>JAKTVX010000052.1:0-82670 GCA_030581755.1 Crinitomyces ghanaensis
TGCTTCATTCACTATTAGTGATGGTGTATATGGTTCATGTTTCTACTTTGGTACTTCGCAAATTAACTTACTGCTGCTGCTGTTGAGATCTTGGCTTCTTTTTCGCAGCTTCAGCGGCCTTTTCAGCTTCAATTTCCTCAACATATTGAGCCAAAGTGTCAGGATCTAATTGTTCTACCTTCTTGCCAGGAGCCATGATAGCAATTTCAATGTTTCTTGCACCAGTTTGCACAACTTCAAGTAGACTTTTAATAACTAGCTTAATTGTGTCTTGGCGATCCATGTCTTCTTGATATTCTTTTTCTAGCAGGTCCATGACAGTCTTGCTACTTCTGCCAATTGCATTTGCTTTCCAAGCAGAAAAGATTCCCGAAGGCTCAGTGTAGTATAATTTCGGAATTGAATCATTTGGATCAAAGCCAACGACTAAAGTTGAGACTCCGAAAGGACGGACACCACCAGATTGAGTGTATCGTTGTTGGATGCTTGCAATGTATCTTGTCATATATTCAACGGAGGCAGGGTCCTCTAAAGTCAGTTTATGAGATTGAGCTTCTACTCTTGCTTTGTCCATTAAGACTCTTGCATCAGCATTTAGGCCTGCAAACGCCACCAGTAAATGATCGTCAATTTTGCAAATCTTGCTTGGAGTCGTTCTTGTATCCTGTAATTTTAAGGCACTCTTCTTTTCGCACCCTAATACGACTACATCGCTTCCTTTAATTCCAACTGCGCAGGTTCCTTTTTTTACAGCTTCTTGGGCATATTCTACTTGGAAGACGTGACCGTCGGGACTAGTTAGCAGGGAACGAAACAAGTAAAAAGACCAAACAACAGCGCAAAGAGAGAAATTGCGGTAAGATAAATAATGGAAATGCACCAAGCGCCACTTACCTGAAGACTGATAATGCTCGATCGTATCCACTCATTGTGTTTGTATGGGGTTGAAGTGAAGATGTTAAGGTTAACAGGGCGCACAGGTGTTGGAAGTTCAACAAAAAGACATCAAGAGCGACACACAAAAAAAAAAAAAAAAAAAAAGCAAAGCTAGCTCAATTGCGCAAATGGTTCCCTCGTCTGTTTTGTATTTGATCTGAGAGTGAAGGTTTTATATTAACTGCTAGAAGCATGGAGGATCTGGTGCTCTCGGCCTAAGCACATTACTAAATGGAAGACTAGCTTCCATATTAAGAAAATAATAAATAATAGATTCTTGATGTATAAATTACAGCAGTTTTATTCCCATGCTGAACATCCGCGGTTAATTGCACACATATTCCAACTGAGAAATGTACATACACACGCATACGAGCAGACCTTCAGCAGGAAGTCTGTAATAGCCCTTGAAGCAGCTCAGCCAATCAGCCAGTTTCGCCATATGACTGAAAGTACTAGAAACGTATAGCGGCTGGCTATATCCCCCTGCTGTATCCTAATAGCCATTCTGTCCGAGCAGCCTGAGCTCGTTCGACAGTGTCAAAGCACGTGAAACTACCAGCAAATGGCAGTCGCCTGTCGCCGACAGCACTTCCCATTCAGTACTAGATTATGGATGAGTCCAGCAACACGGCATTAACATTTTCTCAATCTTCTTGTATTTCCTTTTTATCAGACCACAATTGGTAGTTCTCGTCTTGTCCTACTGGATAGCGTTTAATAGTTCCACATGAGGTACAAGTCACGGTCAACACATCAGCTTTTGGAACGCCCTTTTTGCTGTCATTCCGCATGCGAATGCTGCAGCTAAGGCCTGGAATCAAAGCTTTATGGCATTTTTTACACAGGGTGCGCTTTATGTGTGGGGACATGCGTAAGACATTTTTCTTTGCAACAGATTTCAAATTGTGAGAATAATGGCGGCTCAAGTCTAAGGTATTGGGATCAGTACTGAAAATCATTGAAGCTTGATACAAAAAGGACATGCGCTCATATTGGTCTTTGTGAGGGACAATGATTTTTTTTTTATTTTTTGTTTCTTTTGTCATAGCTCTCGTAGTTGAAAAATTACGGTAAAGTTGGGATGATTAGTTTCCGGTTTTGGAAGGGCCCTTGCAGGAATGAAAGAACATATAAACTTAGAATGCAATTTTGAGATTTATTATTAAATAGTGTGTCGGGTATTGACCAGCTATTATTCATTACTTTAACAAAAAAGTATCTAATTTAGCAAGCAGTTTCAGTCCGTAGCGCAAATGAGACGGGAAATGGAAAAAGGCATGCAACCAGGCGCAGTAAATTAGAAGTCATTGGCGCCAGGAGGAATGTCTATTCGGCTCATTGGAAGCAGCACAAATACGCTACAACACACGCATCAGATCTGAGGAGCACCACAATATTAATCAAACATCTCAAGCATTTCCAGCGTTCAATGAGACCTGGAAGTTGGAAAGACGCGACAAGCCTCGATGGTCCTTTAGGATTAAATCCAAGGGCTGCAGTTTGTTACATTGCACCTTCAGGCAGACCGCTATCCCAGACAGAGCCCGCTCAATACATGTCGGCCACGGAGAACTCTTCTGTACGGTTATTGGTTCGTCTATTGTTAGTGGGTCGCGACAACGGGCCTCGAGGTGCAAATGTATTTTCAGTGTTAGTTAGCATTGACATCGGCATGTGAGGCGCAACGGAACTATCAGGACCGGGCGCCGCCGCCGCCGCCGCCGCTGTCGACGGGAGTTGAGGTACAGAGGAAGTAGCTTCTTGCGCGACTGCAACATTTTGATGAGCGCCTGCTACCGCCGAGGACGCCGAGGACCACGGTAGTTTGTCCTTGTAAACCGGGGCTGAAATCGATGGTGTTGTTTCATATGCTCTTAGTGGTCGTCTTTCTGCCACATGAACTACTGGTACGATTGTAGGAGGTGGCAATATTGGAACAGTAGAGACGTTCTTGGCAATGTTTAGGGCAGGAAACCTTGGATCTGGAGCTAGAGCTTTAACTAAATTATGCTGATAAAGCTCATCAGTATCAGGTTTCTCATCCATAATGAGGTCATATCTTCCAGTATGCAAATGGGACTTATTTTTCTTGTGAACGTTCATAATAGCCATCAGTTCGTTTTCTAATACAAAACGTTTGTATTTAGAACTGAATCGGGAGATATGTTTTGGTAAATCAGTTTCAGGAGCTTTATCCAAATTATGACTTTGAGCTTCTGCTACTAAAGTGTCTCGGAGTTGGACTAATTTTGCAGTTTCCACTTCAAAGTCATAACTCATTATTACGACTATTTGGCTTTCGCTTTCTAGTTTGTTCTTGTTTCTCTGCTTTTCTTTTCTTTTCTTCTTTTACTTTCTTTCAATCCTCTCGGTTTCTATTATGATTCGATTTCTTTTTCGCTTCTTTCTTTGAATGGACAGTAATGGATGCAGATATAGACTGGGTCTATAGAATATTTCTTGTTAGTGGGCAGAAAGGAAAGGTTGGTCGTATAGGCTATTTCGGCAGCTAGCCACGCTTGTAAGTTTAATGACAATCACCTAAAAAGGACATAAGGTTATCGAATCCCTGCCCCACGGGATCACGGGAAAACCGTATAGAAGTGAGCATTACATTTTCACGTGCGCCAACCTTAAACTTATCTAACTTAGATTTATTTGCAGGGCGCGTATCTGCTAATTTTTTTTTTTTTTTTCTTCCTCTTCGTTGCTCGGATTACTTCAATCCATTAGCTGACTAACTGGAATTAATGCCAGATAATCCGCCTACAAGCCCTTTGAGTGACAATGGAGGGGTGCATCGGAGCTCATCTATGGAGTCCTTGCCGGGGATGTCGATTCCCGATGACAACATATCGGTGATTGATCTGCTGGATTCGTTTTCAGTGACCACGTCAGGACTTACCAAGAAGATGAGCAAGACGGTGAGAAAGAAGGGTGGGGAGTTTAAAGATAGAGTGATGACGCGTGGCCGCGAGGTAGATTATGACAGACTGAGAGAAAAGTTTCTTTACCAGATGCACAAGCTGGAGGACCGCATGTCTAGTGAGAAGGTTGTCAGCACGGCGGAGAAGCTGACGTTCTCGCTGGGGCTGTTTAACGTGTTTTTCCTGGGGTTCGTGATGGGTAACTGGCCTGAGATCTTTCATGCTGCGTACACGCTCGAGCTGGCGCTGCTGCTTCCTATTAGATTCTACACATACAAGAAAAAGGAGTACCAGTACTACCTTGCTGATCTGTGCTATTTTGCGAATGCACTAACTCTACTCTACATCTGGGTGTTTCCAAATTCTGACCAACTATTCATTTCATGCTACTCGCTGTCGTTCGGCACGCTGTCGTGGGCGGTGATCACATGGAGAAACTCGCTCGTACTGCATTCGCTGGAGAAGACTACTAGCACGTTCATTCATATCCTGCCCCCGGTGGTTTTCCACACAATTGTCCATAGGCTGCCGGCCGACTACAAGTCGCAGCGGTTCCCCGGGGCAGTCAAGCTGCTGAAATGGAGGTTCATGTTTGGTCTTGTCAACACTACAATTGCCTACTTTACGTGGCAATTGCTATACCACTACTTCATTACGGTCAGACGACAGGAGAAAATTAAGGCTGGGCGGGTGACTAGTTTTGAATTCTTAAGGAAAGCGTATGCCAAGACCAAGTTGGGTAAGCTGGTCAACAGCCTGCCCGGCTTTTTACCTGTTGCTGCATTTACTATGATTCAGTTTGCGTACCAGTTGTCGACAATGCTGTTATGTCCGTTATGGTACCATAGTGAGATCCTGTCGGCGCTGTTCCTGACGTTTATCTTTTTGTGGGCTGCGTATAACGGCGCGACCTACTATATTGATATTTTCGGAAAACGATTCCAGAAGGAGCTACTTAAGTTGCAAGCAGAGATGACAGACTGGCAAATGTCTAACGGCAAGGAAGGCGGAAGCACTCCGACTCTCAGTCCCACTATCAGTATTGTCAACAGTAATGAGAATAGTGCAAGCATATCGACTGGCAATAATGTGAATGGCACGGCCACAACGAACATGCCTGAGACGATGGCGAATCGGAAGGCGAATAGCAATAACGGCCTCGATGGAAAGAACAAGACTGTTGAAGCTGACAAGACCAAGACTCTCGACAATGACGTCAAGAGCGAGGACAACAAGAGCGACAACGACAAGAACATCAACAAGCAGAACGACAACGACAACATGAATAAATTTAATGAGAATAACAACTAACGGAATTAATATACAAGTATACTAGATTATACACCACGCAATACAACACATACTTTCGTATAACTGGATAGGATGTACTGTTTCATGTCTAAGAGGATAAATTAGGATAGGATAGGACACATTACTTAAGTCTAACAGAATATTTAAGTTTTTAGTTCAGGTCTAGTCAATTAATTTATTTATCCATACATCATCAAAATCATCGTCATTACAACATCTTACCAACAAGTTGGTTGATGAACTCTTCGCGGTTACCCACGGAGCCACCCTCAATGAAATGCTTGAACTTGCGTCTGACACCCCAGCCTCCAGTTGGGTTAGACAACTTGAAGGGCCACAAAAAGTTAGACACTTGTTTGAAGTGAGGTCCAACAGTATAAATTTCATGGATGATGTCTTCAACAGAAATAATACCGTATTTTCCAAGGGCTTGCTCAATGATGGCGTTGTCATCGAGTCTGATACGTTGGCTGTTGACCTTGCCGTAGCCTCTCTTGTAGATCAGCTTTCTAACAAGGGCCTGGTTGGGATATCCGTATGTGACATAAGGTTCGACAATTCTCAACAATTCAGCGGTAGCCTTAGTGACTCTGACAAAGACACCGTTGTTGATTTGATGAAGACGCAACAGTTGGAGAACCTTACGCGGCTTGGGAGCAATCTTGTTGATACCTTTGATTCTGACGACGAAGATCAACTTGGGCTCAGCAGGTATGTAGACGTTACCGGCTTGTTTGGCGGCTCTGGTCTTTGCGACCAAATCGCGCTCTTGCTGCAAGTATTCCTTGGTATATTTTTCGGCTCTGGCGAAAATAACTTTGTCTTTCTCTTGACGAGCCTGGTTAGAATAAGTTTCCAGATACAAGAACCAAAAAAAGGTTATCAAAAACAAAACACCTCAGTCCCGAAAGATGGTTAACATTCGACAACACTGCCGTAGCTAGTCGATAGATTGGTGTTATAATCATGGGTGTGGTCGGTACGAACAGACGCAGCAAAACATACAACGTCTATCTACAAAGTTATACATACCTTTTCTTGTTCAGCAGCTTGCTGGTCCTTCAACGCTTGAGCCTTTTGAGCGGCTTTGATCTTCTTGATAAAAGATTCAGGCAAGATATCTTGCTGGGAAGGAACGGTACTACATGATTAGTAAAATTGTCACACAAAGTTGCGTTGCAACCTGTGACTCCAAACTTTAATCAAGGACAATGAAATGAGAGTCCAAGACAACACCCTGTGAAAGAACAGGAACACAAAGAATGAATGAATTTAAAGAATAACGCCAAGTAGCGTTAAACTCAACACCCCGAAGGAGGAACACAGCTTGAATAATAGAATTCAGCTCTTACTTACGTTGATGATGCCATTTTTTTGTTTTCTGTTAGTTGTTGAAAAATAGGTTGTTGGGAGGAAAGGAAGAAATTTTTCACCAAGAAAATAAGAGTCGAACTTAGCTGTGGTGCCTAATTGGGAAGAGAGTGCGGCGCGACGGTTTCAAAGAGGACTGTTGATTCATGGACAAAAAGAGTAATAAATATATTGCGAAGATTTGCGAATACACACTTACGCAAACGTAGGTCTATCTAATATATACATATAATCATATTCATGTTTCTATAAATTTAACATCATTCGAGCCATGCCCAGCATGTAATCTCTGCCCTTCATGAACCGTACCATGATACTGGGCATGTTCCAACCGAAAAATGAGCCCACTCCGCCTTCCTTGGAAATAGGCACAGCCAAGACTGCAGGCTTGGCGGGGTCATAGGGAACGAGCTTCGTCGACGGATCAATTAGGTCGTGACGAAGCGTGGCATATAGTGTATTCTTTTGAATCATATTTATATTCGCCATAGACCGCTGTTGGACACATGACAGCACGTCGCCGATTGCATATGTATAAGGATGACCTTCCAATCTAAAATACCTGTCAGTCTTGACAAATCCGTTGGCATCAAGGACTGATTTGGGCAAAAACGATGTATTCGGTCTGATTCCCATAGTTGGGATACAGATGTCCGCTAAATGAGAAGTGCCGTTGGAGAGACTAAGGTTCGCCTTCGAGGAAGGAGAAGAAGAAGAAACCGGAGAAGGAAACCCTGAGGGAGGTACATCTACGCGGACGCCGTTAATCACATGTACACCAAGGGCCTGCAGTCGCCGCATGGCTTCCAGCGACACTTTTTCAGACTGATCCGGCAATGGGCACGCGGAACCGGTATACAAGAAGATTTGCTTTTTGTCTTTGTAGGCAGCTGCCAGCTCACTGGCAGTTTCTACTCCAGTAGGTCCGCCTCCAATTACGGCAATTGACTCAACGTCAGGAGAAGAAATCTGGGCGTTTAGAGATTTCAGTGAGCCTAATGTGTCCTCAATTTGGCCGGACAACTTAAATGCAGGGCTATATGCACGGGCTCCACTTGCGACGACCAGCACGTCATAGTCAATTTTTTTGGAGCCATCTAATGTGACGACTTTTGCATCTAGATCGACATCGGTAACTTTGGAATGGATCAACTGGCTTCGGGACTTGTCGTACTTGGCGAATTCTGATTCCAGGGAAAACATTGATTTGGGAATCTTATCAGGTTCTACAAGTAGACGCGCAGCTGCTGGATTGAAAAAAGCATGAGTTGATTGTGACACCAGAGTAAAATGGAATTTGTTCGCTGCGGATGCCTGACTATCCTTCAGAAAGAATTTTGCTGTTAAAAGTCCGGCGAAGTTACCGCCAATAGTTACTACCTTTCTTTGTGGTTGGTCTATTGCCCGAGACATTGCCAGTAAGGAAAAGAGATAAGAATGTGAAATGGAATAAAAGAGCAGGACTTGCCATTATATTTAGCAGTTGCCGATTAAAATTCGGCAGGCGATCGGCAGATGACAAACCTTGTTTGTGATCATGGGGCTAGACCTTGACAGTAGTAGGTGGCAAAGATCAGGCAACTAACTAACGCGCGGACGGAAAAATTGGAAGATCAACAAATGAATAAACAGACGAGCGGACAAAGATTCAGTATTGCCGATTAAAATTTGGCAGGTGTATCGGGCGACCGACAGATGACAAACCTTGTTTGCGATCGTGGGGCTAGACCTTGACAGTAGGTGGCAAAGATCAGGCAAGTAACTAACGCGTGGACGAAAAATTTGGAAGATCAACAAATGAATAAACAGACAAGCGGACAAACAAGTATATCGACGAGCTAACAAATGGCACTTGCTTTTTCTTTTTCTTACGAAGCTATTAGCCAATTGAACTTTTTGTTTTTTGTCCGTCAACACTCGCTTCGTTGAAGTACATCAGACCAGCAGCATGGGGTCATGATCGAAATCTTTTGGTCGGTTTTATGAATGGGTGCTGACCTTATTATGACTGGCCGGGTTTCTTCTCCACTTTGCGTACGGCTTGGGGTGCGGTGCACAGCCGCTGCTGGCAGCTGTTCGCGTGAGTTGCAGCCGCACGGAGATAGAAAAGGAGTAAGTTAATTCGTGTCAGGAAGTCTAGCAAACAAACGTATACATTACATTCTGTATATGTTCACACGTCCATCATCCATACGCATACTCACATACACATCTGTTTGATCATCCATCTACCAGCCATTTGTATACCGCCACACACACACACACACACGATAGAAAATGAAAATATTCTACATTGGAGTAATTCAGCCAAAGGAGGGCCAGGAAGCAGTGGAGCTAGCTTCGGCGAGAGACCTAAGTACTTTTAGTTACTTTCAGAAAAGTCAAATTACACAGTTCATGACTTTCTTTGCACTAACAGTATCAGGGCGGACGAAGCCAGGTCAGCGCCAGAGCGTTGAAGAGGGAAGCGATTATGTGGCGCATGCATACTGCCGGACTGAGGGACTGGCGGCGGTTATTATTTCAGACAAGGAGTACCCAGTAAGAGTAGCGTTTTCGTTGCTCAACAAAATACTAGAAGAATATCTGTCACAGTACTCTCGCAGCAAATGGGCTAATGCGACGCCTACATCGAAGGAAGGATTAGAGTTTCCGGTTTTGGAGGACTATGTTCGGAAATATCAAGATCCTCAACAGGCGGATACTATTATGAAGGTTCAGCAGGAGTTAGATGAGACCAAGATTGTGCTTCACAAGACGATCGAGTCAGTTCTTGCGAGAGGAGAGAAGCTGGATAGTTTAGTTGATAAGTCTGAGGCGTTGTCTGCGACTTCGCGGACATTTTATAAACAGGCCAAGAAGACTAACTCGTGTTGTGTGATTGCATGATTGACTGACTGACTGATCGGTTGGCTGGTTGGCTGTGGTTGGCACACTCTGGCTAACTGACTGATTAATCGATTGAATGAATGACAGTAAAGTACTATATTAATTAATTAATAAGATAACCTGAACTTAATGTGCGTACCTCATATATGTAGGAAATAAAGCCCATCAGCGAGCCGTCTGTATGCCTGTGTGCAGCTGTGTTGAACGTACGCTTAAAACAGGAAGATAAAACGGTCCGTCTACTTTGTTCTCCATACTAGTCTAAATTGTTTCTATTTTCTAAATCTTAGCCTTAAACTGGGGAAGGTCTAAGGGCTCATAGACCTGGGCAGTCATATTGTCTGCAGGCAGGGCCGAATGGGCAGACAAAGACCGCACGTCCAAGAAGTTGTCATTGAGTTCCTCAAGCTTGTTCACACCCAGCAGCCTCATGTTCATTTCGAGCTCGTCCTTGAGCAGACGAATAGCCCGTCTGACGCCGTCGTCCCCATAGGTGGACATGGCATACAAAAACGGACGTCCGAGACCCACACCTTTAGCACCCATGCAAATAGCCTTAAGGATGTCAGTGCCGCGACGAACACCACCGTCAATGTAGATCTCAATCTTGTTTTCTAATCCTCGTTGTCTAAGAACTGCCATTGTCTCTGCCAAGACCTCGATAGCTGGTCTCGAATACTCTAATTGTCTACCTCCGTGGTTAGACAGTACCACGCCTTCAATTCCGTGCTCAATAGCAAGAAGGACGTCCTCGTATCGCTGCACACCTTTTATAACAAGTGGCTTCTTAGTGACACTGCGGAACCACTTGACATCTTTCCAGGATAGCGAGACATCAATGTACGAGGAGATGGCTCGCGCTGCGCCCTGGGACCGGTCAATAGCATCATCGCCATCCTCCTCTTGTAAGTTAGCAACATCTTCGTCATACTTGGCGCGCATGTCTTTTTCACGGCGACCCAACTGCGGGGCGTCAACAGTGATCCAGAATGCCTTGACGCCGCGCGACTCAGCATATTTCATCAGTTCGGCGGTAACTTCTCTCTCGGGATTAACATAAATCTGCATCCACATAGTCTGCTTATCGACACATGAGTCGATAATTTCGTCAAAAGAGCAGGACGACAATGTGGGAACCATATAAATAACGCCTTCCTTGCCAGCCACGCGGGTCAGTACTTTCTCGCCATCTTCATGGCCCAATCTGCCGAGCGCAGTGGCAGTAATATAAAACGGAACAGAGGTTGGGCTTCCTAACATTGTAGTAGAAAAGTCGATCTCTGTGACGTCTACCATTACTTTCGGCCGGAACCAGATCCGCTGGAATGCCAAATGGTTTTCTCGCACTGTAATCTCATCATCAGCTGCGGATGAGTAGTATTTCCAGCCGGCCAAACCCATGGTCTTGCGGGCCACGTATTCGAAATCGAACAAGTTAAACATCTGTGTAAGAGCAGGCTTCCGTTTAGCTAGCTCCATGCGTTCTCTCTCCTCGGCGGTAAGTTCGTCCTCTTCGTCTTGGTCACTGCTGCCTAGCTCATGTAAATTGGCAACCGGGCCCAAATGCTTATCCTTAGACAACAATTTATCAACGATATCTGGAGGGTGAATCGGGTCAAATGCCTTAGTAGCATCTTTGCCGGCATACTTTAATATAATCGCCTGACCGCCAGGGTGTCTGGGTAAGAATTCAGTCAGGTCATAGACCTTGCCATGGATGATAGTCCAGCAACTGTCCTTGGAGTTATGTTTGGCTACTTCTTTAACGTCGATAGTCATCGTAATAATAAGCCGGAAAGCCCCTGGTATGTATCGGTGATAACAGTTAAGTAGCCAAATCTGGGGTAAGATAATTGCCGACGTCCGCGACGCCGGCCCTAACCCGGCCGTATTTCGCTAAGTTAGAGCCGCCGAGTGTGAAGTGCTAGCCCCTTTAAGCCAATAGATAGAATTCAATTATAAGCGGAGAAAAGCGCTTGGCTATTCCGTAAGGGGAATGAGTTTGGCAGTTGTTAAAAATCGGCTGACAGGGGGTGGGGTAGAGAAGAGGAAAAAGCAAAGAGAAAGATAAAGCGGACAAAAATAAAAAAGGAAACAAGTAAGTAGTAGTACCAAGTAATAGTAGTATTTGAAGTATTTTAAAAATGATCTATGCATTTTATTTTATTTTAGTTGTTTTTTTTTTTCAATGCAAATAAATTATAATATGCTATGGTATGATATGAGTTCCTCTGCAGTCATTTTGTCATTTTCCTCTCCTCACGAGCAGCAACCCAATTTCGAAGTTTTTCACCGTAGAAATATAGAAACATTGGGAATGGGATTCCCAGGACAAACATCAGGATTCCACACAGGGTGTTAGCCCACCCGTATCCTAGCTTGTTGTACATCGCCCGACCGAACAATGGGAAGCCAAAACCAAACATTGATCTAAAGACTGCAGCGGCGCCTACGGCACTGGCAGCGAACTTTGGGTTCATATCAATTAAATAATTCTGAATACACTGGAAAACTGGGAATAAGCCGAAGCCAAAAAGTCCGGTTCCAATAACTGGCATGATCCATAGAATCTTCGCTTGCGCGCTCCATCCGTACCAGATTAGGCCAATTCCAAGAATAACAGCAGTTGACGGACACAAAAAGATACGAAATTCGGGTTTCGGGATTCCATTGTTTTTCGCAGTTAATTTCAGATATGTTTGCTGAGTTGCTGGGGTCCAAAACAAGATACTGAGAACTGCTCCAATTCCGAGACCCAAGTACATAAGTCCTGCAATGCCACTGCTATAATGGTACACATCAGTCCATAAGGCAGGGAAAGTTACCAGCATAAGATACATGAATCCGTAGACAAAAGCCATATACATTCCAAGACCAAGGATGACGGGGTTCGTCAGCAGCATTGTGATTGGACGAGTAACTGCGACAAACAAGCGCTTGTGGAAAGGCTCTCGGCTAATCTCGAAAACGGTATGAAGATTCGGATTACCAGTGGATTTTCGCAGGCGTTTAGCTTTGCGAGCCAAAACTACCGGGGCAAAGCTTTCTCGCAATAGCAGGATTCCGCCCACAGCGGTGCCCGCGGTAATAAAACTCAACACCCAGAATACCCACCTCCAATCTATATATTCGACAATGAATCCGGAAATGATCGGGGCGATGACTGGACCTAAGTTAGGCCCTAGAGCGTACAATCCCATGGGAGCGTTGCGGTCGTTATCATTAAATAAGTCAGCCAGCGTACCGGCACCAACAGAAATAGGAGGTGCGCCGGCCATTCCGGCCAAAAAGCGGAACACCATAAGCTGGGCAGTATTTTGAGCTAATGCACATGCAATATTAAATATTAGTAGTAAAACAATCGAAGCATTAAGAACGATTTGACGGCCATACAATTCAGAGATCGGAGCCATAAATAAGGGGCAGATAGCCCATGCTAAGACAAAAATAGAAACACTTAGTGAACCTTCAAAAGGGGACATTCCAAACTTTTCAGAGATAACCGGCACAGCAGGCGATGCGATAGACGAAGATAATGGCGAAACCATAGTATATATGCCGACGACGATTGTTGTCATCCATTTTTTCGACTTGGACCAATTTCGTGGATTCTCAGGATCGTCAGGACCGTCCCAAGTCACCAGCTCAGGATCTATATCTTTGAACTCTGAGCCGTCTTTTTCGATATTATCTTCTCCACCTACTTGGAGTACGCTTTCCGAATACAAAGAACCCATACGCGATCGGACGGTATCGATGGTCTTCTGGCGGGTCAGCTGGATATCCAGAGGGGCCATATCTCCATAGATCTCATGAACAGTATACGCATGTTCGCTATCAATAGAACTACGAGTGCCCTGTTCATTATATTGATTATATTCTTTCTCATCTCCTGTTCGGTCTTCTTCTGTTCCTTTGCTAGCCCCTGAAGACAGGAAGGACGAGGGCACCCTCTCGCTCGTTGAGGAAAAGCCTATCTCTTTTTCTTCATCAGAATATGTCTTTTCTGGATCGGTCATCTATGGTTTATGTATATTGTTTTTTTTTCTTCGGTATTAGAAGGAAGATCCAGCGTTATATATAGTTAGATAACACTTTTTTTTTTTTTGTAATATCCCACGCGTGCGGGTTAATGTCATTATAAAGCATGCAGCTACATGCATGACAAAAAAAGAAACGTTTGAAAAAACTTCCGGGTTAGGTCTTCATGTGCCGTATATGGTATAGGATAAATCATGCCATCAAAGTGAAATTAGTGTGAAGAATTGATACAACCGTCATATCGTTCCAGTTGATGAGTAAGTAGCGCTTTAAGACAACGGATTATTTCAGCAAAGTACATTAGGCGAGTAGTTATAGCAAGTCTTAAAAAAGATCAGCTACCATATTAGTTATAGCCGCGCGTGGGAGACACCCACGTGGGGGTTGGAAGGGCAAGCCACGGTACAGAAAGGTTAGTGTGGTGGGACGACTATCCGGCGGACACTTTTGTGTTATTTCTTCTATCAAGGGATATAACCCCGCAATTGCGCGAGCAATCTGTGGGGAAGTATTACATAATTTGTGCAGGGAATCCATCGCACACAGCAGAGGTAAATTTTTTCTGTAGTACACTAATGAAATATTGCGTAATTATACACTAGGAAGAGGGAATAGGCGCATCCGAGATCTGACAAGCTTAGCCGTGCTTTGGTTGAAGGGAGGTAACATATTCGGGTTTCGACGGATATAGGCAGAAAGAAAAAAAAAAAAGAAAAAGATAGAAGAAAAAATAAAATAAAGCAGAATGACACAAGTAAAATATGAACAAAAAGGGATACGGTTATGCAGTGTTTTCTTTTTTAATTTCTTGGAATACGCTTGTCAAGCATTTCGGGATGCTAATACATATGCAAAACAACGTCACAGATGATCTTTTTTCTCGAATAGATGGCGGCTCAATTTGGCGAAGATAGCGCTGGGACATATTTGTTGATAACCGGTTTTTTTTTGCTTCAATTTAATTTAATAAAGAATCTATAGACATATGGTGATGATGAACCTTACAAAAGGTCGTTCTTGACAAATTGGTCATAAAGAGTCTTTCCAAGTCTAGCAGGAGATCTCTCAACGGCAACGCCAGCAGCTTCTAAAGCAGCGATCTTG
The DNA here is from genome assembly GCA_030581755.1 of Crinitomyces ghanaensis. Taxonomy (NCBI): domain Eukaryota; kingdom Fungi; phylum Ascomycota; class Dipodascomycetes; order Dipodascales; family Trichomonascaceae; genus Crinitomyces; species Crinitomyces ghanaensis. The sequence continues at coordinate 14,583 of JAKTVX010000052.1, forward strand.
GACTCTGCACCACCCTTGCCTCCGGAGATGATAGCACCGGCGTGACCCATTCTTCTTCCAGGAGGAGCAGAGATACCGGCAATGAAGGAGCAGACAGGCTTAGGTTGAGCTCTACTCAAGTTGTATTCTTTAAGGAATTCAGCAGCCTCTTCTTCGGCGGAACCACCAATTTCTCCAATCATAATAATACCGTCAGTTTGTTCATCTTCCAAGAAGACCTTAAGAGCGTCAATAAAGTTAGTACCGGAGAAAGGATCACCACCAATACCAATGACAAGAGATTGACCCAAGCCGACGTTAGTGGTTTGGTTAACAGCCTCGTAGGTCAAGGTACCGGATCTAGAGACAATTCCAATACGGCCTCTCTTGTGGATGGAAGAAGGCATAATACCAATCTTGCACTGTTCAGGCGCAATGATACCAGGGCAGTTAGGACCGACTAATCTAGTCTTTGATTGAGTCTTGAGAGCATCAACTACTCTGACCATATCGTGTTGAGGAATTCCTTCGGTAATGCATACTACTAAGGGAAGCTCAGCCTCAATAGCTTCCATAATAGAAGCGGCAGCAGCAGGAGGAGGAACGAAGATAGCAGAAGCGGAAGCTCCAGTTTCCTTAATACCTTCAGCGACAGTTGAGAAAATAGGTAAACCAAGATGAGTCTGACCAGCTTTCTTGGGATTAGTACCTCCGACTACTTTTGTGCCATAGTCCAAGGCTTGTTGAGCATGGAAAGTTCCTTGCTTACCAGTGAAACCTTGGAAGAGGACCTTGGTATCGTGGTTAATCTTTAAGTTCTTGATGGTATCAGCATAAGATTGAACAGCTCGGGCTGTGGAGAAACGACGGGATGCAGATTTAGCTGATTTTAATGCAAACATTTTTTTTTTTCTTGGTTAATTGGATATTTGATTCCAAGATATTTCGTCTTTGGTATATGGGGCCCTAAGATCCGTCTCTTCAAAGAGGGGTAATCCGGGTAATTGGGTATTGTTGGCCCGACATGTTCCGCAAGAAGGTTATTCCGACAAATTTATATGTCGAAGCATAATGGAAGGGTACATCGTTTTTCGTTTTAAAGTTTTCGGCATGTCTAATGTATTTAAGAGCTTGTGTAAAGCATTGCATTTTTTGATTATAAAAGACCTGAAAAGTTGCTTTATTCCATTGATTGATTGTGCCAAAAAGATAATCCGGTGTTAAGGTTACGCTTACGCTTACGGCACCATGTGTGTTGACAGTTTGGCAACGACCACGGTTTATTAATTAGTTACTACATCCAAATTGCTGTATATACCTGCGTATCTTCTAAATGATCCATGACAGTATCGAATTGACCGAAAGACAATCGGATAAACTTCGTAGATCACAACGAACATCGACATATGACTTGAAGAAAACAAATATCCGGGGTTAGGGCAAGTGCGGACACAGATTCCTTACCGAGGAACATTCATCCGACATTTAGCGAGGCGGGAAATGGGATAATTAATTTGCGTAAATTATTTGTGTTTGGAAGCCGTTTTAGTTTTTTGCGCATGGCCGGCCGCGTGTATTGTTTACAATACTGTTTGTATGTAGAGTCAAGGCACTAGAAAGTTGAAAAGAAAACTATAGAAGTCGACATAATGCGGTACGAGTTCTGCGCATAAAGGAAGGAAGTTGCTCAAAGCAACCGTACTTCAATAATCCTCATTTTTTTCGTATTTTTAATATTTTTTTTTCTTTTTATCCTTTCCTTCCTTTGTTTCTCTCCTAAGTTGTTCCTCGCTTCATTTTCTCCCCACTCACGTCTAAATTGGCGCCCCACCCATTACACCAAACTGAAAAATAAACTCATTTTACATGTGGCAACCCTAAAGTTAAGAGAGTTCGAACCCAGGGGGCGGCTTTTACTGGCCCAAAAATTACAAAAATCTTGAGTTTTCATTAATCTTATCTTTACCGACGACACTACATACGAACGACGAGGATGCAGTTTTGCAAAAATTGTCAAAAGAAAGTGGACACGGAGCATGATCCTGGATCAGGCGATACAGTTTGCTCACAATGTGGACAGGTTATCAGTGGTTCTAATATTGTGTCAGAACTGACATTTGGAGAGACTTCGTCAGGAGCTGCTATGGTTACTGGTCAATTTGTTGGAGCAGATCGTGCGCATGCTTCAGGAACTGTGGGACAATTTGGCAGTAATATAGAAAGCCGGGAAGTGACTATAGAGAAATGTAAACGACGGATCAATAACATCGCGGCGAAGTTAGGGGTGCCAGAATATGTGGCAGGAGCTGCACATCAGTATTTCAAAATGGCGCTAACTTTCAACTTCGCCAAAGGACGGAAATCTCAATACGTTGTATGCGCGTGTTTGTACCTTGCCTGTCGTCAGAACAAGACTGTGCATATGCTGATGGATTTCGCAGAGGCGATCTATGTCAACGTGTTTGCTATCGGATCAACATACTTGCAGTTAGTTAAGACTCTGGGCTTGACTAAAATCCCAACGATGGATCCGTCATTATTTATTAAACGATTTGCCGCTAGACTTGATTTCGGAGATGATACGAATAAGATATGCAAGGATGCGGCCAGGCTAGTTCACCGAATGGGCAAGGACTGGATTACTCACGGAAGACGGCCTGCAGGAGTTGCAGCTGCATGCTTGCTGCTTGCAGGAAGAATGAACAATCACCGTATATCCAAGGCTCAGATTGTCAATATTGCCAAAATCGGCGAAGAAACCGTGCAAAGACGGTTGGATGAGTTTGCCAAAACTAATGCAGCATCGCTGTCTGTTTCGATGTTTCGGGCTACTAATATTGAATCGGAGGCGGACCCTCCGTCTTTTACTAAGAACCGTGAAAAGGAGAAGAAACGCGAAGATTTCATTAATAGCGAGCGAGCCAAGTTGGCCAAAGGAGATTATGGAATTGACAAAGACATGGAAACGCTGGCGGACGAAATTGACAAGGCATTAGAAGAGGCAGAACATAGGAGGCTGCTAGAAGGAGGCCAGACTTCATCGTCGGATGTGCCAGCGTCGACCAATGTAGAAAGCGTTTCGACAGATGCAGCTGAAGCGGCAGCAGCAGCAGCAGCAGCAGAACCTGTTCCGATTAATGAAGAAGAGTCGGCAGACAGAGAGTCTTCAACGAAAAGGGAAAGTCCAACAGCCGCTGCTGAAGAGGCGTCTACGAACGGAGCGGAGGCCCCATCTACTACAAATAAACAGGATGAAACTGCAGCTTTACCAAGTAATGTGCCAAAGAAGTCTGATGCGGCATCGGTAAAGACGGCAGAACCTTCTAAGGAAAAGGGAGAAGACGCCGGCGAATCTGGAGCCGACGTAGACATGGCTACTGATAGAAACGTGGAGCCAAAGGATAAAGATAGAACAACAACTGACGACCAAACGACTACTAGGACCGCTACGACTAACGATCAAATTGAAGATACAGAGGAGGAAACCGAAGAAGAAAAAAAGAAGAGAGAACGCACGCGACTGGGCAAACGGGCTAGAAGAGTCGACTATGCGGAACAAGAAGAAGAGAGTGAAGTGGAGACTGAGGAGCAGGCGGAACGACTGGCTATAGAGGCAGCGTGTGGCGTGGATGTAGCGGCTAAGTTTGGAGAAGCTGATGTCGTTGCAGCATTACAAGAAAGGATAAACAATAGCAATAACGGCGAAGAAAAGAAAGTATCCCGGGGAAGATTATTTTTGGAGAACTACCGAAGACAAAAGGCGATGTTTCTTGAGGCTATGGCGAAGGAAGACGAGCCTTTACCCAGACTATGGGTTTCCAAGATATCCGATGATCCGGATCATCTTAGTGATGTAGACGATGATGAGATTGAGTCTATTAGGCTGACAGATGATGAAGTTAAGTGGAAGACTAAAGTGTGGATGACCCTAAACCGCGATTACCTAATTGAGCAAGAAAATAAACGGCTGAAGATTCAAGCAGATATTGCCGCGGGAACGTATAAAGAACCTAAAAAGAGGAAGCCTCGCGCCAAGCGGGAGCCGCATGGAGGGCTTCCAAATATTAGTAACGCCACGCCGTTGGAGCAGGCCAAGCAAATGCTGGAGAAAAGGAAGTTTTCAAAGAAGCTTAATTATGATGCCATGAATGTGTTGTTTCAAAGTCAAAATCCGTTGAAGGATGAAGATGAAGAAATAATATAAGGAGTATTTATTATTATTAATACAGTATATCTCAATTTTTTTTTTTCTTCCATTATTTTCTTCAAATAATTTCTTTTGTTTTAAAAAAAATCAAAATCTCCCGATTGCTGTGGCCTTCGTTTTTTTGTTTTCTTTTTCTTGTTGTGAGTGTATTGTGCAACCCGCCGACCAAATTTGGCCGTATTACACAGCAGCAGAGCGAGGAAAAAAAAAAAGGGACCGAGAACTAGGAAGAAAAAACTAGCAAAAAAGAAACTACATGGTCAAACCACCAGATAAATAAAATGTGGGGTAAGATAACCGGCAGAGTTAGGCTTGGCAGGTGAGAAAAATGGACCCAACAGTCGGCTATCTTGTGTTTTGTTATCTAATGACCGCTAACAGCAGTTGTCAGATATCTCCAGCTCAGATTATGTCGTAGGTTTGTTATCTCATGGAGTCGAGAGACCTAACGGCAACCCATAGCCTAATTGGGGGTTACCCTGTGAGATTGAATCATCGGCTAAGGAAAAGCAAAGAGAGGAAGAAAAAAGCAATCATGCATAATGCATTACCAAAAGGGGATGGGGGAAGGAATCTTTTCAGGCAACGTTGATTCAAGTGAGCAGGACAATGGGACGGGGAAAGCGGGATGCAGGGAGGTGTTAATAAACACTTTCAAAAGGAGACAGTGCAAATTGCAAATTCAAAAAATAGAAATAAAAAAATAGATATATATGTATATATATATATATATATATATATATATGCGGATGCCAAACTACAAATGTATTCTACTGCAAGCAGTGTCAGCTGCCATAGTACGGCGGTGGAAAGGCTTTTTCCCGGAGTAAAGTTAAAGCTTCCATCATGATACACACATTTCTTTTGTCGTATTCCCAGCGCCAAACCGATACTTGATTTGTTGTAGTGAGGGGACGTTATGTCCTTAAGCGGAAATCTAACTAGACTCAATCTTCAGTTAAGTAAAAGAGTGGACCGCTGCTTATTTTTTTTTTTTCCTTTCAGTTCCTGCTATTCCGTAAAAGGTCCTTCATATCTTCTTCCATTGTTGTTTTTTTCTATTTCCATTTTTCTTTTCTTCTTCTTCCACCTATTCTCTTATTTTTCTCCTTTTTCTGTGTAATCCTCGGATATTATGTCGGACATTGAAAAAGCAGATGTTAATAGCTATGTGGTGAGCGAGAAGGAGGAGACCGAAATTCAGGTCTCGCAAGTCGGAAGATGGCAGCGATTTACAGACTCATTCAAGCCTGCGGACTTCTCTAGCGCAGAATATGAAGGTCTGAGTGAAGTCGAACGAGCCGCCATTGCCACAGCCAAGTCACCTCTCAGCAGAAGTCTGAAGAGTCGACATCTTCAGATGATTGCTATTGGAGGTTCCATCGGTACCGGACTGTTTGTTGGTTCTGGAGGATCGCTGAGCGCTGGTGGACCAGCTTCCCTGTTAATTGGCTTTGCTCTTATCGGAGCCATGTTGTTCTGTACTGTACACGCCTTGGGTGAATTGACCGTGCGGTTTCCCGTTGCCGGAGCTTTCGCTACGTATGCTACAAGATTTGTAGACCCCGCCTGGGGTTTTGCTATGGGTTGGAATTACGTTCTGCAGTGGATTGTTGCATTCCCTTTAGAATTAGTCGCAGCATCTATGACAATTCAGTACTGGAAATACGATGGAACTCCCGCGGCTACCGTGAACCCGGTCGCATGGGTAGCATTGTTCTGGGTAGTCGTTGTGGCAATTAATTTCTTCGGAGTTAAAGGATATGGTGAAGCTGAGTTTGTATTTTCTATCTTGAAAGTCGTTGCCGTAATTGGTTTCTGTATTCTTGGAATTGTGCTCATCTGCGGCGGCGGACCTCATGGAGGATATATTGGAGGTAAGTACTGGCACGACCCTGGTGCGTTTGCTAGCGGCTTTAAGGGATTCTGTTCAGTATTTGTCAATGCAGCTTTCGCCTTTTCTGGTACTGAATTAGTAGGATTGGCATCAGCTGAAACTGCCAACCCACGGAAATCATTGCCAAGTGCCACCAAGCAAGTATTCTGGAGAATTACACTATTCTACATTGTATCGCTGGCCATTGTGGGATTACTCGTTCCATACAATGACCCACGATTGCTCCAAGGAAACTCGTCAGCTGATATTACTGCATCGCCTTTCGTCATTGCTATTGTAAATGCCCAAGTTCGTGGCTTGCCATCAGTTATGAACTGTGTTGTGTTGATTGCCGTATTGTCAGTAGGCAACTCATCGGTATACGCTAGTTCCCGTACTATTGCTGCTTTAGCAGCTCAGGGCCAGGCACCCAAATGGATGGGATACATTGACCGGTCAGGTCGTCCATTGGCTGGAATTATCATCACCTCGCTTTTCGGGCTGATCGCCTTTGTTGCCGCATCTGATAAGCAACAAGAAGTTTTGAACTGGCTGTTGGCGTTATCTGGACTGTCGTCTTTATTCACATGGGCATCTGTGTGCTTCTGCCACATCAGATTCCGACGGGCACTCAAAGTTCAAGGCAGAGGAACCGACGAGCTCGAGTTTGTATCAGCAGTTGGCGTGTGGGGATCTTGGTTTGGATTCATCGTTAACATTTTGGTCCTTATCGCCCAATTCTGGACTGCATTGTTCCCAGGAGCCAGCGCTGACGCCGAGTACTTTTTCGAAATCTATCTTGCATTCCCTATTTGTCTGGCATGCTATGTAGGATACAAAATTTGGTATCGAACTCCATTTGTTCGATCTAGAGATATGGACTTGGACACTGGACGACGTCCTATTGACTATGATCTATTGAGACAAGAAATTGCAGAGGAGAAAGCTTATATTCAAAGTCGTGGAAAGCTTTACCGGTTTTACAAATTCTGGTGTTAGAACACAAGTCTATGCATTCATGGGCTCGCGATCATTGGACAGCCGAAAGTACTCACATATTTTGTTTTCTTCTTTTGTATATTTATTAGCATTTGAATAAACGTAATTGAATAATAATAATAGCAATAATTGTCGTCGTCATGGTAGTCATCACCGTCGTCGCCATCTTTTTTTTTTTCTTCATCATTGTCATAACAGTAGTGTATAACTGGCAATTAGTAATATCAAAACAATGCATAATGAGAAATTACCCCGTCTGGTACTGAAAAACCATAACGACCATCCTATCGCTCTATCGGCAATTGAGCCTAGCCATTTAATAGTAGACCGGTTGGGATTAAGAGCCACACTAACGGAATCCGAATCTCGTTCAAACAGCTGGCGAGATACCAGGGACGACGACGACGACGACAAACCGGGTGGTGTTGAGGGCAGCGATATGTCTAAATATACAGGTTTGTGATCCGAGGAACAGCAGTCGACTATGGAATTGTAGTCGTGTATTGCGACATGAGAACTCGATAGCATGCCGTATTCTAAGAATAGGATTCGATCACACCACGAGGGGATCCGCCGTCTATCATAGGAGCTAGTGCCTGGGAGAAACTTGTAGGTAGGAGCAAACGAGATGGGCTGCTCAGTGAACCCAAAAAACGCATTTCCTGCGTCCATCTCGAGCGATAGCTCGTCGATCTTGCGATAGTCGCTGAGCAGAGATTGGGACTCTAAAGGGGCAGTTCTCTCGTTGTCAGAGACGCTTTGGTCTCTGTTATCGGAATTGGCGGTGTCGAGATTTTCGTCGTTATGAGGGCAGCGGCTCGGAAGATCCTTGCCGATCAGCGGATCAGACACACATCTATAGTTCAGATCACCTAGGAAAAACAGGTGAGAGTTTGGCTGATACAGTCCGTAGCCGTTGCCAAAGTCCAGATTCGTCGCAATTTCCAAAAAGTCCCTGTTGCGGAAGCTGACCATGCCTTCGTTTGCCGTTAAATGAGCGCATACAAATGTGTAGTTTTGCCGGTCAATGGACATGTGCAGACCTACGGCACCTTTCAGGCTTGATTTGAGATATCCCGTGCCGGAGGAGGCAAATAGAATGCGAGTGGGATCTATAGATAAGGACTTTCTGGCATATACAAGTAGCGCAATTGCGCCATGAGAATATTTTCCAACTTGTCTGTGGGATAGCGAGAGCAGATCATGGGCCGTCTGTTCCACGGGTAGCAGATACAGGCCAATATCTGCGAAACAGCCATTGATGACGGGTGCCAATTCCTGCAGACCGATTACAATGACATCATGCAGAGTGGGATCGACAGGCAAAAACAGGTTCGCAGTGGGAGAGATTGGAGCTTTTCCGCAGTTGTAGGTCAGAAGCAGGACTCGCATGATGTGACGGTGATATATGCAAGGGTCGATAGTTTAAGTTGGAAGTGAAATTTGTACACGCTCGTGACACACGGCCTTGGCCTGAGAGTAGCATTCTTTTTTTTAAAAAAAAAAATAAAACAAAAAACATGACAATTTTTCAATTTCTCTTAGCTTATACGATCGGGCCAACAAAGGGTTTCTGTTGGCAGTCGGCACTATTTTGCATACACGCAATGTGCTCTGCAAGATGGCATATGCTGCTTTTTCCATCATTGCCCGTATTTTAACATTTCATTATGTACTTAATTCTTTTCTTTCCTCTTTTTTTTTAAAAAAAACATAATCCAAAATACAAATTAACCATCAGAAATATTTGAATGCATATACAACATGAAAAGACAATGGCTAGATTTTGGGGCATGTTTGATTAATACCCAATCCGGACATCGGGCACACGGGCGTACGGGAGAGAAATAGAGCACACAGTGCGGAGAACTTGGAGAAAACCAGGTATCTCTTGTTTCCAAATTTCTCTGCAGTCATCCCATAGCTGAAAGCAAAATCCAACTGGAAACTTGTAATTTTTGGGTTCCTTTTTTTTTTTTTTTTTTTTTGATTTTACTTTTCGTGTCCACGCGTGCAGCACCAATTCATCACAGTTCGCAACCCTGGGCACCTACGTACCTACCTACACGGACTTTAGGTTTCCAAGTGGCAAGAAAGATTCTTGCTTATTCCACTGTGCCGGGTAATAGTATATATGTAAACCGCCACATGGACCAGAATGGGAAATTCATCGGAATATCCAACAACCCAACTACAACAATATGAGTGAACATGACCATCATGATAAGAAGCATCATCATGCGAATTTAGCCGATGCTTCAGGAAGAGAAGAGAGCAAAGAAGATGAGACAGCCACTGCTATTCTTCGTAAAAAGAAGAAGGATAATGCATTGATTGTTGATGATGCGGTTAACGACGATAACAGTGTAATCTCAATGTCACCCAATACTATGGATTTACTGCAATTGTTTCGTGGCGATACAGTACTAGTCAAGGGAAAGAAGAGAAAAGATACAGTGTTGATTGTTTTAGCTGACGAAGAGCTTGAAGACGGCATAGCGAGAATCAATCGAGTTGTGCGAAATAACTTGAGGGTTCGATTAGGAGATGTGATTACTATTCACCCATGTCCGGATATCAAATATGCCAAGCGGATCTCGTGTCTGCCAATCGCCGATACGGTGGAGGGATTGACGGGATCGCTGTTTGATGTATATCTGAAGCCGTATTTCGTGGAAGCTTATCGTCCAGTGAGAAAGGGAGATTTGTTTACTGTGCGAGGAGGAATGAGGCAAGTGGACTTTAAAGTGGTAGAGGTAGACCCACCAGAGTACGCGATCGTGGCGCAGGATACCATCATTCACTGCGAGGGCGAACCCATCAATCGAGAAGACGAGGAGAACAATCTTAATGAAGTAGGATACGACGATATCGGAGGATGCAGAAAACAAATGGCGCAAATCCGAGAATTGGTGGAGCTGCCATTACGTCACCCACAATTATTTAAGAGTATCGGTATAAAGCCTCCAAGAGGTATCCTCATGTTTGGTCCCCCCGGTACTGGTAAGACGTTGATGGCCAGAGCCGTGGCCAACGAGACTGGTGCGTTTTTCTTCCTCATCAACGGACCGGAAATTATGTCCAAGATGGCCGGAGAGTCTGAGAGTAACTTGAGAAAGGCATTCGAGGAGGCCGAGAAGAATGCGCCAGCAATTATTTTTATTGACGAGATTGATTCTATTGCGCCCAAGCGTGACAAGACCAACGGAGAAGTCGAGCGACGGGTTGTGTCGCAATTGCTTACATTGATGGACGGTATGAAGGCCCGTTCCAATGTCGTTGTGATTGCTGCGACCAATCGACCCAACTCGATTGATCCTGCTCTGCGAAGATTCGGCAGATTCGACCGAGAAGTAGACATCGGTATTCCTGACCCGACTGGCAGACTGGAGATTTTGCGCATCCACACCAAGAACATGAAGTTGGCTGACGATGTCGATCTCGAGACTATCGCCGCGGAGACTCACGGATATGTGGGATCGGATATTGCATCCTTGTGCTCGGAAGCCGCTATGCAGCAGATCAGAGAAAAGATGGACCTGATCGACCTTGAGGAAGAGACCATCGATGCCGAAGTATTGGATTCGCTTGGAGTGACTATGGACAACTTCCGATTTGCGCTCGGCATTTCTAATCCTTCTGCTCTCCGTGAGACTGTTGTGCAAAGTGTCAACGTCACATGGGACGATATCGGAGGATTGGACAAGATCAAGCAGGAGCTCAAGGAGACTGTGGAGTATCCTGTGTTGCACCCAGAAATGTATACCAAATTTGGCTTATCGCCGTCAAAGGGAGTTTTGTTCTACGGACCTCCTGGTACTGGTAAGACTCTGCTTGCCAAGGCAGTTGCCACTGAAGTGTCTGCTAACTTCATTTCCGTCAAGGGACCAGAATTGTTGTCTATGTGGTTTGGAGAATCCGAGTCGAATATCCGGGATATTTTCGACAAGGCCCGCGCTGCTGCGCCATGTGTCGTCTTCTTGGATGAGCTTGATTCCATCGCCAAGTCGCGTGGTGGATCAGTCGGTGATGCCGGTGGAGCTGACCGTGTAGTGAACCAACTTCTTACTGAAATGGATGGTATGAATGCCAAGAAGAATGTGTTTGTCATTGGAGCTACCAACAGACCTGATCAAATTGATCCTGCCTTGTTAAGACCTGGTCGATTGGACCAATTGATTTATGTTCCATTGCCAGACGAGCAAGGCAGAATGTCTATTCTGGAGGCACAACTGCGCAAGACTCCATTGGAGCCAGGTTTGGATCTTGGAGAGATTGCTCGATCTACACACGGATTCTCAGGAGCCGATTTGTCATATATTGTTCAACGGGCTGCCAAGTTTGCCATCAAGGATTCTATTGAAGCCGAGATTAAGAACGAGGCTGAGAATGAAGCAGTTGGAGAGGAGGACGTCAATATGGAGGAAGATCCAGTTCCATATATTACTCGTCAACATTTTGAGGAGGCCATGAAGACAGCATCCAGATCAGTTTCTGACTCAGAGCTTCGTAGATATGAGGCATATGCCCAACAGATTCGGTCATCTCGCGGCACTATGAATTTCCGATTCGCTGGCGGAGAGGCTGTCGGTGGAGCTGGAGACAGTGGAGCCGGAGCTAATGTTGGTAACGAAGGCGAGGATGATTTGTATGGTTGATTATTCATAGATTAATTCTACTATTATATTATATGCAATTATGGACCTGATTCTAAAGAGAAGTATTTAGATGGTTATGTAATCTTAGGAGGTTTTTATTTTTTTGTTTAGAAGTCGAAATTTCCGTCCACCGAGAAAAGGATTTACTTTGAAGAGGTTCATTGATTTGGAGAAGAGAAAAAGGTAGCCGTTCTTATTGATAAGAACGAGAGATAATGTTACATTCCCGAAGGAGTTGCATTTCGGTCTTTTTATATACAAAGCATACGTAAGAAAGCGAAAGAATCATATCAATCCTTGCTTTTTCAAATCGTTATACACCTTGGCACTCATGACATTTCCTTCATCGTCTTCCATTTCCATTATGCTTTCCTGCTTGCCTTCAGACTTGCGGCTTTGAAGTTTTATGTTCTCCCAGAGAGCCATTGCGTCATCGATTCTAGTAATATCCTTGAATAACGCAGAAGGCTTGACGCCCAAGCATCTCAGCCCATGTATATGACGAGGTTCCAGGAAGTGTTTTTCAAAATTCTTCCGACCCATGTATGTGTAGTGGCCACAGATCTCACAAGTGTATTCGATTCCTAAACCGTGCAGTTTATACAGCCAGTATGGGATGGGCTTTCCATCCCATCCCAAGGGCAACTTAAGGGGATTATAAGAAATCTCATCCGAATCGGAATCAGAGTCACCATGCTTGCCACCGCCATTTTCATCACCTGAATCATTTGAATCTTCAGCTCCAGAGTCAAAATCGAGTTTATCTCTTTCTTGAGCCTCAAGTTGCCATTCGCGCTCTGTTAGGCCTTGGCGACGCTCGATATTGAATTTAGTGTCTGCAATCTGTTTGACAATGAGCTCAGCGACTGCCGAAATGCGCGTCTCACATAAGGCTATTTGTTTGCTAGAGGAGGCAGCCGGCGAAGCCTCTGTTGCAGTTTTTGTCTTGCCGTTATTTTGGCTCTCCTTCTGGCTTTGTTCGTTTTTCTTGTGCTTTCTTCCCGTCAAATGATGGTCATATACAGACTGGCTTGCAAATGCTCGTTGACATGCCGTGCAAAATAACTCGGCGGTTGTGCCCTCACTGACTTCATCCGCTATCTCCCCACTTTCGCTTCCATTGACATAATTAGCCTCAAATTCTCTCTTGATATGAGTCAAACCAGCCTCCGGCTGACCAAGCACGTTCGTCTTTACATAAAAGGAAACAATGTACTCGTCGAGGTCTGTAATGTAGTCGCGATATCTAGGATCCTGTGCGCGAGATTTGCTATATATAGAGTTAGTTCCGCCAAACACGTAGAAGTTGTCAAGATATTGGATGTATGACAGCAGCTTGTTATTCGCGGCAGACTTGAGGTTCAAAAAGCGCTCATGGAACTGTGCCAAATCAAGGTATCGGCCATAGCACTCCTGGCCAGAAAAGATGGAATCTATATTCATGTCAGCTGCCATGGAAGATAAATTCGAAAGAACAGATGGCGGGGCTGGGGATGCTGCTACCGGCACTGAAGTCATATCACTCATATCAGCTGACTTCTTGATCACTTTCCTCATCTTGTAGGCTTGCTCTAGATCGTCCAGAGGCTCGGCACCGGACTGACGATGGAATTCTTTGATCTTGGCCACCTGGCTGTAGAACTTATCAAATACGTCGAAGCCAGATATATCCTCAAGTTCTGATTTCTGTTGGTCCACTAATGCGTCATTTTTATTGCTCCCGATAAAGTTTGCCACATATTGACATTGAGCTTGGTATCTGTCAAGGAACTTTGCAATTTCGTGCTGTTGGATTGCAGTTTGACGAACGGATCTTTCCTTTTTACTATTCAAAGACGACGAGGAATTCAACGGCTGGGTTTGCGGCAGCAATTTGGGGTTGTAAATAATTCTGTCGGCTATAGCCTGTTCGATTCTTTCCAGTTCTTCACATGCTGATCTCTCCGTTTCTATGAGGGAGGCCATTAGTGTAAGTACCGCGCTGTGTGAACTATTTATCAGCCGCTCGAGTTTAACTTATCAGCGGCGCAACTGTCAAATTTTCTGTGCGGCTCTCTAACAATAGTATAAGGTTACTATTACTGCACACAGACCGTTGAACCTCCAACGTTCTTATCAGCGGCTTAATTTTTTCAGATAGGAGCGGCTTAATTTTTTTTTTTCCCTCTCCTCCGTAGGTAGAATGTCTTTCACATCTCTAGGAATAGCCAAATGGCTGGATGAGTCTTTAAAAGCAATGGCAATTTATCAGCCGTCGGAGATTCAGAAGGCATGTATTCCGGCAATCTTAGAAGGCCGCGACTGTATTGGTGGAGCAAAGACAGGATCTGGTAAGACTATCGCTTTCGCAGGACCAATGCTGACAGAATGGTCCAAGGACCCATATGGAATCTGTGGACTTGTACTCACACCAACAAGGGAACTGGCATTGCAAATTGCGGAGCAGTTCGTGGCGCTAGGAGCCAATATGAATGTAAAGGTCTCAGTGGTGGTAGGAGGAGTAGACATGACACAGCAGGCAATAGAGCTAGAGCGACGGCCGCATTTTGTAATTGCAACACCAGGACGACTGGCGGACCACATAAACAGCAGCGGAGAAGAGACGATTGCGGGATTACGGAGAGTTCGGTACCTTGTGCTCGACGAGGCTGACCGGTTGTTCAGCCCGAGTTTTGCGTCTGATTTAGAAACATGCATGTCAGTGCTGCCAGACAGCAGTCAGAGACAGACACTTTTATTTACTGCAACTGTTACGGACGCTGTACGTGCGCTAAAAGATGCGCCGGCCAAGCCAGGCAAGAAGGCGCCGTTTATTCATGAGGTGGCTGGAGTCGACAGTATTGCGGTACCATCTACCCTTAAACAAACTTATTTATTCATGCCTCATTATGTCAAGGAGGCGTTCCTTTACGGTGTGCTTACACGTGAAGAAAAAGCCAGTGCGATAGTATTTGTCAATCGGACCCGCACTGCAGAGACCCTGCGAAGAATGCTTCAGAAGCTAGACATCAAGACGACATCGCTCCATTCTGAGATGCCGCAGTCAGAAAGAATCAATGCGCTTGGCCGATTCAGAGCTGAAGTGGCGCGCGTCCTGATAGCTACGGACGTTGCATCCAGAGGTCTGGATATTCCCGTGGTGCAACTGGTAGTGAATTTCGATATACCGTCGGATGCCGACGACTATGTTCACCGAGTAGGAAGAACGGCTCGTGCTGGGCGGTTCGGTCAGTGTGTGTCGTTAATCTCGCAGAACGACGTGAGCCGAATTGAAAACATTGAGAATCGTGTGGGCTGTAAAATGGACCTGTATGAAGGTGTCAACGACAATACAGTGGTAGACTTGCTAAAGAAAGTGTCGACAGCTAAGCGTGAAGCAGGTCTAGATATGGACAAGGAAGGATTCGGTGAGAAACGGAAACTTCGAGCAAAGAAACATAGAAACCATGCTAATAATAGATGATTTGCTTTCTAACTATTATTATTATTATTATTATTATCATTGTCATTACTAAAACTCTATTAATTGTAACTGTGAAAATAATTCTATGCATTCGTTAGAATCCCTTTTTCTTTTGCTTTTCAATATGCGCACGCAGAGATTTTTGTTTGTCTCGTAAACTTCGCTTCGCCTTGCCCTGGACGTCTTTCTTGTGAATCAACATCATAAAATTCTTCTTTCGTTGTTTCTGCTTGTTCGTAGTACTGTGAGATTTCTTTTCTAATTTACTACCGCGCTTAGAGCCAAACTCTCTATCTTCTCTTCCTTCCTTTGCACGGGCAATTCGCTGCTCTCTGTCTTCCTTAAACTTTCGTGGCCCTGCTAACACACTGGCATCGACCTCTTCTTCATTTCGCTGTCGGATTCCCATGGCTTTAGCAATTCCCGCGGCCGCCTTGAGCTCGTCAATTTTAGCAAAATCTGCAGGAGTCAAGACTGTTGAACCAGCTAACTTCATGAACGCGTCAGCATCTGCAGCGGCCTTTGCAGCCGCGTCCTCAGAGATCGTGCTGGTTTGGTCATCATTGTCTAGCTTGGCCTTCTTGGCCTTGTTGTCATCATCATCGTCGTCATCAGAATCAGAGACAGAGTACTCTTTATCACTTTCCACGTTAATCCAGCCCTCTTCGTCAGAATCATCATCCTCAAGATCAGATGCGATCTCCCAGCCGTCATTCTCGTCTTCCTCTTCGCCTTCTTTCTTGTTGCTCTCTTTCCATTTGACAAGCAAATCCAGTCCTTCAATGCCTTTAGGACCTTGTTGCTCACCAAACTTAATTGCTGAAGATGTTTCGAACTCTCCTGATCTGAGTGCCATAGTGGCAGCCTTACCACGATCCTTGGCTTTAAGCATAGTCGGGTCTATTTCTCTAAACAAGGATACCAGACTTCGCGCCGCCATCATTACAGGTTTGGACTTGGAACCTTTATACTCCACCAAGTCCTGCAACAAGACTTTATCAATGGCTAAGGGAGCTCTGCTGACAATCTCTCGGATAGTGTTAATACCGGCAGCAGCGACTTCGGCAGCTACACCATCACTGACAAACTCGTCAGCAACCTTGCGTACTACTGGTGAGATGACATCTGGAGGCACCAAATCATGGGCAGACTGGGCAGCAGCTGCCATAATTTGTGTGACATCTCGTTGCTTCGGCGTCAAGTACTTTAAAAAGAATGAATAGAGACCCAGCACTGTCAGTTTGTGCACACCTACCAGCCTGGACACCAAGTTCAAGAACATGATCTTCTCTGTGAGGTTCAGTCGTTTACCGTGGAACAAGTGAGTAGTATACAAGGAATCTGCGAAGCCTTGAGGATCTCGTAGTAAGTGAATGGCAGAGAAGTTCAGGTAAGTGGCAGAATGATGACCGTTACCGGCATTTTTCTTCTTCATGCTACGAACAGCAGCCTCAAATTTCTTGACCTTTTTGCCGGACTTCTTGTTAATTTGCATTTTGTGTTTCAGTGCGCTGACATCTACGGAGTCATCGTCATCACTGTCCTCCTCTTGAGCCTCGTCTCGCTCCTTGTCTGCACCCAAGAAGAATTTCGCAGCAGACACTGCAACCTTAATGTTGGAGTGGACAGCAGCCTGGGTCATGATCTCTACAGTTCGCGAATCGTCCCACACACCGCGGCGCCACAGTTCACGGGTGATCTTAGTAGCCCACAGTCCATTCGCCTCAGCGTCAGTTAGTAAGTTGAACAGCAAAGCCTGGACGGTTCTGTTGAGTTTCTGGTTCTTTGAAGCTTGGTTGACGGTCTTGATCAAGGTAATAAGGGAAGAGTATATCTGGGATCGCAGCACTTTTGAGTCAGTGGACACTAGGATAGGGAACAATGCCTGAACGAGGGTCTCAGAAGTGATTACACTTTTGTTGCGGAGCATCACCAAGTTTTGCACAATCTTCTCCTTGACGTCGAAAGGGAGCTGGTCGTGTCTGTTGGATAGCATGTCGATCAGCATTTGTGGGAACTCCGCGGTGTCCTTCGGAAAGCATGAGCACATCTGAGAGACGAAGCCAATTAGTTCACAGAACTCTTCACACTGGTTGTCTGAGCAGTCAGGATCTTGTAAGAAGATGTCTCGTAAAGATTCATAATGTCTATATTGTAATAAGAATTCATCTCTATAGGAGAGTGGGTCACGTCTAATGAGATTTTGTAAAAGGGCGATGTTAGTTGGTAGTAAAGCAGCTCTTTTCCTTTTGGCCATGATGAAAGATAGATGGATAGATAAACTTTAATTTTTTTTTTTTTTCTTTCCATAGTTTTTTCAATTTTGCTCAGCCGTGCGAAAAACCATGTATTGGAAAATTGGATATTTTTTCAGCATGTGCAGAGATTGGCAATTCGCTTCGTTCTTTTAATTGTGATTTGTTTTTAGATTTTTTTTTCAACCCATTAGTGGTTTGCTTATTTATGCGATTTTTTTCTTTAATTTTTTTTTTTTTTCCTTCTTTTTTTTTTAAAAATTTCGTTTTTTCTGCGTCGGCGCTTTATCACTAAACAGTTAGGGCTCGTTGACTTCCCATGAAACGTCTGCAGCGTTTCGTCCAACCCATGAGTAAAAGAAGCCCTATAGACCTAAAGCCCCGCGACGACGGAGGATTTCGGATAAAGCGTCCGCACAGTGGACATCACATTGAAGACAAGCAAACGCAGGGAGCTGAATATATTGTTGAAGGACCGCTGCGACGAGTCACACCATATTACTATACATACATCACTTACTGCAAATTGCGATGGAGGGATCGGACATTATTAGATATTTTTAGCACAGAGTTTCGTGATAAGACGCCAGAACAATACGTAAGTAATTTGTGAAAGGAAGAACAAGAAAAAGAAAAGCTCAGACAGAGGACAGAGGACAGTAGGCTAACTAGAAAAAAGCTATTGAAGCAGGGCTGGTGTACATCAATAAGAAGGTAGCGGACTTGAGTACCATAGTGAGAAATGGAGATCTAATCAGTCATAGAACTCATAAACATGAGCAGCCTGTGACATCTCGGCCAATGCAGGTTGTGTATGAGGATGAGGACCTTATTGTGGTTGACAAACCTTCGGGGATTCCTGTAAGTATTATTACAGATTAGGAAAGTGGAAGGATGGCACCTTTAGGTCTACGGCGAAGGTTCAATCTCTCTCCTTTTTTTTCAGTCTATTTATTCCTTCTAACCAGGCACATCCTACCGGCAGATTTCGTTACAACACTGTGGCCAAAGTACTAGAACAGGAGTACGGCATAGTGGCCCATCCGTGCACTCGATTAGATCGGCTTACAAGTGGACTTATGTTTTTAGCCAAGACATCCAAGGGAGCAGAAAAAATGGCACAACAATTGCGGGAACGTGAAATACGCAAGGAGTACCTCGCGCGCGTCGTAGGAGAGTTTCCTTTAGAAGTTGTGGAGTGTGATGAGCCAATCTCTACGGCAGACCCGCGAGTGGCTCTTAACAAAGTTGGCCCAGACGGAAAGCCTGCGAAGACGATCTTCAACCGTATCAGTTATGACGGCCACACGAGCATTGTGCGATGCCGGCCGCTCACTGGACGCACACATCAGATTAGAGTTCATTTACAATACCTTGGCCACCCAATTGCCAACGATCCGCTGTACTCGAACCCGAATGTGTGGGGCCCTACACTTGGCAAGGGCGGTGATTTCGACGTAAAAGAGGTGGCGGCAAAGCTAGATGCCATAGGTAAGACCGAGGTGGCTGAGACATGGATGCACCCGAAATCAAAAGCAGGAGAAAAGCTTACAGGAGACAAGTGTCCAGAATGCGAGATGGATTTATACACGGACCCTGGCGAAAACGATTTGGATCTGTGGCTGCATGCGCTCAATTACCGCGCGACGGACGGCACGTGGGGCTACGAAACCAATCTTCCGGACTGGATGGTGGAGTGTCACATGCCGTTTATGAAGCTAGCACTTGAGCAAGCACAGAAATGTGGCCCAACCACCACGGCGTTCTCTGTGGGTGCCGTGCTTGTCAAAGATGGACAGGTACTGGAGACTGGGTACTCACGGGAATTACCTGGGAACACGCACGCAGAACAATGCGCGCTAGAAAAGTATTTTGCCAAACACAATACCACCGACGTCCCGGAAGGCACTGTCATCTACACGACGATGGAACCGTGCTCTGAGCGACTGAGTGGTAATAAGCCATGCGTGGAGCGTATTCTGAGCACAAGCATTAAAACTGTCTTTGTCGGGATTGTTGAGCCTGACACATTTATTAGTGAGAATACAGGTCGGGCCAAGCTCAAGGAGCACGGAATAGAATATGTAGCTATTCCAGGTCTTGAAGCTGAGTGTCTGGCCGCGGCAAGGAAAGGTCATGATAGCAAAGTAGAAGAAGCATAAACGATTATTGCATTATATATATATAGGAAACAAAATATCTAAACTAATACTTGATTAGACGAACTTTCGA
Organism: Crinitomyces ghanaensis; assembly: GCA_030581755.1. Classification (NCBI taxonomy): domain Eukaryota; kingdom Fungi; phylum Ascomycota; class Dipodascomycetes; order Dipodascales; family Trichomonascaceae; genus Crinitomyces; species Crinitomyces ghanaensis. The sequence goes on from JAKTVX010000052.1 coordinate 34,252, forward strand.
ACTATATTAGTCTTAGACTTTCTTAAACATGGTGGTGACGTATTTTGAGCAAAAATGAATAATCGTTCGCACAATTCTGCAGTAATTGAAATGACACACTCACATTCATAAAGCATTTGTCCAATGGCATCTATTGCAGTGGCAAAAACTGCATCGGATATCAACCAATACGGAATTTGCTTTCGACCAAAAACGGACGGACACGATCGGAAACCACAACCAAGTCAGCACTGGAGAATCAGCGAATATTTTCGGCAGGATATGCATCAACGCTATGCATATAATTTGAAATGCTTACAACATTCCCTCTGGGCGTAAAATTATGTCAGCATCATTTATCTTTTATGGCGGGTGGGCCATAAAAGATACGCCAGACATAATGTCCCCGTAATGCGTGGAAGTTTGTTATTTTTCCAAAATATAAAAAGACCAGCGTGCGCCATCTTTGTCATGGCCAACTTTTGAATTTTTTTCCATAGTTGGTCCATCAGGCCATCTGGTAAACTCGGCGAGTTGGGTTCTGAGTGCGCCGGCTCTTCTGGCGCCCCAGAGGCTTGCTCCAAAACAATATCTGCATTTTCAACAACTATACAACCACGCTGTGCAACCCTAGCACAGCTCTTAACTGCCCGAAGCGTCTTTCGCCTGGTCCACTTTCTAACACTCCGCAGGCTTTCATGCCTGTGATGTGCTCGACCTTGCTCTTCATGAGTTGCGTCGAGGTAGTGCTTATCCCCCGATTCAGCTATTGTATTATTGGCATGGTTCGTGCGAATAGCCTGCGATGCGCCCTGTCGCTCTCCTAAATGGAATTGAGGACTTGACATCATTTCCTGTAATAGAATTCTTGTGAAGTGCCCAATTTAAATTGTCTTACGCTTGACCAACATGGCCCTTGCGTCCCATAATGAGCCTTAATTCTGACGTAAGTGACGTGTCCCGTTTGTCATGAATCTAGTCATTTGCGTAGTACTCATCGCCCTTGTCTGTCGAATCCTAAGATTTGTAAGTGCTGTGGTTTACGAGGCTATAACAACAATCGTTATCCATGGTGCTCGAAAAGACCTAAGAACGGTAAGGCGGTATCATGTTCGTCGTGTGGGGAAGTGGGTCACCGTTCTCGAAGAAATCATTTGCGTGCTAACTTCCGCCCACAGGTTCATCGTTCTGTCGAGTTCTTGGCTGCACAGACGGTGTATTGCGAGTTAAGCGCGCGGCATGCTGATGCTGTTTACTTGGGTGAACGTGTAATTCTTTCATCTAAAAATGAGGATGTTGGTAATGTTAATGGTATTCTTACGGAGCGATTCCCGGGGCGCGCTGTAAAATATTTGTCTCCGGACGAGCTGTTGAATGACTCACGTGAGGGTGATGATCTTTATCCTATCGAATATTTAAATACATTGACTCCTTCGGGGTTGGCTCCCCATGCTTTAACGCGCAAAGAAAATTTGCCTATTATTCTTTTACGGAATCTGGGTTTTTCAAAAGGTTTGTGCAATGAAACGAGGCTTATTTGCAAAAGTTTGAAGTTGCATTATATAGGAGCTGAAATTGTGTCAGGAAAATTCACGGGTACGCATGTCTGCATTCCGCATATTCATTTTCACGCTGACACTAATGATAATACAGTAGTGGGTTTCTCAAGGGGACAGTTTCCTGTACGCCCTGCATTTGCTATGGCTATAAGTAAGTCTCAGGGACAGACTTTGAACGTTTTGGGGATTTACTTGCCTCAACATGTATTTGCACATGGCCAGCTCTATGTAGCTCTTTCACGGTGTGCGGATATGAATAACGTTTGGATGGTTATCGGAAATGGGTCTCAAAGGTTAGCCGGGTACTCGCGGAATATAGTCTAAGCAAGCTTTAATAGATTAAATGGGATTTGCTTAAGTAGTCTGAGTATCATATTTTTCCAATGCGGCCGCTTGTATATATGTGTAGCAACTAATGGTCACGAGACCGCTATCAGTGCAATTAAGAGAGAAGGCGCAAATTTCAAAAATTTCAGTTTAATTTTATAAGCATGTCACTTTATTCAAAAAAAAAATTCTTGTCCTTATATGTTTTTTGTTGGTTTTGTTTATTTCTCCTCGGCAGGCTTTGTTTTGTTTACCCTAATTAGTTCGTGAGCTTTTTCAAAGTAAGCCATTTTGGGTTATCCGGCCTGTTTTTTTCACAAACTTCCCAACCACAGCCGCCTTATTCATCTGTGTCGTCGAAACAACCAATGAGCAAGAACCGAGTGTTGGCGTCCAAAGATGCATCCAACTTCCGCAGTGCGCTCAAATTGTATGAGACTAAGCAATATAAAAAGGCCTTGAAGACGATTGATGGAGTGCTCAAGAAGAATGCCAACCATGGAGAATCGTTGGCACTTAAAGGATTATTGCTGGCTCACTTGGGCAAATCCGAGGAAGGTCACGAGAATATTAGAAAAGGCATTGAGAATGACCCGACAAGTCATGTGTGCTGGCATATTTACGGACTTTTCTACCGCCAAGATAAACAGTACGAGGAGGCGGCCAAGTGCTATGCAAAGAGTGTCAGCATTGACCCAGAGAACTTGAACGTCATACGGGACCTCAGCATTTTGCAGATGCAGACTCAGCAGTACAAGACATTAGTGCCGCTGAGGAGGAAATTGCTTGCCGACAAGCCAGGGTTCCGACAGAGCTGGACCAGCTTAGCCATTGCTCAGCATGTCAATGGCGACTGCAAAGGAGCGGAAGAGACGCTGCGCAACTTCGAGACACTTCTGAAGGAGCCTCTGCCCAAGTCGGACGGCGAGAACTCGGAGCTAATGCTATATAGGAATCGGATCATCTACGAGAGCGGCGACGTTGAGCGGGCGTTGAAGGACGTTGAAGAGATCCAGGACAAAGTTCTTGACGTGTTGAGTGCTGCAGAATATAAAGCGCAGTACCTGCTAGAGCTTGGCCGCTTCAAGGAGGCCGAGCGGGAATATAGAATGCTTGTGAAGCGTAACCCTGAATGCAACGCCTACTATGAGGCACTAGAAAGAGCGCTCCAAATTGACAAGTCGAGCGTCAAGGTAAGGAAGCTGCTTTACGAAAGGTTGCAGGCCAAGTACCCCAAGGCCGATCTACCGAAGTCTATTCCGCTCCAGTTTCTCACGGGCGAAGACTTCAAAGTTGCTGTGGCCAAGTACGTGGGCGGCTACCTCGATAAGGGCGTGCCGTCGACATTTGTGATGGTCAAGTCATTCTATCGTGATGCAGAGAAAAGGAAGGCGATTGAAGAGTTTATCTTGAAAAAGTACGAAACCGTGAAGAATGCACAAGGAGGAGCGAATGGTCACACTACGCATGCCAACGGAAGTACTACGAACAGCAGCACTGCCGTTGCAGAAGCAGCAGAGACCAACTCGACTACTGTGTGGACTTTGTATTTCCTGGCTCAACACTACTCGGAGACCGGCCAATTCGCCAAGTCGCTCGAGCTCATTGATCAGTGCATTGAACAGTCTAAGGAGCTCGAATTTTATCTGACCAAGGCCAAGATCCTTAAACACACCGGGGACGTGGTTCGCGCATCTGAGGTCATGGAGCAAGCCCGAGCAATGGATACATCTGATCGATTCGTCAATACCAAGGCTGGCAAATACTTTTTCCGGGCCAATGCGATGGACGAGGCTATCAAGACTGTCAGCATGTTTACAAGAAACGACAAGACTGGCAATGGTTTAAAAGATCTTCATGACATGCAAGGAATCTTCATATTGATTGAGCAAGCCGAGGCATATCATCGGATGGAGAACTACGGACTGGCGTTGAAACGCTATTTGGCAGTGGTCAAGATTATTAATGAATTCAAGACCGATCAGTTTGACTTTCACTTTTACTGCCCACGGAAGGGAACCATTCGCGCATATTTAGAAATGATCGACTGGGGTAACCATTTGTATGAGCATCCTATATACCAGCGGGCGGTTGCTGGGGCAACCGAGATATACATTTGGGTTGACAAGCGACGACAGCAGATTCAAGATCCAGACCAGGAGTTTATTTTGGAGTATGGACTCAGTGAGAAGTTGGCAGGACTAGATGACGAGGAGCGGAAAAAGGCTATTAAGAAGTTTAAGAAAGAGCGGGCCAAGGAGTTGAAGAAGGAGCATGAGGAGAGAGAGCACGCGCTGGCCAATAGTAGTAGCGGCGGGTCGGCAGGCCAAGAGAACGTTGACACGGACGTATTTGGCAAGCAACTGCTGAAGACAACTACGCCGCTACAGGATGCGTTTGATATCTGGAAGCCACTGTCGGAACTGCGTGTGTATAGGACTGCTGAGCCATGGAAGATTGGATTTGAGATTTACCTTGCTCAGCAAAAGCATGTGTTAGCGTTACAAGCCGTAGCAAAGGCCAAGGCGCTAGGCACATCGAAGTCGTGGATACGTGGAAGTGCTGTGCGGGCCAAGTGGGCTGTTGATCATGCTGATGCTGAGACTGTTCCTGCGGCTGTCAAGTCTGTACAAAAGATGATGTTGCCTAAAGTTGTAGGAGAGGACGGCGGAGATATCGTCAACATACCACCAATCGAGTACTGCGACAAGTACGTTTTGGATGAAACGGATGCCGAGTCAGTTTTTGAATGGGCCAAGGCAAGATGGGATATGGCACAAGGTGAAGCAGGCGGTGCCTATCGTCAAACCATTATCAAACGGATGAGCGAGACTGCCAAGACTAGCTCTAATCTTAAATGCACGGAAGCCATGTACTGGTTTGTGAAACGGCGAGGGCAGATAAAAGAGGTTGAAGGGTTCCGTGCAGATGCGAAGGGCAAGTGGCCTCATGGCACGGTTTTCAATTTATAAATTGACTAGTGTGCTGAAATAAAATAATAAAACAAAATAAATAAATAAAGAAACAAAAAAAGAAAAAGAAACAAGAAAGTAAATAAACAAAACAATAAAGTGAATAAACAAAAATGAGGAAAAAAAAAACAATCGATACTGCTAGCACTAATTTCATTTGTTCATTTATATTGCTGACTATAGTTTAGGCATTCTTCAATTTTTCAACCAATTCCTTGTGAATTCTCTCAATTGGCTCTTTAAACGCGGGATCTTGAGGCCAGCCGACAATTAAGCCGGATTTGTCATCCCGTTTAGGAATCATGTGCACATGCACATGGTCTACAACCTGATGAGCAATTGCTCCATTGTTTTGCAAAATGTTATAGCCAATGCCCTCAAGGCCGGCATTGTCCAAACCGGAAGCTACGGCGACTTTTTTGGCCACAGGAAGCAAATCGGCCAAATAATCGTCAGGGATATCGTGGAGCTTAGCACCGTGGTACTTAGGAATGACTAAAACATGACCAGCAGCGATAGGACTAATGTCCATGAAGGCAAAAGATTTTGCAGTCTCGTAAACCTTTAAAGCAGGGATTTCACCTTATTAGAAGAGGCCATAGAAAGCAATTGACCAGATGGATAGTACTTACCTTTGACGATTTTGCAGAAGATGCAGTTAGACATGATTGGAGAGAAGTGGAGTGGAGTGGAGTGAAACTTACGCACGCACGCCTAACAAAATGTGTATGGACCGACCGCGGAACGTGGGGGCGGGTTAGGGAAGAGTCCCAAAAAAAAGGGCGTGTGAAAAGTTTAACCTTAGGTTATGGTATTAATTACTTATTGTGGGAGGCCACCCCACATTGCTGCTAGTATACTAACCTTTGTCTCATCTCACACATACAATGAATGAGAGGTCGGAACAATGGACAGACAAGCTAAAGGGAAAGAAGGTTGTTGATGAGGCGACAAGTGATCGCGAAGTATCGAAAAGCTCTTTGCCTCAACCAAATCGTGTGCTAGGCCCCAATTCTCTTGCCACGCGGGATTTCCGGCCCGAACGGATGAACGTAGTTACTGACCGCGAAGGTACGGTAGAAAGAGTGTACTATGGGTAGATCAAGGGCTTGTACGATGTGGCGCCAGGACCTGCTTAATTGCCTTGCCAGCTGTCAGGTATACGAATGATTGTGGTACTGAGTATCGACATAGAAAGCAAACTTTGGCGTTGGTTACGCTTGCTTTCCTGATAGATGGTTTGAAAAGTTGCGCTTTTATTTTTGAATCCTAAGCTATCTAGCGGGGTACGTTTTCCATGAGTCTGCAACATGTCGACAAAGATATATCATTGCATACAGCTGCCACGCCGGCCGATCGGCCGATCAGCCAGACCTAGTATACAAAAAAGAAAAAAAGATAAAATAAATAATTCAATTTATTGATCCATATAATTGAAGCATACGTGAGCCCTCTATAAACTTGCTTGGAATCAATTGGCTGGAGGATATTTGTTTTCTCTCCAATACCTGTTTATCTTTGCCTTGTCGTGTATCCTCTTGAGGTATGCATATCATCGATTGCATTACGCATGAGTTGTAATTGAAGCCTTTCCTCCTCATCCAAAACGATTTGTGGCTTTAAAGAAATCCAATAGTCTTGTAGTTCCCTCAAGCCGATTTCATCCAATACGATATCCCCTACTCGAATGATTCTTTCTTGTTGTTCAGTCTCTTTCTGAAACTTAATTGCCTTGTCAAGGCTAAGGATCATTCCGTGTTCAGAGTTCCATTTTTGCATGAGATGCTCCAGCGTTTCCAAAGCGTCCTCAGTTTCTTCATCGCCCGGGATCACATCTCTAATTACCACTATTCCTTTTTCTGAACAATCATCATCAGTATCGTCATCATCATCATCATCATCATCATTATCATCATCATAATCATAATCATAATTATAATCATAATCATCATAATCATAATCATCATAATCATCATCATCATCATCATCATTATCATCGCGATCGTCATTATCATCATCATTATCACCGTCATCAACGACTACTGCAAAGGCATTGATAAATCTATCGGGATCTGGCAGATAAGAACGCTTTATCTTACATTTTGCAAGAAAAACATTGGAAACTATCCACGCGATATAATTCGTGTGATCGATTAAATCACCCTTTGTCCATCCTTGTTTTTTCTTGCATAGTCGATAATCGCGTAGCCAATCTAAAAAAAAATCTTTCGGAAGTAGGAATTTAGGGATTGGCCGCGATGTAAGAGACGCGCCGGCAAATTGCCCCTGTAAATATGGCCTATGAAAATCTTCTTCCTTATCCAAAAGGAATTGAGGTTTCGTCCGGCAGCAGCATGCGATCAAGTCCTGCACCCCATTTTGATAGGTTGGCGTGATTTCACCTACTTCTTTAATTTTGCCGTCATCGTTCATGGCCGTTCTTTTTTTTTTATAAAAAATAGTTGCCTTATCAAGGTCGAGAATCAATCCATAATCCAATAATTACAAGTATAGCTCTCCATAAAGTTTGAAATCACATTGTCAAGGAGTCCGCCAACCATTCTTTACCACAGCAGGACTAAACCACAATTTCCAAACCGTCTTCATTTGAGTCAGCGCTGTCATGGAATAGACATAATTTTTTTTTGGATTTGCATCCGATCGGAAAAAGAACCATAGGCACATTCTGCATACCAGCATATAAGGTGTGTTTGGAGCTATTCAATTTGCAGGCCCATCGCCACATGCAAAACCATCTGTACCCCTACATCGCGCATACTTGTTCAAGAAAACGGGTGGGTTAGCCCTCAACAGGACATGACAAAAGGCTAGCATTTCGCACAATCTTATTAAGAATTATGGTAAAAAAAAAAAGCTGGCCAATGCGGTAAGCAGAAAGATGAAACTAGCATAAATGTTAACTTTAGGGAAAGAAGTGGCAGAAAAGTCTCTCTTTTGCAATACGTACTGCCATTAAGCCATGACGCTTGACTCAGTCAAATCAATTTTTGGCCTTTGGCGCTGTGAGCGTAATATCCCTAGGAACAGAGGCACCGAGATGTATCTGCCAGCAAGTTTGTATCAGATAATTATTTCAACTTTTGGAGTTGGATGTACTGTGGAAGACATCTTTGGACCTGATGGAACTATGATGAATGCTATTGCCGTGGTCACTAGTCGAGATGCAGGAGACCCGCAAGTTAGTGTGCTAATAGTTCAATGCGTTCGGCCGGGCGAGGAAAGATCGATGGAAACTCTGCAAATTGTTACGCAGCTAATGAAGGATTACAATTGTCCGAATGGCCTAATTCTTAGTTACGAGAACGCAACAGTATTTTGCAAGGTCGAGGGAGCAAATGAGGAGGTAAGCGAAAGGCGGCAAATTATTTTGGATCGCAATGGCGTTAAGGAACTGGAGGAATATTGGGCGTCTATAAAACCAGGATTTATTCTAGAAAAAGAAGAGAGATGCAGGAATCGGTATACAGATCAACAGAGGAAGACAATTGCTGGCAATAGCGCACCATGGCGTGGTCTATTTGGTTTGGGGGCAAATGCTTTTATGCGTCGCATATGGGTAAGACAGGAATCAAATAACAGGAAAGGAAGGATTCCTAGGCCATTTATAATGGACGAAGTGCTTGGCACTGTTTCTCGCGCAGCGCTAAATGGCGAGGAACTTTCCAAGCTGATTTTAAATTCCATTGCAGTAATTACTCAAGAATCGGGGAAGCCACGAAGAGCGAGTTTGGTTGTCAAGTTCGTGTATCCGTCTCAGCAGAAGACAGATAGAGCGGCCGCATGGATTTCTGATTTAATGGAAAGGTACGATTGTGATCACGGGTTTCTTCTTAGTTTTGAAACGGGCCTGATTTTCCATAGAGAGCAAAACACTGAGGGAAACGACCAAATTAACAAAATCAAAGAAGTAGAATTAAATTTTCGTGGAATAAGACAGCTGGAAAACTATTGGTACGGCATCAGGCCCCGATCGGTTTCAGACGCTGAGGAGGCTTATAAGCAGTATATTTTGCGGGAAAAGAGTAGAAGAGGGCAGCTTCGACCAGCAAGGAGCCTATCCTTAGCGTCCCCGCTACAAGGACTCGGATTAGAGTAAGAATATTTAGTCTGTTAAATAAACATCTTGGTGTAAAGCATTAAAACATCGACACTGAATAAGCCATTTTTACGTATACTCTACTTCAATTATGTATATGTGTTGTTATGGTGATGGTGCAATTGACGACAGACGAGCAACTAGAGGAGTCTAAAGAGATTACGGGGAGGCAAAAAGGGAACAAAAAGATGCAAAGGATTTCCGGACTAAAAACATCGCCACATAACACCATGTAATAAATACGACAAGAAAGCGGGAACATATTATCGGAACCAAAAAGAAGAAAAAATGCAATGAAATAATGAGCCTACCGCAGATATCATACTGCTTGTGTCATTATTCGAAATCCTTTCTATAAGTTTCCGAATATTTCCTTGCGTTTTGGATGTTCCATCTGTAATTTAATCGCAACAACGCCAAAGGCAATTTATTTTCTCTTGGTCGCCCAATACACCCTGCCAAGTTACCCCGGATATACTCATTTGCTGTATACGCATTCGGTAAAGTTTCAACAAACGTGCATTAGTGACCCCTAACCTTCGTGCATTTCAAATGCTTCATTGGACGTCATGTAATAACACAACAATAACAACAAGATGGAGCTTCCAAATGAACTTGTTGAAATTATCATTGGGTATCTGGAAGAGTGCCCGGATTATATGAATGCGCGTCAAACTAACAGACAATTCAGACAAGTATGTCAGACCAATAGACTCGAAAGCAAAGTCACTCAAATTGTGAAGCACCGGTTTTACATTGACATTCCGCCTGGGCAACTGATAGCAGAGAATAATGTGTTACTACGACTACGGTTTGCCGAGGGCCTTGAAAAAAGCTATAGACAGTTTTTGTGCTATTCACTTCCTCAGTCGGTGCCTCGGAATATGTTTACCTATGATAGTCTGTGGTATTGCCCTATGATTCAAGACTGCATCTGGGGCTTGCTGACGGAGACAGAAAACGGCGATGGCAGTGTTGCGAGTAACAATGTCAATGAAAAAGGTCCTGTCCAGGGCACGCTGGTTATTTTCAAAAGACAGGATGCCGAGTCATGCGAGCGCTTATTCACAATGGATATTTCTGTGCCCAAGGGACGGCTGTGCCAGAGGCGATTGAATGCACGGGATGAACATGATAGATCTGCAACCATCCCGTTCAAATATATAACGCTGGAGAGCTATGACGGCCGGGAGTGGCTTTGGTTTGCAAAAGAGATTCTAGTTCGCATAATAGATGTTTGGAACAGTAAACGCCTTGACATTTATTTGACTTGGGATGAAAATGCGAGCAGCCCCTTTTTGACTAGGATGGATCGGTGCATGGCAATGAACTATTCAAACTATGGAGCGCTGGTTGTCAATTGTTGGAAAAACCGAAGAAAATTTCTTGTCATTGGGCACCCGCAGTATCTTGGGTCAGACAATACAACAAGAAAAGCAGTAGACATGTCACGACTATTCGAATATTTCCAGTACATTATCACAAATAATTTGACAACAGTAGTATGTGCCGACGAACAGATGGGTTGGCCCATCTACTATCCGCTGGTCAAAGAAAACTGGTTTGCAAGCGATTGTCACATATTTCGTATTCCTCCTCAGGAGCACGTGCCAACCTATCTGCAGTATCTGCAGTCCACTCCGCCGTCTCCTAAAACGACGCCACAATGCCAGGCTCACATATCTCTTAGTTTAAACGTATCTAAAGATCATCCTGTTGTTGTTCCGGATTTCGAACTACCGCTCAAAGACTGCAGGTCGGCCGGACCTATCCACAATAATATGTTTGCCGTTTACGGAGTCCAAGGGATGGCTAGGCATTTTAAAATTTTGGATCTTCGTCCAGATTCGTTGGACCTTGCAGTGCGAGAAAGAAAAATTAGGGTGCTAAAATATTGGGGACCATATACTGATCCAGGCTTATGTATGGATGACCATATAGTGGTTGGGCCGAGCGCTAACTATCATTGTTGCCGGTACACTGCAGACTTCTTGAAAGGCATTTGACTAAGTATACACTTTTTTTTTTTTTTTTTCTTTTCTTTTCTTTTCTTTTTTTTCTTTTGTACAAGAAAAAAAAATACATAAACATACGTGCCGAACATCTATTACACTTATAATCTAGTCAGTCGTTGTCACGGTCATCTGCAGGCCCACTAGTAAGGGAGAAGAACGTTACCGTCGCCGTCGCAGTTCTGGCCGTTGTCGTCGTCGCTTTAGGAATTAATCCACGAGCTTACTTGTCTTGCGCCTATCCTTGAAGCAAATTTCAAGGACTGAGCACCCATAGGGAAATATGATACCGCATACCATATAGCTGCGACCGCTTGCACAATAGTCGCAATGAGGGTCAGTAATGTGGACTTCAAGCCAATGCTGAAGAACAAAGTGGCAAAGATAGAACCGAAGAATGCCACAGTGAATGGTAGTCTAGCCGGAGAAATAAGATGCATAACGTAAGCCACGGGGCCCTGGAGGACACCAAACGACACAACGAACAACAAAGAGCCCAAAGTCCACAAAGTAGCGAATTTGCGAGGTTTTAGTGCCAGGACTGGCATAAGAGCGAAGCACAGTACAAAGCATGCTACAGCGCCTAATAAGCACAGACCAAATATCATCAGCCGCTCCCAGTATGATAGATTAAACCATTCTGGTTCTTCAATGGTAGGTTCTGGATCACGTTCTGAAGTGGGCAAACGGATTCGATCTGCGAAAGGATTCCAGGAGCTAATGGAATCTAAGAATGACGAGGGCGGAGGCGCGGTATTTGATTGACGCCATGACGACAGTCGAGAGGTAAATGCTTGTTCGGACATTTGTTTGATAATAATAATAATAGAATAATAAACTACTGGTGCTATGACGACAACCGTAGGGGGGAGGGAGACACGAGGAGCTGAACCCTAGCCCACTTTGGAGAAGAGAGAGTGTGTGTGGGTGGAAAAGGGCCTGGGCTGGGGGAAGCACGGGGGTTATACATGAGATAACTTTATCTTGGGGCAGGTACGGCGTGACCGGGGTATGACGCACCAGATGATCTATAGTTTGACAGATATCAGAGATGGGATGGATGGATGCACGTCTAGTGCTGTAGGGCAGTGCTTGCGCCGTTGATATGAGTAACAGTGCGTGCAATTGTGGATTACAACATGTGAACAGTTATAAATAGTCTAAATACTGCCAACAGTATGATAATATCTCGAGCAATGATGTCACAATATATTTTTTTTGAAATACGAGATAAATTAACTTGGATTCCTTAAATATGTAATAATATGTAACTATACATATAGGGAGCGCATAGCTATGACTAATTGGGAGATAAGAATTTAGGGTAACACTTATTCCCCCACATTTGCCACTCGGTGTGGCCGTCCCAACACGATATAGTTAATGAGTTAAACGATAACACTAGCCTCTAACCACCACCACTAATAGCGAACTAACCGACCAACCAACCAACTCAATTAACTGGCCAATCAACCAGAAACCGAACTCGATCTCCCCTTCTAATTGACTGTGAAATTTTTTTTGTTGTTTTTATTTTTCCTTTTTGTTTATTTTATTTTGCCTTGTTTGTTCTGACGACCTTCCAACACACGACGACTCATTGCTAACGAATCTAACGACTGACGACGACGATAACTGACTTAACGACTAACACGGACTAACGATGGGAGATAAATACATTAAAGTAGAAGACGAAGACGATGGAGTGTTTCGACACTTTGAAGCTCCTTACAAAGGATATCAGGACGCGGGTGGTAAGAATCACCACCACCACCATCACCACCACCACGCTAATTACGATGAGCCCAGATCGACAATTGATGAATGTGATTTACTAGACTTTGACGGCGGCAGCAACCATATGGCGCCAGGAGCATCAGCAGGCGCGGCGAACAATGGGATGATGTCTCCTCCGTCGTATATCGCGTCATCGGAGCATCATAACGCTAACAATTCGTCCTCCCCTAGCACTGGCTATGGCCCTATAAACATCTTAGACAGCTATGCTGCGGGCCCGCACCACATCAATAACAGCGCTAATAACAATAACATGATAAACCGCGGAGGACGACCTGCGTCGCATGTAGACCGATTCATTCACGATAACATCGGTGGGTCATTTTCTTCATCGCTGGGCTCATCGTTTGATAATACATACTATTCTGAATCTGACGATGGTGGTGGAAGCCGGGGGTTTAGTCCAATGATGCACGGTCACAACAAGACATATTCGATGCCCAGTGGAGTTCCGACAGGCGCGAATATCGCTGGCGGTACTAGCGGGTTTAACAACAGCAAGAACAATATAAAGAATAGAGTGACTTACGGAGGATCTGGTGTGGGAATTGGCGGTAGCGCGAGCGGCGCAGCGGCAGCACCACCATTCGCAGGTAGTTCGAGCTTTGGCGTGCAGAATTCAGGAGCAATTGGAGGAGGAGCCAGCGGAATGAATGGGCCACAAGCGAGTGGTGGTGACAACAGATTTGGTGGTGGTGCCGCCGCAAATCGAGGTACGAGCGCTGGGTCTTCAAGTGAACTGGGAACGTCAGCACCTGCAAGTTCTGGCAAGTTCACTAAACCGTCAGCGGCGGGCGGTGCGGCAATTGAGGATAAACAACAGCTGCTGTTAGAGAAGCGTCGTCGTAGAAGAGAATCGCACAATGCGGTAGAACGGCGCCGACGTGACAATATCAACGAGAAGATCCGCGAACTTTCTGAGTTAGTGCCAGAGTCATTTTTAATGGCAGGACTCGACGTTGGACTGAAGAGTGGAACCGCAGATGATCGGCCCAATAAAGGCACTATATTGTCGCGAAGTGTGGACTACATTCGCAAGCTGCAGCAGATTATTGACGAACAGAATCGAGTAGAAGTAGAGTTTCAAGAGTTGGTCAATGTGTATCAGCAGAGGCTAGGAGAGAAGCCGACGGAATATACACATACGTCGGCTGAGCTAGCGCTGAAGAGTTTAGGCATATGGGGCGGTGAGGGAATGGAGGATGCTTCTAGTCAATCGCCAAGGAGACGGCTAAGCAATAGCTATGGTAACAACGCCAACAATGGCAGCGGCGGCGGCGGCAGCGGCAGCAGCAACGATAATGGTAATGTCAATGCTCATAGTTCCAACAACATGCGAGGAAATCATGGTACGCCAAGTAATAGTAACAGCCACAACAACGATACACTGTCCCCTGGAAGCGGGGATGGTGGTGGACCATTAAGTCCAGGATTTGATATGGAGTATTTAAGTCATGCTGCGTATTTGAAGCATAACGAGCATGCAATTGATGATGATTTTGGGTACTAACGAATTTTAATGGGTTATACAGGTTAATTAATTGAATTAATTTAATAATAATATATTTTTGATTGATAAATGGCGACTTATATGTCCATGCTTTTTTTCTGTTTATGACTTGCCCTTCTTGGTAATGACTGGTGCACTGGTCTTCAGCCGCGCAATGTTTGCCGGTTGAAATTCTGGGCATTCAGATACCCAAGGAATATGCACAAGCGGAATCTTGGCAAGCAAGTCATGCAATAAACTGTTGGAGATATTTTGGCGCACTGCTAATATTGCAGCGGTATGGGTATTAAGAGCGCGTATCAGTTTGTTAGCAGAACCTCGAGGTAATTGAATAAGTTTAACAGGATTAGAGATTGATACTGTAGATGCTACAGCGCAAAGCAGCGGGAAATGAGAAGTTATAAGGTCGTTTGAGATGTCGGAACGACAAACTAAGATGGCGACGACGGGGTTATTGCTTTCGATGCTATTGGTAGTTGTAGTAGTAGCAATATTAGTTTTAATATCTTCATCGTTACTGCTGTCCTTTGTATGCTTTACCTTTTTCGCCTTGGGTTTATAATGCTCGCTGACACAAGATTCGACGGCCTCATTGACATTATTGAACCCCACTACCAAGTCGTTGTATATTACTGGAGGATCAGGTAGAGGATTGACCTTTTTGTCAACGAGCTCGTTGTATTTGCCCAAAGGCTCAGCAATGGTGCATAGCAAATCCACTAAAGAGTCTGCGACATCTTGAGGGACATTTGGCCAGGTATTTCTCGTGTAAGGGTTGTTTAAAATTGGCTTGAACACCTGACGTCTGTCTTTAGGCATGACATGGAATTCAGAGTGCTGCTAGGTTCAAGAAGCACGCGGGGGGAGTTTTTCTCATTTACAACCCTTATCCGAACTGGCGCTGAACGTTAACCTTAACTCCCCAGTAGGTGCCGCCGCCGCCAATGGTGATGCAAGTTTCATTCGTTGCATTTCACTTTGGACGACGACGCATAAGAATAATAGATGATCAGCAGATTCGCCACAGCAGCAAGAACAGCATCCAGAGCTGTCACGGCCAGACAGGCTCTTGGCGCTGTAACCAGCATTCCAAGACCGATGAACAAGAGATATTTATCTACACAGAATAGCGATAGCAGTAGCAATAATGGTAACGGTGACAAAACAGTAAATATTGAATTTAAGCTTGAACCGCTTCCGCGAACAGGCGAAGACACAGAGACTAAACGAGCTAGATTGCTATATCAAAGTAGAAAGCGGGGCATTTTAGAGACGGATTTAATTCTCAGTAAATTTGCCAAGCTGTATTTAAAGGATATGACCCATGAAGAATTAGAAGAGTATGATAAACTTCTTGATTTACCGGATTGGGATATCTTTTATTGGGCTACAAGAAATGAGGATGTAAAGCCATGTCCTGAGCGTTGGGAGAAGAGTCCAGTTATGGCCAAGGTCCGAGAAGTGGCAGAGAACAGGGAACGAGAGATTATGAGGATGCCATCATTGTAGAGATGAAGAGAAAACGACAAATGAAAGGCAAACATGTACATACTTACTACATACATATACATACATAGGTACGCAGCGAATTTTAAAGTTCTTGGTCGGCTCTTTTTTTTTTTTTTTTTTTTTTCTAGTCATTCTATACGACGCACACGCCTAGCTATGCCGAACATGGCAACTTGATGCGAGTTTGATGCCGTAGGTTAAAT
This sequence comes from Crinitomyces ghanaensis, assembly GCA_030581755.1. Lineage (NCBI taxonomy): Eukaryota > Fungi > Ascomycota > Dipodascomycetes > Dipodascales > Trichomonascaceae > Crinitomyces > Crinitomyces ghanaensis. Next base: position 50,237 of record JAKTVX010000052.1, read on the forward strand.
AAAAAGAAATGAGATGATAAACACATTTGGAGGCTAGACAAATGAAGAAAAATCATCATTAAACGGAAAAGAAAATCTTCACAAAATGACAGTAGCAAAACCATTGATAATAGACTCAGATAATACAAATACTCCGGATGCACCATGCCGTTCAGATCCACTAGTACAAAATCATCGATATTCAGATGACGTATGTGTGAAAGATCATTTGCCTTCGACGCCACCAGATCCATCATCAGCGGATGCCTCAGACGGCAGAAGAATCAACGCATCACGTATGTCGTGGAATCACTCATACTTTACAATATTCAAGATTGGCGTGGCGTACTATCAATTCATTCTTGTAGGTATGGGTGAGGCGTCACTAGGAGTACTCATTCCTGTTTTACAGCAGCATTATAAGATATCCTATTTAGTCGTATCGCTAGCGTTTCTTGCGCCCGTTATTGGATTTGTTATCGCGGCGCTGATTAGTGACACCGTCCACAGGTTTGGCGGACGCAAGTTTATTGTGATTGTTGGGCCAATATTTCAATTAGTATGCTTTATAGCTGCAGCATGTGCGCCGCCATTTCCGGTGTTTGCCGTATTTTATGGCTTTTTAGGCTTTGGAGACGGACTGTTAGATTCTGCATTCAATGCGTGGCTCGGGTCATTCAAACAGGACAATGAGCTAGTGGGACTGCTCCACGCGTTCTATGCATTAGGTGGGATTTTTTCCCCGACGATTATTACGTCGATGATTTCACACGGATACAACTGGAACCTAGCATTTTGTGTAATTATTGGAATGTGCGGGCTTTCCATAATTCTGGGACCGTTGGCGTTTTGGAGGGATGATCACCTAGTATACAGAAAGAGAGTTGAGTATCAAGCCGAGGACGAAGAGGAAGATGATGATCAGAGAGATGGCGGAAAAAACGACAAAGGAATTGAATTGCCAGTGAAAGAAGAATGTAGAATGGCCGGCGATGAGAGCAAGGATTGCGAAAAGAGCCAGCCCAGCGGGCTGAAAGCAACAAGTGGATATAACCAGGATTGCGAAAAGGTTATCGGTCGCCCTGCTGTGAGTAAAGTAACTACTGCTACTCAGTCCAATGGAAAGGCACAAACCGATCAGATCAAAGAAAACACTGTGGTGGTGTTTAAAACGCCTGTAGTGTGGTGGATTTCTCTGGCCATGCTAGTTTACGTTGGCGCTGAAATTGTTATTGGTGACTGGATCACCACATTCATGATCGAAGTGCGTCACGGCTCGCGCGACAAGATGGGCTACGTGAGCACCGGCGTGTGGGCTGGCCTCACATTGGGCCGCGCGACTCTCGGGTTTTTTGTCGGATATTTAGGACACGAAGAATTGTTTGCTACAGCATATATACTAGGTGGATTAACACTGACCCTGCTTTTATGGCTAATTCCCAATTTAATTGTCTCGGCTGTTATGGCCGGGTTATTTGGGTTTGTGATGGGACCATTGCTCCCCACTCTGGTAGTTGTTGGACTAAAGAAGTTACCAGTGCATTTACACGTGACTGGCATGGGATTTGCAGTAGCAATAGCAGGATCTGGAGCGGCAATTTTCCCATTTATCAATGGAGCCTTAGCAGACGCCTATGGAGCCTGGGTAATTGGTCCATTTGGCGTCGCTCTGCTGTCGGTCCTTTTTGTCTCATGGCTAGTAATTGTACGATTTTATTGAGCATTCTAACACACGCGGCAAGTGTAAACATATACTAGGCACCAGAATTCGCCTACCACGCAAACTTTGGGGAAAACTATACCAAGAACGGCCAGCGCCTGCGCCTGATCGGGATAAATATGTGTACATAGGATTATATATAATATCAACTGAACTGACATAAAAATATAGTGTTCTGATTGTTACGTGTTGTGATTTAGCCGAATATGTATGTGTCCAATAACAAATTCGTCCAGGAAGTTATGAACCTTGAGCGCGCATGCAGCAGTAGCTCGCCATGGGCTAGATTTACGTATCTTGACGCCGACTGTGGAGTTGGAGGTACCTATAAACTGTTGTATCGGCATCTTACAAATTTCAATGAGTGGATTAGCGATGCTAACTCCCAGCTACGTCCGATGGCAGTTGTGCTGAAACCCGATGGAACAGTCGAAAAGAAAGTTGATGAGCAGCAGCAGCCGGGCAATTCCACCGACGACGGCGACGACGACATTGCTGAAGAAACTTTGAAAACGTTTCTTGTGCTCAACTTAGAAGAATCTTTATTAGACTTCATTAGAATGCGCTTTTCTTGCGTTTGGAGTGAGCCGTTTTCAGGAAGTGCCCTTTGGCGAGCAATATGTAATCTGTACCATGATCCAACTAAGTATCACTTATTTGGGACGCATGATTTACTCGAGCTGCTTAACACCCAGAAGCGCTTGATGGCACAGGACGTCAAGGACGGGCAGAGGATATTGCCGCGCTGCCGTACAAACGATGAACTTAATCAGTTGTGCGCCATCTCTGAAAAAGTGGCCTTAATGTGTCCTTGGGAAGTGCAAGGCCTCAATTTAGTTTCTTCGGCTATTCAGGGCCTAGCAGAGCCTGCGGCAAGAAAGCTATTGAGCAGCATAGACTTTGATCTCATAGATGAAGGCGAAACAAAGTATCATTTGAAAAGGGTCAAAAGGATCCTCCGAGAGATGAGAGAATCACACGCCCCAGGTTGCCAAGATCAATCGACAGGCAGCGTTCAGCCGCTAACTAATAGCGATGAAGCGGCAACAACGTACAATAACGCGTATTATACGCTGAAAGGGACAGCGGAGCCAAAATCCAAAGCAAACCACAAAAGGAAAAGAACTAGGTTGAAGTGTTATAAATGCGGAGGCCATGGGCACAAGATCCGTCAATGTACAAAGATCAGAACTGTAGTGAGACCAAGAAACCGCAAGAAAGAAATTGACTCTGGAACAGCTTCATGAACAAAGCGGGAAACATTTTTCGCACTGTCATGACGAGGTACCCGGTGGTCATATCAGTGAGAGAGGACAAGTCTGCGCCTTAGCTGGTTGCCCTCATTCGCTCGCCCTAAAAATTGTCGAGCATGTACTATTTCATACCAACTGAAAAAAGCCGGGACTGAAAGGCTTTAGACCAGTCTGTACAAATAATGGCTGCTTAACTGCTCCTCGAATAAATCAGGATTCGGTGGAGGATAGTATTGTAGAAATAAATTTAGTAGAGATTGCTGTCGGTAAGATTATCCGAGATTATGTATGCAATCATCAACAACATTTAAAGTTTACATTCACTGTCGCGAATCTCGTAGCTGAACGCGCGTAGGGGGGAAGGAAAGACACGGTCGGGTCCCCGGTTAGGGTTACATGTTTTTGCAAAATAAAAAAGTAATGATGATATAACCTTGTTGGTGGTTCCGGCAAAAAAGCGTCGTCGTCCGTCGATGCGACGAAGTTCAGTAGTTCCACCGTCGACGGTACGTCGTCGACAACAACAGCAACAGCAGCAACGACAACCATTAGATCCATTCCCATTGTATAGTCTCGGCGACATTGCTGCGTCATTGGAAGAGATCACGCGATTTCCTCTTAGTGCTGAACTGTTAGAGCGACCAACGTCATCTGTCGTAGTCAACTTATATTCGGACGTTATCGAGTGTTTTGTTGGAATCACTGAACAGCACTTAAAAATAACGTTAGAGGAAGCAGCAGCAACGCGAGCAGCAGAAAACTTTTCGTCAACTACATCTGAGATTGAATCACAAAATGAAACAAGGTTAATAATGGGCCTACACGGTCATGTTGCCAAATTTATGAAAGCATGTGGAATTGAAGATTTCAGTATAATTGACATGGTTAAACCGGATGCGGCGAGACTGCGCAGACAATTAAGTGCCATAATTGCATTTGCTAAATTTAGAGAAGAAAGAATGACAGACTATAGAGAACAGGTTGACGATGCCAAACTACAAAGCTTGCATTTTAGAGAGCTAGAAGATCAACATGAGGAGCTGGTAAGCAAGATAGCAGAGATTGAGAACTATTTAAGACAGAACGCGGTGGACGCTAAAAACATGCAACAACATAATACACAAGTTGAAACCGAACTTAGAGCGCTGAAAAGGGAGCAAGAGCAACTGACTGCCCAACACATGAATTACAAGAAAGAAAAGCAGTCAATCGTGCAAGAGTTGCAGCAGGTCAGTCTCAATCTGGAGGACGTCAAGAAGAAGAATGAAGCGCTGGCTCCATATGCTGCTGAATCACCACAGGTGCTGAGGTCAATAAACAGTCGGTTAACTCAGGCTGTAGCAGACGACAGAAAAGAAATTGAGCAGCTAGAGATACGGCAGAGAGCACTCATGAGAGGAGTCGACAATATCAAAAAGATACAGGCTGATGTGGGGCAGTACGTTTCAGTGATTCGCGAGTGCGAAACCGAGCTAGACCGACAGGATGAAGCCCGGTCAGTACTGCTGCGTACTCAGGATGATCTGCAAAAGAAGAAGCAGCAAATTGAATGGCTGGACTCCAGTATTGGGCAACTAGAAATGCAAGTGGTGCAATATCAAGACCGAAACGACCGTGCGGCTCGACTACATGATCACAGGAAGCAAGTGGCAGATGCAAAAATCAACGAATTACAGCAATCACATGATCAGTTGATTACAGAAAAAAATATAACATACAGGAGGCATGAGCAGGTACGGCAGCATATTGAGTCGGTAGAAAAAGAAATGGTTGATGCTATTGCGGCATTAGATTATGAGATGCGGCAAATAAGAGACCAGTATGGACGGCTGGATAGTGAGGTCAGTGTGTACTTGAACAGTATGGAACAGAGGTTGATTGAGTAAGTGGCCTGGTGCAGGAGGCATAATATAATTATTTATTTTGAGTAATGTAATGAGTAATAAACACTAATTAATAATATGAAAAATATAAAAATAAAAATAAATAGACGTTAATATAAATCATGGTTGTTATATATATCCCACCAACTTGGATTAGACTACGGGGCTAGGTGTTTTTCTTTTTCCAATCTAGGGAAAGGGATGCATATAAATAGGAAACTATAAAAGCTGAGGAGATCGGAGTAAAAACGGGAAGAAAAAAAATAAATGCAAAACAAGTCAACCTTTTCTGTCGGTTTGTTTGTTTCCCTTTTTATAATTTAAAATTTCGCCTCTTTGTTGTAAACAAAGTTTGGTGAATTGATTGGTCAAACAGAAATTTTAGCTTTTTTCTGATGGCCCACTTTTGCGTCCATATATCCCAAGACTTGCATATGCATGCATAAACTGCTTGGGGGAAAGGCTGCTGATGCTGCCGTTGCTGCGATTACTACTGCCGCTGCTGCGGCAACAGGGCCCCCGCCCGCCGATGTTATTTCCTTGTGGGTCCCTGTTCGATGAGGCATTTATTTTTATTTTTTTTGTCTTTTCTGAATTGAATTACTACTAGTGGGTGGTGGTGATTTTTGTGCTATGGAAAGTCCTAACGGATATTCCTCTAGTGGGCTACCTGCTGGCAATAAAAAGCAATCGTCGTCGCCCATTGCTATTAGAGACTCTGTGAAATTACATGAGTACTCGCCAGTTTTAGGAGAAGCAATGGAGGTGAGATTCAGCAGCAACAGCAGCAGCAGTCGAGAGAGTCCACAGAGCGGGAATGGTAGCGGAGTTATTAACATTCGAGATGGAGGTGATGACGGCAATGGTGGTGATGGTAGTAGCAGCGATCATAGTAAGGACGGCGCCAACCGTGAGAGCAATGGCGCCGGCAATGGCGATAGCAATGGTTCGTCCACTCGCGGACACAACGGCACGAGCCATGAGAGCGGCAACAACACCAGCCACCACGACAGTAATGATCACGAGAACAATGATAAGGAGACTGATGGAGCTAACGCTCGCGCTTCAGATAATGAAAACAACGAAAACGTCTCCGCTGAAGGTGATAATAACCGCGATGCTGACGGCGCTGATGCGTCAATGACACAGGCTCAGGAAAGTAGACGACAGCTGGAATCGGTCTTGACCCAGCTACAGATTCTAAGAAGCCATGCAAAGTCTTCGTCGTCTTCCTCGTCTTCGTCTAACCAATATGCGTTACCCGCGTTGGCGAGCATCCGACGCGATATGAACAAGACCAGCAAGAGGTTTTCGTCGACTACCATGCCTGAAAGACTCACAGAGCATATTAGCCAGGATGATCACGATGGCAATAGCGATAGCGACCCGTCCTATAGTGCATCACCTGAAGAGGTGGCCCGGTTGATTAACAAGCTGGACAAATACAAGGACCGCCTATCACGATTGCGAGTGTCAGATAGTAATATTGCCACTAGCAACAGTGATGGTGATGACGCGTTGTCGAAGTTGTCGCCGCCGCTTCCCATTTTTGCTAAAGGTAATAACCAAACCAGCCAGGCCACTGGTCCGTCATTTCAACAAACGGCGGCGTCCAATCAGGGTGATGGTAATGGTGGTAGTGGTGCTGACGTGCAGGCCGTATCGACTGGATTGATAAAAACTAGTCCGTCTTCTATGCAAACCCAACCGCGTAGCTCTTCGTCATGGAAGCGGATGCCGTCATCTCTTGGTTCGTCTTCCAATCAGACGGTGGTCCCAGACCATATCATTTCGACAACCACCGCTGCTCAGCTTGCCTTTTTGGGTATCAACCAAACAAGTCCTGTGCCGCTGTCTCCATTACCCAGACTGCCAGAATCGAAGACGCATGTGAGCGGAATAACTACGTCGCCGCTGAACGTCAAGTATGTATCTAAGGCAGAGCCGACACTGGTTCGGAATGTTCACAAGCACGATAGCATTCGTGCAACTACATCAACTGTTTCTTCGCCTGCCGATACATTAGAGACCAAATACGTCAATGGCCAGAGCCATAATCCGATGCTGACTTCTCCTTCTGGTCGTGGTGAAGAGCATGATGGCGGCGGGCCCCGGAACAGCGTTCATCACGGTGATCATCATCGCCATCATCATCGTCATCGTCATCATCATCAGCGTCACGAAAGATACAGCATGCCTTCGGCAATCGATGTTGAAGCAGGGAATGTTAAAGAACGGCCTCGACGGCACACTGTCATATATGAACTAGAAGGGTCTTCGTTACAAGCCAAGCAGCAGGCTGAACATGACACAACGCATGCAGACAAGATTATGAATACATCGGCGCCGGCCAAACGATCGACACACCGACATTCGGCTCACCATCATTCTTCGCACAGAACTAGTCAGCATGTCGCTTCGGCTGATGCTCCTCACCAGCATCATCGTCACCATCATTCTTCTCATCGTTCTTCGAGAAAATCAGGTCCTCGGCCAGTTTCTGCACTTAATATTGGACTTGATCTTGGTAATAAACAAGTTGGCGCATTCTCTCAGCCTAATATTCAGCATTTGTTAGAGTTGGCCGATACGACTCTAAGACTGGACCAGTTGGATATTCCTCCGGACGAGATGTATCTGCTGGAAAAGTTTGTCAACGCCTTGTCTAAACTGAGCGTTGAGATTAACCTTGATGACAGAAAACGACTAGAAGGTAAGCGAAGATTGCATAATGCCCTTCGGGCTATTGAGGGCTGGATTTAAGTCGGCAAGGAAACAAAATTATGGGTAAAACAATTGTGTGGCTAGTAAATAGTTTCGTTTTATTTTATTGGACAGTTTCTATTCTTAGACGTAGGGGCAATTTCGTTTCCATCTGTTACACATAATATCGTCCACTGAACCTACAGATTCGTGGACCCCTTCTGTCCGCTTAAGGGCCAACATCGCGCAACAGTACATTTAGAAAAGAAAGAAAGGGATGATTTGATCGATATATATATAAATAGTTGAATGGGAGCAGCTTTCATATAATAGTGATAGGTGCATGAGCGTTAGCTGAGGGATCCATCTGTTCATCAGACGGTCGTCGTCCGCCAGTGAATGAACCACGCGGACCGGATAACTTGTCAGACGTACCAGCTCCTTCACCCTGATCGTCGCCGTCCTCCTCCTCCTCTCTAACAAATCGATAAACTGCCTTTTGGTCATCAAACTCGATTTTTCCTCCTGGGTACTCTTGCAGGTTCATGTCTTTCGGTCGTTTCGACATCTCATGATCCAACTGCCAGCCCATCTTGTCTACAATCAACTCAATTGCGTCGTCGCAGCTACCCAGAAACGTAATATCAAACTCATTGTGGTTAACTGCCGTTTTGCTCACGTAGATCTGTGGCACATTCGGCGGCAGGATACGCACAATTTCACTTACCGGAGCTACTTTTAACGATGTTCCAATGCAAATCAACAGATCACACTTTCTAGAATCGCCGCCTAACAGCAGGTCTTCAAACCGACTTGGCAGCGATTCGCCGAAAAACGTAATGTCCGGCTTCAGTATACCAGAAGCCGCGTCGCCAGTAAGATCATTGTCACTGCCATCACTGTCACTGTCGTCTTCTCTACGTTTCTTGGGTCGTTTCTTCTTCGTGGTTATAGCTGTTGCGCCATTGGTTGCGCCGCCGCTGCTGCTGCACCTGGGACACTTGGGAACTCGCGCAGCTCTAATGTCATCAAAGATAACTTCTCCGTTCACCTGGTATTTGCAGGTAATGCATGTCGCGGTAGCAAACGAGCCGTGGCACTGTACCAGTTTGTCTGGCGTGACCCCCGCATATGCCTCGAGGTTGTCGATATTTTGCGTATAGTTCCGCAACAGTATCCCCTTGTCCTGGAGAAGCTTGATAAACGCATGGGTGGGAGAGTACCGGCTCGTCGACGGCAGCACATCTTTAGCAACAGAATAGAAGATAGAAGGATCTTCGCGGAATATGCTAATGTCAAAGACTTCTTGTGGATCAGACAGTCCTAGATGCGCCAGCCGGTTGTACAGGCCAGATTCTGACCGGAAATCTGGGATGCCCAAGCTAGTGGAAATCCCTGCACCGGTAAGCACAATGACATTTTTCGCATTTCCAAGCACATGAGCCAGATCGTCAAGCGTGTGGGGATACGACAGCTTCTGCCTGGATGATAGCGTATGACGGATGGCAATGGCTACAAACGGAGTTAACTGTTCATCTGTCAGTTTATTGACAAACTGATGCTCCAAACGGAACCCTAGTGCGGACAGGATCTCCGCCGGCGTATATGTACGTCTGGCGCCAATACTGCTTGACGCCTGCTCCACATAGGTATCCAGGAACCGAGACGGCCCGTGCCTCCACAACTCTGCTCTAATCTGACTCGTCTCTTCTGTGGGCAATACTACCAGCAAATTTCCTGTCGGCCCCTTTGTAGCGTCAGCATCCAGTTCAAGAGACTTCTCCATTTCCTCTAATATCTCTTCCTGCCAAGGCAGTAGCTGACCATCATCGGAGCTGTCTGAGTCACTTCCGCCGCTCTCTTCCTGACTACTGCTCGTCGCATAAAAGTGAGCTCCTTCGTCAAGATCCTCCTCCTTAGTGCCCACGCCGGCAGCCAGCCCGCTGACGTCATGGTGCTCGTGCTCACCACCATGTGGGGCAGGTCCGCCAGTTAATTGGTTAGTCTCTTCCTCATTATCCTCATAAACAAATTGGTCCTGCTGGACAATATCGTAGAGTCGTTCTAAATCCTGCTCGGTGTCTTGATCATATCGCGCTCTTTTGATCTGTCGCTCTGGATGGTCCCCCTGGTTCATTGATGTGACAAGGTTAAATCTAATGCACCCCAAGAACTTTAGAAGACCCTAGCACCCCGCCTATTTTCTTTGATGGTTGCAAAAATTTGGTAACAAGGATATCGAATCACGTTGCCTGCTTGTTTCTTGATTTCATTTGTTTTTGTTTTTGTTTTTGCTTTATTCTTTAAGGAAAGTTTCTTCTCGACGAAATCCCCTAATCACTGACTACTACTACTCAATAAATAATTTTCTCTTCTATTATAATATTACACGTCTATATTAGTCGAAAATAAATAAGATACTACCAACTTACTGTCTGTCAATCACTATCTTTGGTGTGTTTAATGCATCGTTACCAGGTATTATAATATTGTCGTCGGTGCCATTAGCTTCTGGATCGTTGTTTTCTTTGAAAGCTTGGTCTTGCTCTTGCTCTCCCTCTTGGTCTTGCGGCTGTAGCTGCTGTGCCTTCTCGCCTTCGATCTGCTGTGTCTCCACTGCTGCTTCTTTCTCTGCGTTTTCCTTTTCCTTCTCCGTCTCCTTGTCCTTTTGCTCTTGCTCGGCCTTCTCCTTTTCTAGTCTCTCCTTTTCTTTCTTCGACGCCAATTCGGCTGCACCCCACTCTCCTTCTTCAACCCATCCCGCCTTAATGACTTTGAGCGCATCCGCCAAATTCAATGGCTGCTTCAGTGGCCTCGCCTGAATTACCATGTGCTTGTATATCTTCGGATACATTGACTCTGGCACATCCTTCAGCAGACTCGGCTTGCGAACAATATTCCGCGCTCCTTTCCTCCACTCTTTCCTCATCCGCTTCCACTCCCGATACCCCGGATTAATCTGCTCTTCCTCGTCGATCTCGTTCTTGTCGTTCTCGTCGTCGTCGTGGTACAGTAGCCCGTCCTCTCCAGTAGGCGTCGTGCTCGGCTCAGGGTGAAGCAACTTGGAGTTGTCTATAAGCTCATCTTCTGGCATACTAGTATTGCTCTTGTGGATGGGGTTATCCTCAAATGACGTACGATGGTACAGCGACGCACGAGACGAAATTTTTGATAATATTGGTCCCAATAACGACGTGCGGCTGGTCTGATCAGCGGCAATATCATTCGAAGGGCTTGGCTTAATGTATCGCGAATACGGCTCAAACAGTTCATCAACAACCGACCCCGGATATGACACTGTGGACACTAATGAGTTTGTCGACACTGCAGAATGGTTTCTCTCAAATTTAGGCCGGTTCTCGCCACTAGCTGACTGTCGCTTCTGTCTCGTGCTGATCCTCCTTAGCAGCTTATTATTATTGTGGTTGTTGTTAGCCGACGTGCTCGCCAGGTGATCTTTTTTGTCCTTTTTGAATGCGCCTGATAATTTATTTTTAAACGCACGCAATCGTGAAGTTATACCTCCACCCTCATTGTCATTTATTACCTCTGCCATGGCTTAAGTTATTATTATTGTTGTTGTTATTGTTGACGTTAAGTTTCGGAATCAAAAAAAGGGCCAGGACCAGAAACCTAATACGAAGAATATATCACGAGAGAACATTATTGAAAAAGGGAAAAAAAGCAAACCACCTGAAGAGCAAATAGGAGAAAGCCTGCAAATCATACAAGCAGGATGTGGAAGAAAAGGAGGACTAAGCAAAATAAATAAATAAATAAATTCAAAAAAAAAAAAGAAAAATTCCCTCAAAAAATAATAAATAATAAATAATAAATATGCAATCTAAAACATCAATTAATATACACATTCCAAATATAACTTGTAATCACCTGAATACTCTTAGTCTCATGTTCTCCTTAAAAATGGTCGGGAAGGTGGTGGGGTTGACCCAAAATTAACTGCCACCGCCCTAACCCCGGCTTGACGTGATTTATTGCGACAGACATGACCCTTTCCGTGGGGCAACAAAACCTAAAATGCAAAAGGGTAGCATCTAACTTAGACCGTTTAGCGACGATTTTTTAGTACACAACGGCCGCCGCCTTTTGTTTCGTATAGCTTTTGCCCTGCTAGTCTCTGCTACTACTATTGTTTGTTTTGTCTCCTTGCTCTTTGTGTCGCTTTTTCCTCGCAAATCCAGTCCAATCCAATCCGCAATCCGCCTCCCATACTATATCCCGCCGGGGATTCCCGCCTGCCGTGCCCCACCCTTCCCTTCCCCTTATCCTTATCAATTATTCAAGGGACCTGCGGCGTCATCTGCACCTCGATAAATATACTGCCAGTATTTATGCATGCACCTCAGTAGTGTGTGGCCTTCTTATTAGTTAACAAGTCCAAACGCAACAACCGCAACAACAATAACAACAACAATAATAATCTGCAATGACCGACAAAATTAACATACAGAATGGCCAATTTAAAGATCATGCAGGTAGATCAATCTTATTAAGAGGCATCAATATCGATGGCTCGTCCAAAATGCCCTGTGTTCCAAATATAACTACGTACACGCCAATATCTGAGAAATTCTGGAATGGCGAAGACGTCTCCTTTGTCGGCAGACCCTTTCCGCTACAGGACGCTGTAGTTCATTTCGAGCGCATAAAATCTTTAGGCTTCAATGTTATTCGCTACGTCTACTGCTGGGAAGCTCTAGAACACAGCGGTCCGGGCGTTTACGACGACGACTTTATAGACTTCACTATTGAGGTACTCAAGGTGGCACGTGACTGCGGGCTATATGTAATTTTAGATCCCCACCAAGATATATGGGGCAGATACTCTGGCGGATCCGGAGCTCCCATGTGGACATACTACGCTGCCGGACTAGATCCTCGCAAGTTTGAAGGCACTGAGGCCGCAGTTATTCAGAACGTCTGGCGGAACGAAAAGGGCGACCTGTGTCCTGACGAATTCCCCAAGATGGTCTGGGCCACAAACTACTACCGGCTCGCGTGCCAGACGATGTTCACGCTGTTCTTTGCCGGCAGAGAGTTTGCGCCCAACTGCGTTATCAACGGCATCAACATCCAGGACTACCTGCAGTCGTGCATGATGAACGCCATGCTGTACATGTACAAGAGAATCAAGCAGGAGACCAACCTGTTTGAGACATGCATATTTGCCGTCGAGACAATGAACGAGCCGAACTACGGCATGATTGGCTTCCTGGACATCGGCGAGGTCCCGCAGCACCAGAACCTGAGACTCCATACCACACCGACTGCGTTCCAGTCAATGCTTCTGGGCTCAGGAAGGCCGGCTACTGTTGACTACTATGAGTTTGGCTCACTGGGTCCGAAGAAGACGGGCACTCGGCAGATTAGTCCGGACGGTCAGACGGCATGGTTAGACAGGATTGAAGCCGCTAAGATTGATACAAAGTACAAGTGGGACCGGTCGATTGAGTGGGAAATCGGCAGGTGCATCTGGGCGCAGCACGGCGTGTGGGACGACCAGATTGACACTAATGGAGATAGCAGCCCTGACTTGCTGCTCCTCAAACCGGATTACTTCAGCACTTATGGCGACGACGACGTGGACGAAGCGTACTTTGTCAATGTCTTCTTCAAGAGGTACTGGGCTAAGTTCTTCAAGTCCATGCGGCAGACGCTGGGAGAGGGCGTGTTCCTACTGTGCCAGCCGCCAGTCATGGCAATTCCGCCAATCTTGAAGCAAGGAGGCGACCCCACAAAACTAGTAGGCCGTATTCACGCCAAGTTCTTCCACAATATCGAGTTGGAGGATTCGAAAGGCAATTTGCATGTGGTTGAGCAGGTCGTTGATGAAGACAATAACGGTGACGGTGCTGACGTTATTGCCAACAACGGTATGAATCTTGCTGCTCCGATATCATCTGTTTCTGCGGGCAACGACGACGTTTCTGGGCCCCTCATCGACAGCCGCGTAGTATATGCTCCGCACTTCTATGACGGTCTCACTGTCATGCTCAAGAAATGGAACACAGTATGGAACGTCGACTGTCTGGGCTACTTGAGAAATAAGTATTGGGCTCCAGTATTCGCCATTAAATTGGGCGAGGCCAATATCCGGAAATGTTTGCAGGAGCAAATCACGACCATGCGAGACGAAGGACGGGCTAACCTCGGTGATGATATTCCATGTCTAATGTCAGAGACGGGAATACCTTTCGACATGAATGATAGAAGCTCGTATGCCGATAATGACTATACATCGCAGATCAAGGCTATGGACGCTATTAGCGCTGGTCTTGAGGGCGCCCAGATCCATCACGCTTACTGGGGATATACCTCTCTCAACACAAACGAACAGGGTGACCAGTGGAATGGTGAAGATTTTAGTTTCTATTCCAATAACAGTCGAAGAGACGGCGAGTCTATATCGAGGTCCTTGACTGCTTCTCCGTCGTCGTCGTCAGACCTTTTGGCGGCATATTCTTCTGCAGATAACCTGCTGAAGTCCAATGGTGGTGCTGGTGGCCTAAGGGCGACAGACCCGGCGCCGCTCACGCCCTCCGCCTCATCCCAGCGGAACAACTTGTTATCAGGTTGCAGAGCCGAAGAAGCATACATCCGACCTTTCCCAATGGCCGTTGTTGGATCGCTTGTCAAGTATTCATTTGATCTTCAGAATGTGACGTTCAGCTTGCAAATCAGCGGTGAATCGTGCGATGACGATACTCCAACAGAGATATTCCTGCCAGAGTATCATTTCCCTTATGGCAGTATTCAAGTAGATATGAGTTCTGGCAAGTGGGATTACGACAGTCACACGTCGACTTTATTTTGGTGGCACGAAGATGGTGACCAGACACTGAAGGTTAGTCGACAAGATAGAGCATCATCTGCTGGTCAAAGTGAGTGTGCGTGTGTAGTAGTTTAACTTATTTATTTATTTATTCATTCATTTATTTGGCCGTTCGATCTATTTATTTTATTTAGTAAGTGGTGCTTTTTTCTTGTGCAGGTAGCTAGCCGATAGGTTCACCAATCAACAGACCCACTTTCGCGCTTTCGTTTAAGATCATCCTTTGTTTCTGATTCAACCAGAGTCTTGACGAAATCATGAAAATAATCCACATACAATTTCAAGCTTGTTCGATCTACTGCCGGCAAATTCTCCGACCCCGGACTCGTCTGATTCAAATCGTCAATCAGACTCTGGACTGTTGGCACCTCAAACGGATCAAAGTCCTCAATATCCTGCGGATCGATTGGTATACACACTCTGCCAGTCGACGGATGAACACAAAATGGCGACTTTAACAAATGGTTCAGGTGCTTGGACACTTCAATATCTAACCTTGGATACATGTACTCCAGGATAATATCTTGCTTTGCATGTCGCAGCTGCTCCGGATTAAACGATTTATCCTTCAGCTTGGACGCCTGCTCGTCAATATGCGCCCACTTCTTCTCACTCGAGAGGTATGGCGAGGTCGCCCACTTGGCTCGCAGTGCCTCCTGCAGAGACTTGGACGGCAACAGCTCTAGGAGCCTTTCCGACTCTGCTGGTGTGCCCCATGGATCTTGCTCAACTAAAACGATCTTACGGAACTTCTGTCGCAAGTACTCAAAGCTGCGCGCGACGTGGGGATGGTACGGATGCCGTATGTTTAGCTTGCCGTTCTCCTGTTTGCCTATTACCTGCAGATACGATATAATCGCTTTTCGTTTCGCATCGCTGAGATTCCTTGCCTGCCTGTCGCATATCCACGCATGTATTCCTCGACGTCCCGAATACACCCACAACACATGCTGGAATCCGAAGTCTTCTGTCAGCGACAGATTTATAATGTTGATTGCAATTGTGATGAACTCCCAGCACTTGTTGCATATACTCTTGTCTTGACAGCACTTTCGAATGGGGTCGTAGTCCGTTAAATCGATATCAATGACAAACTCTTTCGAAACTGGCTTGAACGTCGACTTAAACTCTGTCTGCTTTCTGTTCCGTGGGTTGCACGAGTACACGGGTCCGATCTCGAACCTAAATGGCATCATGTTTAGCACATCCTTTTTAAACTCCTCCGCATTAGTAAAGGACAGATACCGGACGTACTGTCCCTGCTCCAGTGTGAATGCAATCTCCCGGTTGCTGAAGTCGGTTGATGGCACGTATCCATGATTAAGCCATTGGAAAATTAGTTTAAATGGGAAAAATCTCTGATAATATTGAGATAGTAGTGTTGAGTCGACTGGGTGGTCGTTGATATCTGACGTGGTCATGGCTTGTCTGTTAGTAGTACTGGTGGTGGTGGTGGTGATAAGTGTGTGCCGCCGGGATGTATGAAAAACGCGACGCGAATAACCTTTTGCCTAAACGGGAATTTTAAGTGAGATGGTGGTCGTGACGCGGCTGCATTGCGCGCGGCTCAATGTCATATAGGCATGTAAAAATCCGCCAAAACTCTATAGTCACGATTTCACAGATTCATGGCGTCTCAGATGCCGTTATTTAATAACTAGCCTCAAAAAAGTGATTTGTTTCTTTCGTCCACTGGGCTAGCATAGGTTGCATGCCGCATTCGTCACAGCTTGCTTGATAAACGTTCTCATCACACCACCATTAGACGTTGAAGCTAGTTCCGTATTGTCATTGTCAATGCACAATGCAGACACTCTTTTTCTCCAAACAGAATAGCTTCAATTTCTGGATTTCTAGATAGAAGAGTCAGTCGGAAGTGACGACCGACCGTCTATGAACACTGAGCACAAGTGACAGCGGACATCTGCCTCCCCATTGGTGCAGCGATTGTTGTCAATTTAAAAAGGAGATTCTTGTGATAGAGCTCGAATGATAAATCTAATTAGAGTTGGCCGGGCATGCATCTTTCGCACATCTTCAGTGTAAACGCAGAAAAATAAATAGCATTAACGTATAAAACTACAGGATAAATTAATGTACAATTCCAGCAATCCAACGGGCTCAGACAACAATCCCATGATATTCGCAAGATAACTTTTTGGCAAGATTTGGCCACTGAACTATAAACCGGTCAGCTATTGGCCTTATAAGCTTACCAGACAACGATAATGTCGAGACCCTCGCAAGCGACTCAACATACATGATTCGCGTACTAGTCTTGCCAAGGAAATTCGTAATAAATGCAGCATAGCATATCATCACACATGTGCCTGGTCCGTTACACAGAATTAAATTTGGGTTAGCAGCGTAAACAAATTTGAGACATTCAACAAAAGAATTAAACGACGTGCGAATGCTAGAAGGCCAAGATTGGTTAACGTAGCGAGCTCTAGGAAGTGAGTGGTAATGAATTGAAGGCAGCGATGGCGTCAGCTGTTGCGAAGTCTTATCGTCGTCTATTGTCGACGACGACCACTTGTCGGAATACTCAGCCGCACGGGCCGCCGATAACGCATCTCCAGATGTAAATGTCCAATATATTTTACCATATTTTGAAGGATTGAACGATTTTAATAAGTCCAACATTTCCCCCGTGTGTCCTCCCGATCCGAGCACAATTACCAAGGTTGGCGGCTTAACGGCCTTCGGCGGAAGATGAGCTCTGTTCCGATAGATACAAACATGTATGACTCGTAGAATGAAGAAGAATACTACCAATGGGATAAGAAGAAAAAGTAATGAAGACCCAAAAGATATTGAAGGATCGCTGTTAAACATTGGGTCCGACTGATCAATTTTGACCCACGACGGCATGGTTGTGAAAGGCGGGTCGATCAAACGTTAAAATAAAGTGTGTAACTGTATTTTTATTTTTTTTTTCGGATTTTATTGCAAGTAACAGTAAGCTTTTAACTTTCACTTCTCGATAACTTTACTCCTTTCCCAGCGATTTTATATGAGTGGAATGACAGGTAAGGACGAAATGAAAGCAAGCAAAAAAAAAAATAGAACAATCTAACCAGAAGATCGAAGTAAAAGCTCGTCGATGTCTATTTCTGCTATGCTTGGTGGACCAGAACGTAAACATGAATTGACATTGCCTCCAATTTCATCTGTTGCAGCTGGTCCACCACCACCACCAGCGTCGACACTACAACAGCAGCAGCAACAACAGCTACCACCACGACCTGCATCAACTGGGCCACAGCTGCCACCATCAAATGTACAACAACCGCCGTCTACTGATCATAGTAGTGGAGGTCTGCCTCGTCTCCCTGGCAGTTCTGCCTTCATCTCGCAATATTCGGCCACTGGCAATCCCACGTTCCAGTTACCGCCAGTATCGTTTGACAGCGGAATAGTTGATCGAAGGCGTCAAAACCTGAATATAGAGCCTTCAGAATCGCAGCCAGTTCGTGCAGAAGATGCTATGGCAAGATTAAAGCAGCTGAGTGCTGCTAACCGAGAACAACAGCTTCCAGTTTCTGCACAGCAATTACAGCAGTCTCAACAATTACAACAGACACAAGCATCATCTCAGCCGCCATTCTCACAGCAGCAGCAGCAGCAACAACAACAACAGCAGGCCCAGGCGCAGCAGCAACAGCCTCATCACCACCATCACCACCATCATCACCGACATCATCATCATCACCACCACCATGATGATGATGAAGAGCACGAGCATGACGAACATGACGAGCATGAATACCACCACCACGCTCACGAACTCGAACTGCAGACTGCTGCTGCTGCTGCTGCAGGTAAATTATCCCCGACGGCGACTCTAGCGGCAGCAGCACCGTACGTCCCAGAGAAAACACCACCACTCAAGGAGGTGCCGGAGACTATTAAAAGTGAAGTGATTGTACATAACAAAGACGCCATTGAAGCCGCCAAGATATTTGAACGCAAGTGTTTAGGCAGCATATTGTACATGGAACACACTAACGTATTATTGCCGCGATTAGACGAGAAGATCAACAGCACGATAGAGGTGCGCATACCTTATCAGTATATCAATCGATATAATGAAGGCGTGGTCAAGCGGAAGCTATGGGGCACAGACATATATACTGACGAAAGTGATATAGTGGCTGTGCTATATCATTGTGGATATTTGGTAGGGCAGGAGAAGGAAGAGAGTGAAAAACAAGAAGAAGAACAAGAAGAAAGCGAGAAGAAAGAAAGCATCAACGACAAAGAAGACGAAGAAGCAGATCAACCAGCGCAAGGACAAGAAAAGGAAAATGTTAATGAGAAGACTGATGGCAAGGTTGAATCTTCTAATACTGAAGAAAAGGTTATTAACAATAAGGATGAACCAGAATCTGAAGCTACAGCCAGTATGAAGACTGAAGAGAATGGTCTAGCCGACTCCGTAAAAGCTTCCGCCGCCGCCGAGACCGCGACCACTGTCAACCCTGCTACGACTGCTGCCAACGGTTCTAATGAAAATGCCGATGAAACTATGGAGCTCGAGGAACCAGCTGCTACTGCGGCTGCTACCAGTTTGGCTAATAATAATACGACTACTGCTGCTGCTGCTGCCACTAGCAGGAAGAGGAGCAGCGATGGTAAGCCCAAGAAGTTGCACAAAGACTGCGTGGTAACCCTGCTAATCCTACCGAAGCTAGAAAAATACATTGGCAGCTGTCGGCACGGAATTAACTCTCGAAGTTGGAATACGCTTCATGATGGCGTTAGTTTTCAGGTTTTAGACGTCCGGTTTATTTCATGTGGCACCGCAGCAGATCCAATACCTTCATTACGGAAACGTCGATTGGACGGATGGTGTGAATTACGAGATTTAAGTGCAAAAAAGCGAGCTTTAATTGATTATTATTAATAAATTTCTTATTTATCTGTATTTCTTTTTTGGGTTCGCATATGCGCATGCTAGTCAGGGAACGTATATGAACCGAGGGTTTCAACCAAAGAAAAGAAAAAAACAAAACAAAAACAAACAAAAAAAAAGAAACAACAGAAAAGATAGAAAAAGAACGAAAAACAGATGAATACCGTAAGACCGTTCAGAAGAGCTGTTAACAAGGAACATTAGCTGTCTCCTAGAAAGTAAAATCATGCATGAGGAAACGCATTGCCAAGGAAAAAAGCAATTAAACAGCGACTTCGCCTATAATTAAATATGTGACTGAGTCGAGAGACCGGGTCAATTGACAATTGACATTCTACAAGTACAAAGTAAATACCAATTTATTGAGAGACCCGAATGGAAGCCACTTCAAAAACTATATATGGGAGTGTGCTTATGGAATTGAGCCACGTAAATGACATAACGATTCATGCATAAAGGGCTTCCGTTTTTATTTTTTTTATTTTTTCACTATTCAATTTTTCCTTTTTTTTTTTTTTTTTTTTTTTAATTATTTGCTTATCCACCCGTCATCACTCACTCACAAGATTTACACGCTTCCTGCCTTTTCTCACTTCCCACCTAACCTTCTATCGCCACACACACACACACACACACACACACACACAACAATGGATATAATAATTGGATTGACAACTAAAGATTCAGTACTAATTGCAACCAGTAAAGCAGCAGTAAGAGGAATTACAGTGTATAAAGCCGATGATGACAAAACTAGACAATTAAGCGATCGATCACTAATGGCGTTCACTGGCGAGGCCGGAGACACTGTTAATTTTGCTGAATTTATTCAAGCAAACATTCGACTATATGAGATGCGAAATGGATACGATATGTCAATATCGTCTATTGCGTCATTTACTCGACAGGAGTTAGCGCAATCTCTGAGAAGCCGATCTCCGTACCAAGTTAATATCTTAATTGGTGGATACGATGAAAGGACAAAAAAGCCGTCGCTCAACTGGATTGACTATTTGGCAGCCAATGTGCCGCTGCCATATGCAGCACATGGATATGCCGCGTACTACGTTATATCGCTGTTGGATCGACACTATAAGCCGGGCATGGATTTAGAGCAAGGAATTAAGTTGCTTGAACTGTGTGTCAAAGAACTAAGATTAAGAATGCCATTAGATTTCAAAGGCATACAAGTCAAGTGTGTTGATAAAGATGGAGTTCGCACACTGTCAGACATGTAGGGCAGTAATAAATGTAATAATGAGAAAAGTAGTTGGGGTTCAATATGTCATTATGTTAGGTCTGTTTAGTCTGTAGTGGTGTAATACGTGTTTTCTATTTTGTTTCCTTTTTATTCTTCTTTTCTGTACAAGTACTGTGTTCTTGCAATTTTTGCCAATTGTCGTGTAGCGCTATATACAGTATATGATGTATGTATGTATGTATGTATGTATGTATGAGTTCCCAGAAACCTTTTCTCTTACTTCCCAACTTTGAACGTGAACTTTTCAACTTTAATGGAAGACATACGGAAGCTTGAGATATTATCACTAGTATCCAAACTAACAAAAGAGCTTGCAGAGTACACTGGAGTTACAGACAAAACACTTGCGGAATACATACTAGACATTTATGAGAAGGCTTATGCGGGCACGCATGGCCAAGATAATAAGAGCAGCAGCGGAGACACGCTAAAGAAATTCAAATCTCAGCTTACAGATCTTGGAGCGGAATTCCCTGATGACTTTGTGCTACGTATCGATGAGCTGATCCGCTCAATGCATCCTGATTTTAAAGTCAAAAAGCAACAGCAGTTGTCAGACCTGAAGAGAGCGCAAAAAGCGGTTGAGTTGAAAGGACTGAGTATACCAAATAGTGCGCCGCCGCCACCACCACCACCACCACAACAGCGAGGGGAGCGAGAAAGGCATAGACAAGATGATTGGGAGCAGGAACGGGAGCGGAATTCATTAAATGACCGAAGACGCCAAGATGGGTACTACGACAGTGATAGGCGGCGGCGAGGGAGAGAAGAAGATGAAGAACAACAACAAAGAGGCAGACGATTACACAGGGATCACGACAACGGTAACGACAACGACTGGAGAAACAATGGCAGAGGAGATGATGGTTCTGATATGAAAAGTGCGCCAGAAGTAGGTGAAATCTACGATGCTGTCATAAGCAATGTCAAGTCGTTTGGAGCATTTGCGTCTTTGGTAGGATTCCGTAATAAGACAGATGGCCTGATCCACATATCGGCGATGCGAGACTACCGTGTTGACTCTCCGCATGATGAAGTACGACGTGGAGACCGTGTCAAAGTCAAAGTGCTGAGGATAGAAAATGGCAAAATTAGTCTGTCAATGAAGGAGGTCGATCAAGATACTGGACAAGACAAGAAGAACAACAACGACAACGACAACAACAATAACGCGGATATTAGCAGCAAACCTAACACTAAACGAAAGAGATTAACATCGCCAGAACGCTGGGAGATCCGACAGCTGATTGCCAGTGGAGCAGTGTCAGCGGCCGATTACCCGGAGCTGCAAGAACAATTGAACGAGTCAGAACAACTGGAGCCAGAAGAGGAGATAGATATTGAAGTAAGAGATGAAGAGCCAGTGTTCCTTAAGGGTCAGACGCGGACTAGCATTGAACTTAGCCCTATCCGTGTTGTAAGGGCACCTGATGGGTCGCTGAATCGGGCGGCGATGTCTGCGAGTAGTATGGCCCGAGAACGACGTGAGGAAAGAATAAAGCAGGAGAAGGAGAAACAGAAAGAAAAAGAAAAACAACAGAAAGAAGAGCAGCAACGAAGAAGACAAGAGAACCGGGAATCTCTAGAAAGAGATCCAATGAGCTTAGAATATGAAAACGACGATGAAGACAAAATAGAAACCGACGAAGAAGATGTAGAAGATCAACATGCACTAACAGCAGATGTGCCGCATTGGAAACGAAAGAATGTGCAATACGGTAAGCGTACAACTTTGAGTATCGAGGAGCAGCGAAAACAGTTACCGGTTTACCAAATGCGCGAAGAACTACTGCAGGCCATAAAAGACAACCAAGTGCTCATTGTAGTTGGAGACACGGGGTCGGGCAAGACTACACAGATTACTCAGTTTCTTGCAGATGCAGGGTACACAAGAAATGGCAAAAAAATTGCGTGTACGCAACCGCGACGAGTGGCTGCAGTGTCCGTGGCCAAGCGCGTAGCAGAAGAACGAGGATGCAAACTGGGAGAGGAAGTAGGGTACAATATTCGATTTGAAGACTGCACGAGCAGCCGGACGGAAATCAAATACATGACTGACGGTATGCTGCAAAGAGAGGCCCTCATGGACACTGCTATGAGCCAGTACTCGGTGATTATGTTGGACGAAGCTCACGAACGGACAATTGCTACCGATGTTTTGTTTGCGCTGACAAAGCAAGCTAAGAATGAAAGGAAAGACGATTTTAAGTTGATTGTGACTTCAGCTACACTGGATGCGGAGAAATTCTCAGCGTACTTCGACAACTGTCCTATCCTACATATTCCTGGACGAACGTTCCCTGTAGATGTCATGTACACAAAAGAGCCGGAGCTGGATTACCTAGATGCTGCGCTGATGACCGTGATGCAGATTCACTTGTCAGAGCCAGCGGGAGACATTCTGGTTTTCCTCACAGGACAAGAGGAGATTGACACTGCATGCGATACTTTGCGACAGAGACTTAAAGCGTTGGGCCCCAGCATTCCCGAGCTGATTGTCCTGCCGGTATATTCGGCGCTACCAACTGAAATGCAGAGCAAGATTTTCGAGCCGTGCGCACCAGGATCTCGAAAAGTAGTTGTGGCCACTAATATTGCTGAAACCTCGATTACAATTGACGGGATTTACTATGTGGTTGATCCAGGGTTTTCGAAGATCAACGCGTACGACGCGAAATTGGGTATGGATTCGCTGATCATTACGCCGATTTCTCAGGCGCAGGCCAATCAGCGAGCTGGACGGGCAGGGCGGACTGGTCCTGGTAAGTGCTATCGTCTTTACACGGAGTCGGCATTTCAAAATGAGATGCTGCCCAACAGTATTCCTGAGATTCAGCGACAAAATCTTGCGCACACGATTCTTATGCTCAAGGCAATGGGCATCAACGATTTGTTGCACTTTGATTTTATGGATGCTCCGCCGGCCAATACGATGTTGGCAGCGTTAGAACAGTTGTACCAGTTGAGTGCTCTAGATGAAGAAGGTCTGCTGACGCGATTAGGACGGCGGATGGCTGATTTCCCTATGGAGCCTGCGCTGGCCAAAGTGCTCATTAGTGCTATTGATCATAACTGCACCGAGGATATTCTCACAATTATTGCCATGTTATCGGTGCAAAGTATATTCTACCGCCCGAAGGACAGACGCGAGCAGGCTGACCAGAAGCGGGCCAAGTTTAATGATTCAACAGGCGACCACATGACATTGCTGAACATATACAATGCATGGCAGAGGTCAGGATGTTCGCGCAGTTGGTGTGTTGATAATTTTATCCAGGAACGGTCACTGCGGCGGGCACGAGATGTTAGAGGACAGCTGATGAAGATTATTTCGAAATATAAACTACAAAGATCATCCTCATCACAGCAGTCTTCGAAAGGCGGTACGGCATCGAGCGCTTCTATTAACATACGAAAAGTGTTGTGCTCCGGCTACTTCAGAAATGCTGCACAAAAGGATCCGCAGGAAGGTTACAAGACCCTTGCAGAATCTGCACCGGTGTATATGCATCCGTCTTCGGCTTTGTTTGGTAAACATGCGCAGTATGTGATTTATCATACGTTACTGCTCACTAGTAAGGAATACATGCATTGTGCCACGGCCATTGAACCTCAATGGCTAGTTGAATGCGCGCCGACATTCTTCAAAGTTGCTGATGCGTTACGGGTTAGCAAACGGAAGAAGCAGGAAAAAGTTCAGCCGTTGCACAACAAATATGCTAGTGATCCTAACGAATGGAGACTTAGTGCGCAACGGAAGATTATCCGCACTGCGAATGCGCAGAGCTATTTATACTGATCATCATCATCATATGACATATAATATTTATTTTCATTCATGTACTAATAGAGTTTATTTTTAGATTCGTCCCCTTTGTCTTTCACTTCGTTATCTAGGCGCGGGCATTAACGATGTCAACGAATTCGGGTTTCAAAGAAGCACCACCAACGAGGAATCCGTCAATGTCAGCCTTGGTAGCCAAGTCTCTGCAGTTGGCACCGCTGACGGAACCACCGTAGATAATGCGAACAGACTCGGCAACAGCTGGAGACACCTTAGCGGCCAAGTACTTTCTAATGTCGGCATGAACAGCTTGGGCGTCATCAGGAGTAGCACTCAAGCCAGTTCCAATAGCCCAAACAGGCTCGTAGGCGATGACTACGGATTTCCAGTCTTCAGGCGAAATCTCAGCCAACACAGCGTTCAATTGACGTTGAACAACTTCAAGGGTGGTGCCAGCCTTTCTCTCTTCTAAAGTCTCACCGATACACAAAATGACGGGCAAGCCGTTGTCAAGGGCAAACTTGGTCTTCTTGGCGACTAACTCGTCAGTCTCCTTGATGATGGTACGACGTTCAGAGTGTCCCAAGATAACCCACTGGGCACCGACGTCTTTAATCTGGCGGATTGATACTTCACCAGTGAAGGCACAATTGTCTCTATCGGCGGCGTTTTGTGCAGCAACAGAAACAGTAGGAGCCTTCAAGTGTTCTTTAGTCCACAACAAATAGGGAAATGGAGGAGAAATAACTACCTCGGTCTCTGGGTTCAACTTGGCACTGTTGAGGTTATCGACAATGGCCTTGATGGATTCCAAGGAACCATTCATCTTAAAGTTTCCACCGACAAAGAATTTTCTTGGCTTGTTAGCTTTGCTGGCCATGATTCGTCAATCATTACTTACCATTATGATTGATTAATTGATTTACTTCCTGACAATTGACAAAACTAACTTCCGGAGCTCTGATGGCCTTTGTATGTGGAGCAAGCACCGGGTAACCACGATAAGTTTACAAGTTTACGTCACGAAATATACCGGAAAGTTACGGGTGAGTGTCTCGGGATAAACAGGTCACGTGATGGAATGGCGGAGATGAAAGCGCACGACTATTGCATGCAGATGCCATCTAATGATGAATATTGGGTTCTTTATATGAATTCACGATCTTTCCCTGAAGCCAGAAACAGACGCTTGGCTATCACGGTCTAGTATCCTGCAGCCGACATGCAGGCAATCACTGTTGATGTGTCAACAACCCTTTTTGTGGAGTTGGAGTTGAAAGCGATAAAGGGACTTGGAGATAAAATTCCTGGTGGTTTCGGAATGTGATATTTGCAAAGTCAACTTCGACAAGTCGGTTGTGATAGAAATAAAATGAAATCAAGGCGGCGTTTAAGTGCATAAGATTTTTTTTTTCCAACTGGGTTATCGGAAGGGTATTTATCTCGTGGCCGAAGTCCTCACGTTAACCCACGTGTATGAAAAGAACTCATCATTTCATTGGAGCATGGTGAACGACATCAAATTTACGTTTAAAACACACGTCTTCGAGCGACTTGAAGTTCGGAGTACTTCGTGACGTACGATAGGTTCTGCTAATTTTTTCCGTACATTCATAGGGATTTTTTTGTTATGCTGCCCGTTGAGTGTTAGACATATCTATACATTCAATGGTGTTTTATATTATTTGAAAAAAAAAGTAAGCTATATAACCAAAAAGGAATTTCAAATTATGAAAATTGATCTGCATGTCTAAAATACTCAGCCAACGCGTCGAGACGGCCGATGTTGGCAGCTTGCACAAGATTACGTCCTCCTGACGTTTGAACGGTAATAAGAAACAAAAAACCGGCGCTTTAGATACTATATTAGAGGCCATCCAAATGTTGTCTTAGCTTTGCCAAGAAAATCCACGCGCGCAATCAGCATTGCATCTGCAGAGGTTGTTGAAGAACCCTGCAGATTTCAGGTTAAGGGAGGATGTAGCTTAGAAAAAGCAACGCTTGTTGCCGTGTCACGCAGTGCCCCGTTTGCTGTAACTGCCACGGTGAATACAGGGGGAAAAAAAGCAATGCGTACGGCCCGCTTATGGCATAACTATCGGGTGGTCTTTCTTCTAACACACATTTGAAAAAGATATGATTCTGGAAGATCCGCAGGTATGGTTTAAGGTGGCAGCGGTTCTTTTATTTATACAATTTTTCTTGGCTTGTTTGAAAACCCCTGTAAGGGCTTATAGCACTGCAATCCCTGCTGGGTTAGCCATTTATTGCGAAACCGTTCTTATATTTCAATGGAGCAAACCAGATCTGCCCTTTATGGCGAGGGATTTCCTAGTTTACCAATGGGCAATTCTGCTACCAATTCTGACCGTTACTTTGACGTATGTATGGATCTATCAGAATATAAGAAACTTGACACAGACATTTACAATCTGGGGAATAATTGCGATTGGTTTTGTAACCGTGGCCGGCAGATTCTTAGATTAGCTATTCTAATAACAAGATAAGTTAAAAGCAGTACGATTGCTAATCGCTTTTGGGTATTGTTGCCAAGTATTGCTTTTCGTAAAATTGAAGAAGCAGGTGTTTCTAGACATTAGAATTTCAAATCCTCGACCATTTCCATTGCTAAAGCTAAATCGGCTCTGAGGTGATTTTGCGAGCCGAACTTTGGCATCACACCAATGATTATAGTATCGTGCCTTGCGGATTCAACAGAGTAATAAGCCTGCTTGAATTTCGATATCTTTCCCTTGCCGAATTGGGAGGGGACAGAACCACCGGTTCTCCAATTAAGGCAGATGCCATTAATGGGCCTGATGCTTGCATGTCTATGATAATGGTTTAGCTTGTTACTTTGTGTCCCGAACTGAGGAAAAAATCGGTCGAATGAGACTGTCCAACTTATCATTGGTTGCGTGGAGGAGTATCAGGCAGGTTACATGGATGTCCATCAAACCGACGACAGTTCAGACAGATATGTTGTTTATTAGATTTAATACATAATTCGCTCATACCGCCGAAAAACCGGTTTCTTATTCGCATCTCATGAGAACGGCTGTTCGATGCTCAGCAATTATTGTTTCGCGCCGTTTGATATTTTGATAGAGATATTTTTTATTATCGGGTCTCCCACCCTCTATTGATTGCCAGGAATATTTTTCTGTTTGATGATCTCTGGTGTCTTGTTAAAGCTGGAGGTTATTTTTTTAGGGATTATTCAGAGAGCATCATGCTAAATACTATAAGAATCTCCTTACAATAAATGCGAGTATTCACGTTCAAGGCGCCCGAGTTATTTTTAAAGCATTAAAGTGAACGTTTGTCAACAATGCATATTTCCGTTCCTCCCAGTTGCAGGCTATGCCGACACATCCAACAATGGGAACTAAACTCCCATGATTCCAGCAATTAACGGTTAAAATTCCCTATTTGAATACTTTCATTAGAATGCGTCAATGTTTTTGAAGAAATGGTCCGCCTTTATATCCTCCTCCTCAGCTAAATCAAGACGCCCAAACTTCTGCAAAAACAAAACTTTGAATTTTTCCTTGGAAATCAAAGCGGCCTGAAGGCTGAATAAAATAACTTTCCGATGCTATATACTGTAGCTAACTATCAAGATTACATACGTCTGCACGGTATTATCTTTGGGTTCTGAACCACCGCGGCCTATAAAATAAATATCATCTTCTTTCCTATTGTCTTGGCAACCTTGAAACAAATGTCTTACCTCGGCCCGAATTTGGATAATATTAACATTGGGCTCTGGAATCAGCTTCGTGAATTTTCGAAAAGGACAAGCGAAGAAACCCCATGTCTACCATACTTCAACCCATTGATGACAAGTGTGTTTCCGTATGCGGTCATTTTGAGCCCGAGGGTAAAAGATTCTATTGTATGATTGCACGGGCTCCATACAGTGTCAAGTAGAAGCTGTTAAATGCGTCAATCCCGATGAAGAAAGAGCAGAGAACTCTCTTTCAGATATTTTGGAGCTGCTAGTCGATGAGAGCTGTAACCACGGGATGATTGTAAGCTTCAAGCGAGCAGTAATTAATAAGGGGGAAAGCACAGGAAGCCAAGACGAGCTTGAGGAAGTAAGAGAAATTATCTTGACTAAGGCCGGATTCAAAGATCTGGGACATTATTAGCGTTGTATAAAAGCTCAGTTCTTACTGGACTATGAAAGGGGCATATTTGGCGAAGGGCTTACAGAAGACGATTTTGAGAACTTTGGGTGCCCAGACTACTCGACAAGGCATCTTAAAGGGGCAAACCACCAGCCCAACTAGAAACCAAGGCAGCGCACAACGATGGCGGAAGCTCCATGAAGCAAAGAAAAAGCGGAGCAAAAGCGAGGAGGGTGCCAGCAAAAAACCAGAAAGCTTTTGGAAGAATATGAGCAGGCATATTAGTAGTTATGTTGTCAGTTCTATAACTATATATTGACAATCTCAGCTTGTGCGTCCCGTTATTATTTTTTTGGTCTTGATTTTCATGAATCGGATTGTAGCCAAGTTGTCACGTCAATGTCACATGCCCAATAGTCCGAGCACACGGCCACAAAAGCCATCGGGTTTTGGTTTTATAACTATGCTGCAATCTTAATTACAGTAGCGGCAATATATGGAAGCCAATAACACATAAACAGATATGTCTAAATTATTTGAATATCGCGGCTGCATCATCACAAGTCCATTGAACACCATTAGTACATGCACGCTTGAGAACAAGCATAACTGTGACGGTTCCGTTGCTGAAAGGAAAATGATTTCAAACTGGCTGGCTCACAGTTTCGCATATTTCCCCCAAAAGAATGTACCAACATATATGGAGGACCTGGGGTTTTGCTTCGGCCTTTACGAGAAGAGCGTCATCACAAAGCCAGCAGTCTGGCTATTCGTTGCATCCACTTCTTTGTTTGAAAATGAGTAAAGACCATAAACCGATGGGCCACCTGAATTTTCACTTGGGACACGAAGGTAACTACTACTCCTCCGCTGGACCAGTTTACGACCATATGTTTGCGGTTTGCCCAATTAGGAAAAATTACACCTGTAACCAATTTTAGGATATATAAAACATCCTGGACCGGACACTGCTCTGGAAGAAAAGACTGTTGGAGTATTAAAGTACGGAGTACTGACCAGGGTTATGCGCAAATGCCTATATGATCTTGGGTCAATCTGGCAGCAGCCGGGGCAAGATGGATCTTTTGGAGTATATCTGATAAGAACTTGCAACTTTGTGGGGGAAGTAAGGGTCTTTTTTTAGACACCCTTTTTGGCAATTAAATTCCAACCAAACTTCTAACTGTAGAAAATACTTTTCCTATCATGCCTACATACTGTTAACCCGACTGAGATTATTATGGTCAGCTTTTGGTCACATACACCTCAATAGGGTAGGTATTACGCATATACTGTGAATATCTGACAATTACTAGGAAGTTAGATCTCAATGTGTGACTGCGGATCTGTCAACTCCTGCACCAAAGTCTATCATATGAAAATCCTACGTCGCCTACGCAGATCCCTGGTCCGTGCAGTTAATGCTTTCTATACAATTACGATCTGCTGCGACCTGGGCAGTTTATCCATGTAAAAGCTGGCAATGACATATGCCGCCAACTAATTGGCTAGAAAGTCTGCAGGCCGTTCCCTTTTGTTCGTACGGCTAATGCAAATGGGACATGCAAAGCTCCTGACGTCACGCGATGCGCATCCCATCCGTCTGACAGCGAAAGATTAGGGTAAACTTAACCCTTTTACTGCCGAGTACCTGGAGGGCTGATATTCAATGTTTTGGTCCGGTTGGTTATCATCATTACTATTATATTATTTTGTCCTTAAAATAAAAAATGCCTTTTTTGGTCTCTTTTATTTTTATTTTATTTTCATTTTTATTTTACAATTTCTTGACTACAATGTCCCTTTTCCTCCCTGCCTTCCGTATTGATCACCTTCCTGTGGCATATGCGACGCGGGCAAAGATTTATTTACTGTCAAAGTGCCATTAATTTCTTTGGAACATACTATTACATATTGTTGTTACATATATTACATTTGAGAAATCGGAAAAATATAATCAGCTGTTAATGGGGCTTGGTAAACAAGCCGGTTCGGGGAGTTGCCCCAACCCGACTGGAAAAGTAAACAGATTCATTATGCATTATTATGCGGGGCCCCACAGATATATAAAGTTGGCGCCAATTCCCCGTATTCTTTTCTTCTTTCTTCCCACTAACTACTTCCCACATAGATCTTCTCGGGAGTTGTTTGCTCATGAATGCTTACGACAAATTTTATATTAACAAATCTACATCAATTGAACCTTTTTTACCTACTTATTGACAATGGCTACCCTTTACATTGTCATTGGGCGTCTGCGACATTTGGCCGGCATTCATTCAAGCTGGGTCTAAGAGCTTATGACTGTAATCTCATTAGTCTGCTCCTAGTATGGCCATTATTGGGCGAACCAGCATTTTAGATATTGGATCGCCCTGGGTACGAAGTCTACCAAGGACAATTTGGCTTCAACCACAATTATTATGCCAACATCCTCGGGCAGATCAGATCAGATCAATGGGAACACCCGGTCAGAGACCGGCGAAGTTCGGCGTTCGGGCGCGAGACATAAAGCATTCGTGTATCATTTCATGAGCACCAATTGATCCAAATTTGGCCCATGCAGAAGGTGTAAGTATAGCAAAGCTCAAGAAAAACAAGGAGCCAGAAACTAACCAGATCGTCTAATATTGCAGGAGCGTTCCGTTGGAATTGGAGGGTGTCGATGTCAAAAAACGGTTTACAGTCTCTGGGGATCAGTCAGCAGTTGTAGACAGGCGAAGGAAGGGCGGGTGCGGGTTCCGACCATGATGGCATCAGTGAGATTGGGGGTTGATGAGATATATATGATGATTAATTTAAAAAAAAAAAAAAGAAAAAAAGAAAAAAAGATTGATAAAAGATGTTTGAAGAAAGAAAAAAAGAAAAAAAAAGAAAAAAAAAAGAAAAAAAATAAGAAACAGAAAAGAAAAAAAGAAGGAAAAAAAGAAAAAAAAAAAAGAAACAGAAAAGAAAAAAAAATGAAATTGCAGATACGTTCGTGACAACACTTAAGAGGCGGTATTGTTGTGCGCCTGAGCACTGACTGGATTTTGGCCCATCGACAAAGGTAAGCATACCAAAACTCTGACAAACATGGGAAGTAGGAGCTAACTAGATTATCTAAAGTGGCATCACGGGCATTCCATTGGAACCTATCACATTACAGTCTGTGGCGGTGTCAGCCAACAAATTTGTAGGCTGACCAAGGAAGGCCGGATCAGACAATCATGCCGCCCGGGAGGACGGAGCATTCGTTCCTCCTCAACCCTGGGAGCCACACTATGTTAGCGGCTCCATCCTTGCACACTCTTTAAAGGCACCTACTGGTTACGTCTGTGGGGCCAGCCAACAATTTTGTTTTGGCTGGCATAGGTCGGGAGGGTCAGACGGTAGTGCCTTTTGTGAGGATGGATGTTCTCCCGCTCGGAAGACGCAGGACCCTTCGCCTGCATGGATGACGTTCCGACCTCAGTCAGTTGGCGAGCGTCGTCCACCAGGTGGTCAACATCGAATGGCCATCGGCGTGCCTGAGCCAGCATTTATAGTGCTGGTGAGCGCTATTCCCCAGGCAGTCTATGTACTGCCTGACGGGTGGCCAGCATTGTCTGGCCACCGGCGTGTCTGACCCAGTCCCACGAAAATGGCGCTGGCGAGCGCCCCTCCCAGCCAGCCTTTGTGCTGCCTGACGGGTGGTCAGCTATGTCTGGCCACTGGCGTGTCTGACCCAGTATCCACGGAGGTGGTGCTGGCGAGCGCCCTGCCCAGGCAATCTAGTACTGCCTGACGGGTGGTCAGCTGAGCTGGCCACTGGCGTGCTTGAGCCGGCATCTATGATGTTGGTGAGCGCCGTCCCCAGGCAGCCTTTGCGCTGCCTGACGGGTGGCCAGCATCGTCTGGTCACCGGCGTGCCTGAGCCAACATCTACGGAAGGGGTGTTGGTGAGCGCCCTCCCCAGGTAGTCTTTG
>JAKTVX010000053.1:0-77771 GCA_030581755.1 Crinitomyces ghanaensis
TTTTTTTTTTTTTTTTTTTTTTTTTTTTTTTTTTTTTTTTTTTTTTTTTTTCTTAAAACTGCATTGCTGATACTCTGCGCGGTATGCTTCATATTGCGCTAACTCACTCAGGGCTGCTCGCCTGACGCCAATTTGGAGGCACGTAGTCACGTAGCCGTGGGTTGGGTGTTACATCCATGTAAGGATTAGCGCGCGTCTTGGCGTTAGGTCAATTTAACAATGTTTGGGCAAAGTCAATATAGGGTGACCTTGCTAAGCTACCGCCATTTGTAATCAGTTCATACCCCGCGGAGTCTTTTTAGTCCCCCGTTATATAGTCCAGTTCTGTTGCAGGGTGCCCGCCATCGGATTTTTCTTTGAATATGACGAAATGATGACCGCACAATGCTTACTCCATCTGCGGATGAGAATCGCAAATACCAATCACGTTCACAACACATTAACAACATGCTGGAGACTGAGCTCTAGAAAGAGTCCCCGTATTGCGCCAACTGGAGGAATGCGCCGGCTGCAATGCGATTTTTCTACGTCGTCACGGGGAGCGTCGTGGAATTCACCCCCATCACAGGTCAACACTAACAGATATGGGAATAATGGTTATACACAATTTGGCCCTATGATTGCGCTTTTAGGCTCTGTAGTTATCGTAATTGGCATGACAGCGTACCGTTCACATCAGGATTCAATACGGACAGACACAAAAGAACTCACCGGGGGTGCTGACCACGATACCAAAGGAGTGATCACCGCGGACAGAAGACGGGGCCGCGCCTCTATGGCGCCTCTGGCTGTTAAGTCTGGACGAGGTCCGCATTCCTCTCTGGACATGTACGAAGTTCTCGAAGAAGAATTGCCTGACATAGCGGACCTTCCGAAAGAAGAGGCGATACTCACGGCTGCCCCGTATGTGCCCCCGCCGATCACCCGAGACTATCCTGTGTTGCTCCAAGTGCCTTTGACGACGACGACCAAAACAATGCAGATAACGAGTGCCTACAAATACGAGCGGTGGACTTTCAACGACACCGTCCCTGGCCCGTTCATTCGAGCGCGCGCTGGCGATGTGGTCGAGCTGACGCTGACCAATCGTGATGAGAGCGGGAATCCCCACAACATCGACTGCCACGCTTTCACAGGTCCTGGAGGAGGCGCGCCGGTGACAACGGCGGAGGAGAATGAAACCAAGGTGGCGAGATTCCGGCTTCTGTACCCCGGTCTATACTTGTATCACTGCGCGGCGGCGCCGGTACCAGTACACATTGCAAATGGTATGTACGGACTCATGTACGTACAGCCAGCGGATGAGGACCTGCCGCCTGTAGATAGAGAGTACTACGTGATGCAGAGTGAGGTATACCACGAGCCACCGGAAATACTAGAGGATGGGCGACCGTCATCGATAGTCGAATTTTCCTATCCGAATGCGCTGCGCGAGGACCCGAGCGCTGTAGTCTTTAATGGCAGGGAGTCTGCGCTGACGTTGGACCAGCCTCTCAAGGCTCGTACTGGAGAGAGTATCCGCATTTACTTTGGAAATGCAGGGCCGAACTTGACAAGCTCGTTCCACGTTATTGGCAGTAACTTCCGAAAAGTCTACCGCGATGGCGACATAGTAGGACCGCCTGGCGAAAACGTGCAGACAATCAGCGTCCCAGCTGGATCTGCGTCGATCGTAGATATGAAAATGGTTGTCCCGGGCACGTATACCTTGCTAGACCATGCAATATTTCGCTTGGACAAGGGGGCAGTAGGTTATCTGAATGTTTCTGGAAAGCCCAGGCCCGATATTTTTCAAAGCACAGAGCCTCCTGCACCATGTGTAGGATGTAAACTGCATCCTTGAAGGGGAATTTCTTTGCATTTGAAGATCTAATTGTTGTATGATATTTAGTTAGTTTTTCATATTATAGTTCATATTCGCCTCCATGTTTCTCCGCTTGTCTTGTGCATGCCAATCTATCATTTTTGTCCCGTCTGGTCGAATGGAGGAAGTGTATGCTACACTCTTCCCTCCATGAAATGACTAGTTTCTGTTCTTCTCAAGTCTTCATATATCTATGTGCGTGTCACTTTCTTGCTAGCCCTACTCCTAGAGTAATATATTTGGATCTGGTTGCAGGAAGACTTCTGGATCACATTTGGTGTAGCTAGAGGGCGAAAACCAAATGCTTGATTCTGTCAGTTCGCACCTTTGAATTTTCTATGGAGTATGGCCTTACTCGTTCCGTCATTATATCTAGAACCTTCATTCTTGGTTTTCCGATTACGTGGATCCGAATTCTCTCTAATGTCCTCTGTCAAACCATTTTCTCGGTGCGTCAACTTGAATAGAAAGGCATGCCCAATGGGACCGACATTAATGGTAAGAATGTATTCACTACAAAAATAATATCGCTGACGCAGTCTCCATTCAAGATGAGCTGAACCGATCCAACCGGACGACACTCGAAACGTGACCCATATGTCTAGGCTCTCTAGAGCGATGGCGGAGCCCCCACGTTTGGGCTTCAAGAATTCCATAGCGATAACTTCAGCTTAGTACAATTGTGAATAAAGCAATTTTTGGGGGGGGCCAAAATAACTAGATCACGTGACAAAACATCACGTGAAATTCAAGGCTAGGGCAGGGTTAGGGTATGCGATTAAATTGTCATAGTTAACAGCATTTTCGTAAAATTTCAACAAGCGTCAGTGGTTTAGCGGTAAAATTCGTCGTTGCCATCGACGAGCCCCCGGTTCGACTCCGGGCTGACGCATATCTTTTGTCTCGAACTTTTTTTTTCTTGCATCTGCTGCATAGCTCGTGTGCACCAAAATTTCATGAAGTGAGTTCCGAAGTTCAGACTGGCTTTTCTCTTTTTTTTTGCATGTTTTCAAATTCGACTAACTAGTTCAATCCGTGAAATAGAACGACTGAATGAGCAAGAATTACAGGCAGGCATAAGCATAAGCGCATCTTGGCATAATGACTATAAGGATACTGCATACATCTACATTGGCGGACTAGACTATGGACTAACGGAAGGCGATATTCTTATAATATTCTCTCAATTTGGTAGTCCCGTTCATATTCGATTAGCTAGAGATAAAACGACTGGAAAATCGCGGGGATATGCGTTTCTTAAATACGAAGATCAGAGATCTACGGTTCTTGCGATTGATAATTTAAATGGTGCAGAAATTTTGGGTCGCAAGATAAGAGTTGATCATACTCGGTATAAGGCACGAAAAGAAGATGAGGAATACGACGAAGAGCAAATGGAATTGTTGAGGAGGGAAATTGTAGGAAATGATGATGAAGATGAGGAGGAAGAACCAGAGGAGGAACAAGAGGCAGAAGAGGAAGAAAAAGATAGAGAAAACAAGAAGCGAAGGACGAAGGATGAATCAGAATCCATTGGGAGACAGTTCGTTCCCATCAAACGTGAGTCTGATATTCGATCTAGTTCTCCTGGAGGTTCTCCCGAGCATAAACGACGAAAGCAAGAAGGCACGCAAGACACCAAAAAAGAAGCATCCTCCCACGGCTTGGAGGAAGAAATTAGTGCCGAAGTTCTGGACCCAATGCGAGACTTCTTAAAAAATAAGAACCGATAACGTATACATACTCAGTAATTTATGATTTTTCCTTTTTTCCTTTTTTTTTTTTTTTTTTTTTTTTTTTTTTTTTTTTTCCTAGCTAGTGTCCGCGGACCACAATCTCGAGTAGGTGGGTGGGCTATCCAGCCATTGTTTTGAAATGTCTGATAATGATAAGCGCCGCACGGCTGTTAGATTATTATTTCGCATTTGATGCACGTTAAGCTTTTTGGCAGGGCCGAATTGCTATCATATTCTGGATGTGCAAAAGTTTATTGATACTATTGTCAGCCTCAATTTAATCCAAATCAGTTAGATGACTCCATCACCGCCAAGTACTCCGTATCGCGGTCGCCACCGCTGTAGCGACAATAACCATAGCAGCACCAATGGATTGAAACGCGATAACAATCAAGGATCATCGTGTTCATCTAGATCCACTGCGGGGCACAGTCTAGGTGCTCTTACGGGTGGTTGCTCGAGTTCGAACAACATTAATAACCCATGCTGTCAGGCTCGCGTCTTTCCACGCAGGCTATCGTCTTTGCATCAGGTTACTACATCGACCTCTGGACACTCGCCGTTTTCTTCATCTCCTCAGCAGAATCAGAGCCCGGACGCCTCGCCCATGACTCCGTCAATTAATGTACCCACGATGGCTGGAACGGGTGCAGCGTTCTCAGGCGCAGGATCTGGCTTTGGCGCAGCGCGAAGACGGAGCTTGTTTCGTCGGTCTGGCGCTGGTTCATTTTCGGCGCAGTCAGGTACGTCGCCCACATTATTTTGTGGAAACTCCGCACGGAGTTCGCTGTTGGGATTTGAAGCGAAGAATTATGAGGATGACGAGGACCATGATGACAGCACAAACAACGACAGGAACCATTTCAATGCAATTTCGAATACAGACAGGCATTCTTCT
This sequence comes from Crinitomyces ghanaensis, assembly GCA_030581755.1. Taxonomy (NCBI): domain Eukaryota; kingdom Fungi; phylum Ascomycota; class Dipodascomycetes; order Dipodascales; family Trichomonascaceae; genus Crinitomyces; species Crinitomyces ghanaensis. The sequence goes on from JAKTVX010000053.1 coordinate 4,499, forward strand.
TCCGAACCGTCATCTGACGACGATGACGATTTTATGAATGGATATGACTCGGATGATCGCATGAGTGTCGTGAGTAGGCGTGCGAGTCTGTGCAGCAATAATCGTCATCCATATTCCCCATTATTAGAGCCCTCGATCAAGGGCAAAATCGCGCAAAGGCTGGAGGCTGACAGATTATCGCTGAGTAGAGCTGCTGGTTCTAGTTCTACTAGCGACTCTAATTGCAATCTTCCCTCAACTAACGAAAATATATTAGACCCCGTTAATGCAAATTCAAATATAATTTTGAAAAATGAAAGTGGCAAGACGTCGCAGCAGCAACAGCAGCACAACCTCACTAATATGAGCCCAGGGCAACAGCTCCCGCGAGTCAGTGTTCGTCAGCTAAACTCGAGCGTTCGTTCTTTGAAACCAAAAGTGAAAAGCTTTCTACGCATATCCAAGGAGCTTCAGGAGGAGATGGCTCCCTTGGATTATGAGGTGAGACGAGAGGCAGAGGTTACGAATTGTTTTCGACAAGAGGCTAAAGCTTTTAGGCCGTCTCTCTTTAATGAACAGGGGCAGCAAAAGCATCATGAAAAGGAACTCAAGGAGGCGTCGGCCAGCAGGTCAGATTCTGCATCCGAGCCTGATCGTGGTCGTGGCTCCAGCTCCTTTGCGGCAGAATCTGACACGGGGCGCAGAAGCATGGAGACCATTTTCGCATTTGACGAAGAAGAAAACGGACAAGCAGCTCCCACGACTCCAGTTAATTCATATTCGCAAAATCATCGCGTGCACCCGAATTATGAGCTACTAACAAGGTTGCACAGTATACGTCAATCGTCATCCGGCCCCCATACGCAGGCTGATAATGACACAGATATTACGCCACATTTAAAGAGGAAAGCTGGCGATATGTTTGACGGTAGCAATTCAATCAAGCGAAGGGCCGTATCTCCGGGATTGTCTCCTTTGCTTGGCGAGAGCCCTACGAGTATCGGTAAATTGGCTAGTCTGAGGCAGATGTCGGACACCTCTGATAGTTTGCAGAACTTGAGTTTATAATTACTAACAACAATAATAATACTTATTTAATTTATAAAAAATCAATAATGAATACGTGAATATGATTTCACATGCACGCAATCTAAGCAAAATATAAAAAAAAAAGAAATCAGGCAAAAAAGAGACGTCACGGACAGGATTCGAACCTGCGCACCCAGAGGGTAACTCCTAGGCTACTTTTGTAGAAGATTCTACCGTATAGCAGGGAATCGCCTTAACCACTCGGCCACCGGGACATGCTTGTTTGGTAAAAAATGCTTTGTGCTCTGGCATAGAACAAATCAATATTTTCAAAATTTTTTCCCCTGATTTTCGCCATTTTTCTGGCCAGGTTTATATAGGAGAATAAACTAATGAGCTTAAGCTTGTCAATTGCGCCTAAAAAGGTCAAAGTTCTCCAAATTCGAGAGATGAGGCGAACTGTTCAGAGCTGGACGCCACGATTTTCGTAATAATAGCGAACCTTTTTACGATAGCTCTGGCTGGCAACAGTCAGTTAAACTGGAAAGAATCTAAATAAATAATAGTTATTTTTCAAAAGGTTTCTTCCTAAGATTTATTGAGCTACAATCAAATAATCGCCATTTCGGCTCAAAAAGATTTGAGAGTTTGAGCAATTATATTCATTGTTGGTTGGTTCAGATCAAATATGACTCCAATATGAACTCCTTCCTTTTCAATTCTAGTATTGGTGAGTCCTGCATTTTGGACAAACCGCTTACACTCGTCGCGGAGTAGCTCGCGCTCTCCCCAAGTTACAAGGGTGTTTTCTGGGAAGACATTATCCCAAAAACTTGCCGGAGCCCTGACCGGGCTAACGAACGGGTCGTGGAGTCGCATTTCCTTCGACGGGCAGTATAACGCACCAAGGGGCTTGTGTTCATCTACATATAAAAAGCAGTGTTTTCGATTGACAATGTAGGAGCACCCTTCGGTAAACACGGGTTGCAAATCAACCCAAGGCGAGATCAGCACAACAGTATTTGGTCTGGTTTTCGACACAATACGCGGCACTTCCAGGGTGTCTGGATGCCCGTGATGGATGTGGGCCAGTAATGCAATTGCCAAATTTCCGCCACATGAGTCTCCCATCAAGCCCAGATTAGTGGCTCCTTCGACTTCAGCCAGCTGTTTGTACAGCAGTGCGGCCTGGGCGAGTTGGTCTGGGTATTGGCCCTCTGGAGATAGTGTGTAGTCCAAGAATACGATAGACAGACGGGGGTTGTTCACCAGCTTGTGCAGTTCTACCAGAAACTTGTACTGGTCAACTGCCAGGGGCAGAACATAGGCACCTCCGTGCAAATAGATTAGCACGGGATCGGTCGGGGTGCGGTCAGGGCACTCGGTAACCCAAACAGCGCGAGTGTCAGACGGCAAGCCGTCAACTGGATATGGCCTAAATGAGTTTGGCAAATCTTTGGACAATTCTTGACGAGCCTCATCTGTAGTGAGAGCCTGGACGAACTTTTTAAAAGGCGGGATGTCGAATTCTTTGAACAGGATCCAATTTAGCATGTATGTAAAGTTGGCCTTGAACGGATGAGTGGAACGGGTTACTACTTTTTGAACGCCAGAGTACAAGGCGATCAATGGCAGGTTAGCTACCAATAGACCTAACTTGACTTTTTCCCATAGTGTGAGATCGCGTGTGGGCGAGCCCATTTTTCCTTTTTTTTACGAAACGAATATGCTGAATATGAAGTTGGGTTTGCCATGATATATTATGAGAAATTTTTATCCCAAATCTGTAAAATCATTTTTCCCCACAATACGCGGAGTTGTATCGTATCCGTGCCGGCTGTTGACAAATCCTTAGTAAGAACGTTCCCCACCCGCCAAGATAACAGAACTCTATTGCAGCCATGCCCACCGAGCTGCAGGGGAAGCGCTAATAAAGTTAAAGATAAAGCTCGGTCCGACCTAGGACCCGAGCCTAACTACTCCGCTTTTTCTTGCTCCTCGTTTGGCACAATGATGCATCGCATTTTCTTTCCCATTGTGTCCATTCTAGCCATTCTAGTCGCTACCCCACTTCCCCCGTCGGACTAAACATTATCCAAGAGATGTCGCTGTCTTGTCTTCTGATGCAGTATATTATATTATATAGTAGAGGAACAGTAAGACCATTTTCTCCATTCATTCTTTGTGAATTGAAAATATGACAGTTGACTTTCCATTTGATTATCCTCTAAATTCTCCTCGGAGAGAGCTTAAAGTAATCTGTATCGGCGCCGGTGCTGCTGGATTGCTGACAGCTTACAAACTGCAGCGACACTTTAGAAACTTCAAGCTCACGGTTTATGAGAAAAACTCAGATGTTGGAGGAACTTGGTTTGAAAACAGATATCCCGGATGTGCATGCGACATTCCCGCACATCTTTATACCTATGGTTTTGAGCCTAAGACGGATTGGAGTTCGAAGCTTGCCGGTTCAGAAGAGATTCACGGATACTTCGCCGATTTCGCCGACAAGTATGACCTTAGAAAATATATCAAACTTAACCACAAGGTAGTTAGCGCAGTCTATGATGAGGACAAGGCAGTCTGGAACGTTGAAGCTGAAAGCGAGGACGGCCAGGTTACTACTGACTGGTGCCATATTCTTATCAACTGTTGCGGTGTTTTGAACTCATGGAGATATCCAGACATTCCTGGACTATCTTCTTTCAAGGGAGCTCTTCGTCACAGTGCTATCTGGGATAAAACTACTGATTTAAAAGGTAAAACGGTTGGATTGGTGGGAAATGGATCATCTGCAATCCAGATCTTACCTACCATTTTGCCAGATGTGGAAAAGCTCATTACATTTGTAAGAAACCCGACTTGGGTTGTCCCTGGCCGGGGAATTGTTCCCAGTGCTTTTGCAGAAGACGGTGATCGTCTTCATTATACTGAAGAAGAAAAACGGGAATTTGCTGAGAATCCCGAAAAGCATTTGGCAATGAGAAAGAAATTTGAAGTCGAACTCAATGAAAGCTACCGAATGTTTTTGCGGGGCTCTAAGGAACAAGAGGAACTGCGGAAAACTGCAGTTGCAAGCATGAAGGAAAAGCTGAACAACGAGGAGCTCGAGAAACTTTTGATCCCCAGCTTTAGTGTCGGAGCCCGTAGGTTGACTCCTGGCCCCGGATACGTGGAAAGCTTGACAAATGAAAAAGTGACTGTGGTATTCGGAGAACTGAATGAGATCACCGAGACCGCTGTTGTTTCGTCCAATGGAAATATCTACGACGTCGACGTGCTGATTATGGCGACTGGCTTCAATACCAGCTATGCCCCGCGGTTTAAGCTCCAAGGAAGACACGGAAAGTTACTGTCCGAGGCCTGGAAAAGTCATCCAGAAGGATATATGGGATATGCAGTTGACGGATTCCCGAATTATTTCATGATCCTTGGGCCAAACTGCCCGATTAGCAGCGGATCCCTCCTGGGTGCCATGGAAGCTCAGGTGAATGTCATAATGCAAATGCTGGGCAAATTCCAAAAAGAGAACCTCAAGAGTTTTGAAGTGAGTGCCGACGCAGTCAGAGATTTTAATGACTATAAGGACAAGTTTATGCAATGCACAATTTGGTCCGACAATGTCAGTACATGGTACAAAGGAGGAGCTGATAAATCGAAGGTAACTGCAATTTGGCCAGGTTCTCCGCTCCATTACAGAGAAATTATCTCCTCGCCAAGGTGGGAAGATTGGAACATCGAGAGATATGGAAGCCGTTACGATTTCTTTGGCAATGGATTTGCGACAGTAGAAGCCAATAATCTCGACCTTGCCTATTATCTGTCCAACAAGGATACGTCGCCAATTGATCTTGCGTTACAGCCGGCCAACTAAGTCATGGGGACGAAGCTCCGGTTGTGTAGGAATTAGCTATTCATTTGAATAAAGACTGAAGATTTTTTTTATTTTTAAAATATAAAAGATGAGCTAGTCAATAGCTATTATTTCAGCTAAGCGATGCAGAAAATCATCTCCTAGGCATTCAGGAGGACCAACGACACGAACAGAGGATGAATCATTCACAGTCTACTAAAGCGTGCGTCGATATCTGCACAAGACGGGCTAGGTAATCAGTTGGATGGATAAGAAATTTGAAATTTGGCTAGATTGCAAAAGCCGTGTTGTGTTTCGACAAATCCGGATTTTTTCTTCCTGATTCCCATCTCAGCTTGGGACGCGGCAAAATCGGCCCTAATTGTTCGCCGAAAATACGAGAAAGGTTGATTTCGAAAGGTTGTTTTCACAGCAACCACGGACCAACTTTTATCGAGCATGCAGTTACATATGCACTATGCTATCAGATGTTTATTTAAGCAGTTTTAGTAACACTCGGACAAAAAGCTAATGAGGGGTAATCTCTAATCTTAGCAACGTAGATGCAGGTCCGATTAAAGGACTACTTGAGCCAAGTGTCTCAATGAAAATCACATCCGCTTGTCCTATTTTTGAAGTTCGGTGGTGGATTCCGAACGTAATCTTTGTTTGCGCGGATCCAGGTTGCGTGTCAATGAGGCAAAGCATTTAGCTTTCCATTGCTGTTAAACAAAATTAGGGACACACTTTATGCAATTAACTTGGAATCAAATGAGCAATTTAAATTACTTTGCATTGCCATTTAAATCTTAGAGAGCTAGCTCACTGAAACTGGCCCTAGTGCTGATTGATGCTCACAACGGACTGTTATAATCATTTTACAAAGAATGCAACGCCCAAAGAACGGAATTTCTATTGAAATTATAAGCCTTGATCGGCCTCGAATTCCATTTTATCGGAAAGGTACCTGGATTCATATGACTACTTGATTCTCATGACGGATTCTTTGGTCGTCACACTGATTTATTGGAATATGATGGCCTGCGGTCTCTTAAAAAGCTTTAGGAAGTGGGTTTCTGCCCATAAGCATTGGCACAGAGAGCAGATAATATTTTAACTTCTCATCGTCTAATCACTCGCCCGTGACATGAGGACTCCGTCATTATACCTGCTTGCCGGTCACTATAATCCCAGAATAAACCAGAAGCCCGAGTACATGGCATATTTTATCCAGGGATTTCAGTTGCCTGTTGTTCAAAAACCAGTCCCACCGGTAGCCACGCAACAAAAATCACGTGACGCCCAAAATTTAAAGTTACCAAAAAGGATGTCACGTGATGTATAGGGTTAGGGTATTAATATTTTTGTATTGTAGATGAGTGCATTTTTTCAAAATTAAAAATTCCTCTCGGTAGCTCAGTTGGTAGAGCGGAAGACTGTAATGGTTTATTGTCATCTTTAGGTCGGGTGTTCGAATCACTCCCGGGAGATTATTTTTTTACCCATTGCCTTGCAAGACAATTTTTCTTCGCCAAACCTTAATTTTTTTTTTTTTTTCTTGAATATATAGAAAAAAAGCACTTTCACAGGTTTTCTTACCAATCATGGATTCTGAAGATTTGTTTAGTGTCTTCACAGAGGCTGCTAAACCTGTAGAGAAGGAGAAATCAGAACCCGTCAAAAAGGCCAAGAAACGTGACTACCGAGAAAAATCCCCAGTTCAGGACGACAAAATTGCCAATGGACGTGGTGATAGTAAGAAGCAAGCGAAGGCTGCCAAAAAACCTAAAACCAGTGAACCTGAGCCGGTGGTGACAGATTCGTTCGAAACGGAAGCTCAGAGAGAGGTCCGTGAAAGTGCTGGTTTATTACAAGTTCAAGCTGAAGGCAATGTAGTATTGTCTCATCAAGTTCGACACCAAGTTGCTCTACCTCCAAATTATGACTACGTGCCGATATCTCAACATAAATCCGAAAACCCAGCCAGAACGTACCCATTTACCTTAGATCCTTTTCAGGCTGTTTCCATTGCATCTATCGAAAGACACGAGTCTGTCTTGGTATCAGCACACACGTCAGCGGGTAAGACAGTTGTAGCAGAATACGCCATTGCACAAAGTCTACGAGCGAAGCAACGAGTAATCTATACTTCGCCAATTAAAGCTCTCAGTAATCAGAAATATCGAGAACTCCTTGCAGAATTTGGGGAGGTGGGTCTGATGACAGGAGATGTAACAATCAATCCTGATGCCAGTTGTCTGGTAATGACTACGGAAATTTTAAGATCTATGCTGTACCGAGGATCTGAGGTTATGCGAGAAGTGGCTTGGGTCATCTTTGACGAAATTCACTATATGAGAGATAAGGAAAGAGGTGTGGTGTGGGAAGAGGCTATCATTCTGCTACCGGATAATGTTCACTATGTGTTCTTGTCTGCCACTATTCCGAACGCGATGCAATTCGCGGAATGGATCTGTAAAACTCATAATCAGCCGTGTCACGTTGTTTATACCAATTTCCGGCCGACTCCTCTACAGCACTATTTATTCCCTGCCGGAGGCAACGGTATCCATCTTGTAGTGGATGAAAAAGGAACATTCCGAGAAGAGAATTTCCAAAAGGCAATGGGATCATTAGGAGAACGTATGGGTGAGGATCCATCATCTGCACTGGCCAAGACTAACAAAAAGGGAGAGGTATGGAAAGGAGGCCGTAAAGAGGGAGCTCCTGATATTTACAAGATCATCAAGATGATCATGCTGCGGAACTATAATCCAGTTATTGTATTCTCCTTTAGTAAGCGGGACTGCGAGGCATTGGCACTGAAGATGAGTAAGCTAGATTTCAATACTAATGACGAGCATGATGCAGTTGAGAAGGTGTATATGAACGCAATTGCTCAGCTGTCGGAAGTCGATCAAAGTCTTCCTCAGATCAAGCATCTGCTACCATTGTTAAGGCGAGGAATTGGTGTGCATCATTCAGGTCTGCTCCCGATTCTGAAAGAGGTGATTGAGATTCTGTTCCAGGAGGGTCTGATTAAAGTTCTGTTCGCAACTGAGACTTTCTCCATTGGACTTAACATGCCGGCCAAAACTGTGGTTTTCACCAATGTGCGTAAGTGGGACGGTACAGCTTTCAGATGGGTATCAGGAGGCGAGTACATTCAGATGAGTGGTCGAGCTGGACGTCGTGGATTAGATGATCGTGGAATCGTAATTTTAATGATCGACGAACAAATGGAGCCGGCAGTAGCCAAAGGGATGGTTAAGGGAGAAGCTGACCGTCTGGACTCTGCGTTCCATCTGACATACAACATGATATTGAACTTGCTTCGAGTTGAGGGGATTTCTCCGGAATTTATGCTGGATCGATGCTTCTATCAGTTCCAAAATGCCACAAATATTCCCCATTTGGAAGAGGAGTTGGAGAACCTACAAAACGAGTATGACGAGTTAGCGGTGGAGAAAGAAGACCAGATCAGTCAGTACTATGATTTGAGGAAACAACTGAGCAAGTATCAGGAAGACATGAGAAGAGTCATTGTGCATCCTACTCATTCGCTCAACTACTTACAGCCAGGACGTCTGATTAAAGTATGTGTAAGAAATCCTACTGGATCTCAATCTGCTGGGGCAGTTGACGACGACGACAACAAATTAGACTTCGGCTGGGCGGTAGTAGTCAACTTCAGTAAGCGCAGGAAGGCTCCTCGACAAAAGGAAGAGTTCGCCGACCATGAAGCATATGTTGTAGATGCTCTGATGTGGGTAAGTGCAACGTCTCCTCTTCATTTGGTAAGAAAGGGAGATCCGAAGTTGGTTGAAGGGATCCGTCCGCCGAGAGACAAAGAGGAACAAGCACGAGCAGAAGTTTTGCCAATCTCTTTGGACTCTATCCAGGAGCTGGCGAACATTCGAACATACCTGCCGAAGGACCTTACTGCGGTTCAGCAGCGTAATGCTGTCCACAAAAATGTGCTGGAGATTCAAAAGCGATTCCCTGATGGCATCCCTGCGCTGGATCCTGTGGTTAACATGAAGATTACAGATGAGGCATTCCTTAAACTCGTGGGCAAGATCGAAGTGTTGGAAACTCGACTAAGTCAGCATCCATTGCAGAAGGATGAAGACTTGCCCCAGCTGTACGAGGCATACGCGGAGAAAGTTGATGTTAAGAAGAAGATCGACAAAGCCCAAAAGAAGGTAGAAGACGCAAGGGCTATCTTACAGCTGGACGAACTCAAGTGTCGTAAGCGGGTTTTGAGAAGATTAGGATTCACGACTATGGCCGACATTGTCGAACTTAAAGGAAGAGTGGCATGCGAAATTAGTTCGGGAGATGAGCTAATGCTGACGGAGCTTATTTTCAATGGTACATTCACTGATCTGAGCCCTGAGATCTGTGCTGCGTTGCTAAGTTGTTTTGTGTTCGACGAAAAAGTTAAGGAGGCCCCACCACTTCGAAAAGAGCTGAAGGGTCCTTTCGAGGCTGTGCAGTCCATGGCTCGCGTCGTTGTCAAGGTATCGAGAGAAAGCAAGTTGGAGCTTTCTGAACAGGAATATATGGATAAATTTAAATGGGAGCTAATGGAGGTTGTGTATCAGTGGGCGAAGGGTGCAACATTTGCTCAAATTTGTAAAATGACAGAAGTCTATGAAGGAAGTTTAATTCGGGTGTTTAGACGGCTGGAGGAATTAATTCGCCAAATGATTATGGCGGCGAAGACTATTGAAAACAAAGACTTGGAAGATAAAATGACCGAGGCTATGAATCTGATTAAGCGGGATTTGGTGTCCTCATCATCTTTATATTTATAGAATGAGTAGCTTAGACGTACTCTACAGGCCGGGTATGACGTACGACAATCATATAAAACAGGATTTGCATTAATAGGCATTAATAATATATATATAATTATGATGATGATTTGTTCATTAGTTCTACAATTTGTTTGTGTCTACTTTGGTTTGTTCTCCTTTTGACGTTCTACTGACGCCTTTTCTGCAGCAAGAATAAACTTCTCTGTAAACTCGTAGAGAGTTTTTTGCAGCTCCAGGTCTTTCAGTTCGCTTCTTGGCGGGGGTCTGCGAATATTGCACTCAGACACATAAGTCGCAGATCCAGGCTCCCTAGGCTCAACAATTTCCGGAGCCATAGCAGCGAAGAGTATTGATTGGGATCCATCGATACTTGTCTTTAAGAACAGCCACCAGATGGGCCATAGAATAACATAAATAATTAATCCCCAGATTGAACCCATGGAAAAGAACCGCTTGAAGGACGGCGACCGCATCATACCAGGATCTACAATGGTAAGATGCATATTGTTAGGCGCCTTATCGGGACGCTCGTAAGCAGACAGGCGACGATAAAATTCATAGCCGAACATCGTGAGTGCGAGCTTGGAGCTTCCAATAAGCTTCCACGGCGAGTATTTCGGGTAGCCACGCCTGGTGAACTCCAAGTCCGACACGTCGAAGTCGGCCATAGCCGCCGACACGCACGATGTCAAGACAATGCGAACATCTCTATCTGGTGGCTGCACGCGGATAGCTGGGGACAGTAAGGTTAATAAATGATAGTGGCCCAAGTAGTTAGCCTGAAGATGAGACTCAATTCCGTCAACTGTGATCTGGCGCGATGAAGAGGGCGGCTGTGCCACGGCTGCGCAGCAGATAATCATGTCTAGTCTCCGTGGAGGCGAATTGTCGAGCCACGCAGTTGCGAATTTCCGAATTGAAATAAGATCGCATAGGTTGACCTGCTCAGCATAGATCAATCTATTCCCTGTGCTGTTCCGGAGATCGTCTATGTAGTCGGCCAGCCAGTCGTCTGTAGTTCTTTTTACCAGAAGAATAATCTGTGCTCCTCTTCCAGCTAAGTCCCGCACCACTGCGGCTCCCAGCCCTGACGTCCCACCAGTGACCAGCACAACTTTTCCGTGCATATTTCGCTCCCATGTGTTTGTAGTTCCAGCGAAGTACCGTTTGACTATGGCTAGCGACAGCACCCATGGCCCATAAGTCCGCAAATAATCAAATCCAGGGATTGCGGCGGTGCCTTCTGCCAATGCGCTCCGGGCGATTTCGAGAGGCATATTTGTGTAATGCAAGGAATGGGATGTTGTTGTTAGTAATGTTTTTCGTTATGGGCCATGCGCGAAGGCAACGTAATTCTCATAAATAAGTTATCGACGCAGCGAAGTTACGTAACGCTTAAAGCCGCGCTGAATTTTCAAAGCCAATTTTAATTTTTAAATATTTTTCATCCTCTAACTTTAATTTTTTTTGTTAATGGACGAGCTGGTATTCTTTTCCACAGACAGCGCACTATGCACAGTCAATTTACACTCTGGAGTCCATGTGGCTGCTTTTAAGCAATGCGAGGCTCCATTGAATGCTGTGGCCGTAACACACTCTCATATTTTTGCTGCACAACGGGGAAAGGCTCTAATCCACGTATATTCGTATCTCAAAGAAGGCGTGGACCAAAAGATTGTGGTTCCTGAGCACTTGTCGTGTTTGACTGTGTCGCCCTGTAATAAATATCTGGCTGCAGGCGCACTGTCCGGTCGATTGTACTTGTGGGATCTGGGCTCGGGCAGACTGTGGTTCGCAAAAGAAACTCATTATCAGGATATCACGTGCCTGGCGTTCAGCGCAGACAGTTCGTTCTTGTTCTCGGCATCAAAGGACGCAAGAATCTTTGGCTGGCACGTAGTCTCGCTTCTTTCCTCTGGTGGCCACAATGCTAACGATATTAATGCTGGTGGCAGTGACACTGTCTCCCCCAGTATATGTTGGTCAGATCACACATTGACCGTGACCAGCCTGGTTGTCGGCAAAGGAGACGGAAAAGAATGCCGAGTGTTCAGTGCATCAGATGATGGCACCATAAGAATATGGGACCCAGCCTCCAAGTCATTGTTAACCACGTTCGTTCTTTCGGGAAATGTGTCGAGTATGGCGGTGGACCCGGCCGAGCGTTATATATATGCAGGTCTTACCAATGGCCAAATAGTTGTCATCCCATTGTACGTTATGGCTTCTGGCAGTCGGTATCTAGAGGCAGTTGGCGGGTCTAATGCTGTGATTACCGTAGACTTGACGAATGCTAACACTAATGCAGTTGGCGGTAGTACTAACTCTCCCTATAAAGTATTAGAATTTCACGAAGACCAAGTGACTAGCCTGTCGGTGTCGTTTGACGGTAACACTCTGTTGTCGGGGGACGGCAAAGGTCAGATTGTCAGCTGGGATCTGAGCTGCGGACAGATCAGTAGTAAGCTCAAAAAGCAAGTGGGAGGGGCATCTGCTATTGGAAACATTCAGACGCTGTGCAGGCCGTTAGGCTCAGTTCAGCCAAACCAGACAAAGGTCAAGAGTGCGACTGGTGGACCCAAAGTTGAACATGATCCAATTCCGCAATTCAAGCGAACGGTGGAAAGCGGTGTTTCACATGATATATGGATGAGGATACCTGCACATTGTGGCAGCAGCTTGATTGAGGATGAAAGTGAAAAGGAGGACGAGGATGAAGAAGACTACATGATATTGCCATCACTGTCATTGCCCTCAGCAAATTTGAGTAATGGTTTACCATCTGCCGACGACCCAGTACTGCATTCACGCATAAAAGACCTCGAGTCACAATTAGAATCTATGCATAGACACTATAACACACTTAAGAATACCCACGATGAGCTGTGGAAGCTTCATACCAGAAGTAAATAGATAATATTATTTATTAGACGTTACACTAATTAATAAATAAATTGATGTTTATAAGTTAAGCGGTCTCTCATCAGGCATTCTTATCAGCCACTTCGGCGCGAGGCTCGACCATTGGTCGAGAGCTCTGAATCATCGCTCGATAGTGCGCGACGATCTGATCTTGCCATACTCCTAATGTATCGGCAGGCAAATGCACCAGATTTTCAAGGACCTCCCGGCGGTACGATAGGGACTCAAGTTCCGTCACTGCTTCATTCCATAGTACTTTGTCCATAACATTGGGCCATTTGTTTAGCAAGCAATTAACTCCCCAGGGATATTTTGTCACTTGAGCGAGCAGGGCCATGAGCTCTAGGTACGGCAACTCCGCCAAACCGGAGTTCAGTCCAGGTTTGGAAGGGGCAAATGTGTGATTGAACGCTTTTTCATCCTTGCACAGATTCCTCAATGCACGGACTGTCCGTCCGTTGACAGGAATACTGTCAGCGATGTGGACTAGATATTTGACGATATAGCTCGGACTTAACAACGAGATGAACATGATGGACGAAGGCTTCGCGAAGCTGTCCAGGTGGCAGCTGGACGTGATTTTGAATTGCTCGTCGAGCTGCCGGAAGCGGGCCTGGTCCACTGAGGACAGAGCGCCGAAAAAGGCGAAAAGGTCGTTGGTAAGAAATGAAGACGACGAAAAAGAGGATGGGTCCTCCAGACACTCCTTTACGTACAACCGGGCAATTGCGTCGATTTGCGGTGAGATTTGGTCTATAAGATCCGACGGGTGAGGATTGGAGATAATGTCGCGGTAGAACTGGAGCTTGTTGATAACAAGCAAGATATCCGGATCACAGTCGATAGACTTTGGATCAAAGCAAATCAACGACGCCGGAATGTACCGAGGTTTAATATCATATGGCAGAATGCCAGTGATCAGCGTCATCAGCCTTCCTTGCAGGATTGAGTCGCCATTCATCATTGTGTCATGCAGTTTCCGATAACATTCCCCGTTGCTGCTGAACATGCGGCGACGGATGAGCTCGCCGTCAACGGCAAGCAACGTCAGACATTTGCTTGCATCGCTTGCAATCTCGCTGGCATACTTGTCGTTGCGGTTGGATGGACACAACAAATCAATTAGCCGTTCTACTAAAGGGGTGTTGGCAATCAGGTCGGCAGGGTGGGCGCGGGAGATTAACTTGATGAAGGCAATTTGAAGTGGACCAAAGTCGTAGGCCAATCCCTCGGCCAGTTTGTCGATTGACAAGTATTTGTGGATTATGTCGTCGAAAGAGTAGCGCTGAAGAATGCTTTGCAGTAGCTCCACGATGCGCAGGTAGTTGATGTCGGTGATTTCCTGCCCAACACGTGCCGCCTCCAAGAGCTCAACTAGTAGTGCGATTAATTGTTCCGAGCTTTCACCCAGAGGCACGTTCAGACTCACTTTTGCGGCTGCCCGTTCAATTAGCTTGTCATCGTAGGCAATTTCGCCACTGCGCACTTGCAGTAAATGTGTATATGCTTGCTCGACGGGATCTGACATGACTGGTAAAGTTACAATAATGCGGAGAAATGGGATGATCCGAGTAAATAGATAAATAGGCATCGAATAAATAAATTTCTTAAGTGAACTTAACAAACAAGCAATAAAAAGAAATAAAAGAAAACAGGTAAGGGAAACAAATTATATTCATCTTATTGTCTTCTTATTTTTCAGGAGGTGGCGACAGTTCGCGGTTGAACCCTCCAGGACGATTCATGTACTGTCGATATTGCGTCTTTTTGGTCTTGGCCACCCCACCGACATTAGTTCCCTTCTTTCCTTTAGTCGATGAGAAACTCGAAAATCCCATCAGCCGCAGCAGTTCGTCGTCCTCGGCAGCAGCTCGTGTCTCGCCATCATCTTGTTGTTTGGACTCTTTGCCATCTCCCGTCAATGGACTAGCCGACCGGCTAGCATTGGCCTCTCGATCCGCTTGTTCCTTGTGCTGTTCCTCCTCCTGTCTATTTTTGGTAAGTGACTGATCCGTCTCCGCTGTCCGCAGATGTTTCTGGTCTTTTCTATCTCTACTGCGCCCTTGTCTATCATCATCTTTTCGTCCGTTTCCTCTGGATCTGTCATCGTACATCCTATTGCCATTGCCGCTCAGCCTTTCCACGCCCGCAGATTCTTCTCTTCGTCTCCCACGGTCTGCATTATAGTCTCTTCTGTCATAGTCGGTCCTCCGTTCCCTTCTTTCGAACCCGGCACCTCTGTCCCTGCGATAGTAATCTGACCTCCTTTCCCTGTCATATTCCGGCCTATCATCTCTTCGTTCATAGCCTGCCCTCCTCCTTTCTGAGTGCCCTCTTCTCTCTGGCGACCTTGATCTTGACTGTGGTCTCACTCTGTATGCATGTCTATGTGGGGACAATGTCATAGACTGGATAGTGCAGCAACAAGATGTGCACACTTTATTTATTTTATACTTTCTAACCTTTAATTTACGGGCCTCTAACTTTAATTTACACACGTTTAAATTTAAATTACCCATGTCCGTAACTGACATCTCCCGTTCACAGAGTGCTTGCCCTTTCCTAAAAGTTCCTTCCCATGAACAAATTAATCAGTGACGACCCGCAATTCACGGAAAAACGTAAGCTGTCTCTATATTCTGACTTCCGCAAACTCAAGACTTCAAATCTAACTGGATACAATGCCAATATCTCGGCATGGAAGAATCTCCTGCTCTCTGCCTCCCACGAAGGCATATTCGAAGGCAACCATAAGCTGCTAATTCCTGCAGGTCCACGCCTGACAGAACAGATGAGAGACCCTAAAAATGGCGTTCCTCTGGCCCTAGATGCAGTCTTGGACGAACTGGTGGCTGATCACCAAATTGTGCCTATGTCAGTATTTATGAGAGACAAGTTCCACTTAAACGCCACCGGCAGCGGCGGCGGCACTATCTTGAACACGGCGACTGCTGCAATCGGGTCAGTGCTTTGGTGGGCAGTTTCGAAGTCTGGATTATGGAATTTTTCTTGGACTTCGGGCATTCCCAGCAAGACCAACCGTCGAGATATTGTACTCAAGAACGAGAAATACTTAATCGTAAGTCAATTGGAATCGCTGGTACGCACACAAATAAGCCCTATGCTTGAGTCATTAGATATTAATGCTGCAAGTTACACACACGGCGTCTTCACGAGAGAGATGTTTGACAAGGTTGTGCTGGGCAATCAGGGACTATCGGCCGATGACAAGCTATGTCTGGTGAAGTACCTAGCTCGAGATGTCCGCCAAGTAGTGTATGATGATGAGATTGTCAAGGTTGTTTCTTCTTCCGCAGCGTCTTCATCAACCGAACCTGCATCGATTACTGAAAAGGACAGAGCTATTGCCAACCTTCGAGCTGCTATATACAAGCAAACCAAGCGAGTTGAAGGATTGAGTGACAAGATTCAGACTTGTGACCAACAAGTTAAAAAGGCACTATCGGTCAGCAACAAGTCATTGGCCAGATCATTGCTGCGGACCAAAAAGATTACTGAGAATACTCAGGAACACTCACTTGGCCTATTAGAGAACATGGAACATATACTGGGGCAAATCGACCAGGCGTCGAGCCATATTGATACATTAAGCGCCCTAGAGTCTGGCGCTAGTATTTTGAACAAACTCAATGAAACATTGGGAGGAATTGATAAAGTAGAACAGGTCATGGAGAACGTAAGAGAAACTACCCAGGTCACAAAAGAAATTCAAGAAATTATCTCTGGAGCGCAAGAAGGAGAGGAAACAGCTGAAGAAGAGGAGGAGGAATTGAACGAAGAATTAGAGGAGATGTTGAGACAAGAATGGGAGAAACAAGAGATAGAGAGGAGAGAAAGAGAGAAGAGAGAGCAAGAAAAAGAGAAACAACGAGAAAAGGAAAGAGAAAGACGACGAGAACAGCAACGGAATAAAGAAAACCAACCAAATGAGCCAAGCGTTGATGAGCTTTCTCAGCAATTGTCCCGAATAAATCTGGCCCAAAAGGAGAAACTACTGGCAGATTAATGAACACTTCTACTAACAAACATAACAACGAAACAAATAACTAATTAAGATAAATAAATAAATAATATTGATAATAACAATATATAAAACTCAAAGATCGACGTGATCTTGTAAAGTCGTTTGGTTGCCATTATAGGTAATGCGATCGTTGGAGTCCGCTCGGCGACGAGACAGTGAAGACGACGGCCCCGATGATGATGATATTCCAGAGGCCATCGCCGGTGGACTAACCGACGGCGATAGTGAAGAAGCCCGTGAAGGCGTTGATGACGGCGATAAGGACGATGGCGACGAGGGTGAATTAGTAGCTGCTGACGCTGCTCCTCCCGACGAGGACAACGGTGGAAGCAATCCACTAAACAGCGTAACCAGTAGATTATAAATCATCATTGCTACTCTAGAAAGTAAAGTAAACGGCGACCAACTGTATGAGCCGTAGTAGTCATTTATGCTCCTGGACTTTCGATATGGTTTCATGATTAACGTAGCTGACGGACACAATTCTAAACTTTCTAAAGTCCGAGCTTCGTCGATATCAAATGTGCGCTTGGTGGGAATTGACTGGGAAAATACAAATGACGAAGAAAAAAATGGCAAAGATGGCGACGACGAGGACGATGATCCAGACGCCGCTTCGTCCGTGCGGTTCTGCTCAACCCAGTCTCTAACATCTTTAAGGGTATCAGTGGTCTCGAAATGACCTTTTAGAGGCGCTCCGTCCAACTGTCGGATCATTAAGGAACATCCTTCAGTAAGTGAGTATCTCCGAGAATTACTAGTATTGCTCACAGAGGGTGACTTTTGATGCCGCGACCGACGTTCAGCCTTGTCAGTCTCTAACAAGCGGAGAATTCGTTGTCTCTCTGCAGCATCTTGTTGCTTTTGACGGCGGAACTCGTTTTGGTATTGGTTTAACGAGGAACGACGGCCCTCACGACCGGGCGAGCTAGGGGTAGGGGAAGGCGCAGTGCACGGCTCCGCAGCAGTCGGCTGTGCCGACAATGACGAATGAGAAGTCCAAGAATCCTCTATTGATGCTTCCATTGGCTGCTCCGTCGCTGCTGGTGATGCCGATCCTACTGATGTTTCTGGTTGTTCAAATGATTCTGTTGTGTCCAGCTTCTCTTTGAGCCGGCTCACCAGCCCCGCCTGGTCGCCGCCCTCGCCTTGAGATCTATCAATCACTAGCGATGGTACTCCCCCCATAATCACATATATACTAGGCAATTTGCTTGGATGATACATTGACGCAAAGTATGTATAGTCCACACTGCCGGATACAACTGATAAACAGATGCTCTTTTCATTTACTAGGCGGAATATGCCGTCATCATGTTTCAAAATCGCGTTAGCCCACTGCAAATCTGAACTTGTCTCACTGGCAACAACGACCAATGGCTTAGACGTATTTAAAGCTAATTGAACAGCTTCATTTACGGAAGTTAGGTATTTCATGTTAATAGGAATAGTAGGTCGTGTGTGCAGCAGGTGGTGTCAAAAGTATAATTAGTGCGGGGTTAAAGCTCACATGGACTTTCAAGGTAAGGTTAACTAGTATGCATCATGCTTACTAACAAAGCTAATTTAAATGTGGGCAAGCCAAGCCATCGGGTGTGCCGGCAAGCCAGGTACTGTTCTGCGCGGCGGTAGCCTAAAAAGCAATTATTGGCGCGCTATGTCTTTTTTTACGATAAATAGACCTTTTCCCACAATAGACATCTCAGTTTGTTTATTTACTTACGATTTATAAACTCTGCAAAATTAGATGTCGTTTCAAATGTCGCTTTTCCGTTTTTGCTAATCGTGACTATCTTAAAATGGTCCTCTGGAGGTCCCAGCAACCCTTGTGAAGTTGCTTCATGCTGCATAAACTCTGCATTGTCAATAATAGACTTTGCTTGTCTAGCTACTTCCGTCTCGACTGGTGCGATTGTTGTGTCATTTTTAGATTCGACCACACTCCGGATCGGCAACTTAACTTTTGAGTCAAACTGAGTCAGAGATTTGCTCTGTATAATAAGAGTCGTAGGTCCTCCAGAGATTCGAAGATATGATGAATTCTCTCCGTATGTGGAAGATCGTGTGAATGCTTTTAGTCTACTCCATGTACTTGTCAGGCCAGCCTTCCAATTAATTGACCGCAGTCTCGAAAGAACTGACGGCTTTGCTTCTGCTGCTGCGGCTGCTGTCGCCTCTGTCGAGTCTGCCTCTGTTAGCAACGATCCCGTAGTCGGAACTTCATATCCTTCTAAATCTAGCGTGTAGGGTATTCTGACAGTCTCTAGGGTAACTTTCGAATTATTAAAATCAGTAGAAAAGCCAACCAGGCAGTCCTTTCTCACAAGAAACGATTCGTCTGCTTGTAGGGATACTTGAAATAATTGTCCAGGTGACGTCAGTGCCACAGTTCCTCGACCAGTCAGTCGAATGTGCGGGAAGTTAGGTGTCCTATATTGGTTTGGTTTTACATGCCCTTGTTGTTGTTGTTGTTGTTGCTGTTGTCGCCGTCGGCTTCCAGATAGTGAATTTAGTAGTTTCTCTCCCCAATTGACTCGCACATTACTCGATAACAATTGTCCACTATATGTATGCAAAGATCTGGAAGTCACAATCCAGTCAACGGTACCGTCTAACGACAAGACTGAAAACGTGCTGTTACCAGAATGCGAACTGGATATTAAAGTTGAGATTGCACTTGTCGAGACAACCTTTTGGAACAGTATTGGAGCACCAGTGATTAGTCTAATAAAAAAATTCGAAGGAAGATGAAGACTAGATGCCAGCGACATGCCATTTCCACCAATTGTTGCTAATAAAGAATTCTTTCGAGTGTAGAGTGGGACTGAAGGGGCCAAATTGACTTTCAATAGGCACGATGGTGATCCTAATACTTGAAAGCCGCCAGTATTACCGGCAGTGGTGGCCGTCGCACCAGACTTTTCCGATACATTCACAGTATTTTTCACAAAAGCCGCAGCCGATGGAAGTTCATTAATAATTGGAGAAGCTGACGGTGCTTGTAGAATATGCAGCCCGCGTCTTAGGCTCATAATTGGCCAATAGTTGGAAATCTTGACCATTTGGGACCACTGTCTGGCAAATAAAGTTTATCTCACAGCGCTGATCTAAATGATTACGTAACATGAGGATATTTAGATGCCTACGATTCTGGTAATTTGTAAATAGTTCCACAGAGCGAGTGTATAATCTAGTAAAATATTTCCTTCTTACAGTCCACAGGAGATTTTTCTAGCTAGAAGGTTGCATTGTGCAAGAACAAACTGATTACAATATATATTTCCTACTATTTTGCCACTTTAGCCAGACGCCTCGTGCTCTTCCTCGAAAAGTCCACACCCCCTCACACAGGCCTGGATACTCTGCAGAGTCTCGGGAGCCAAAACATTCTTAAGCAACGCAAGTTGTTCCTCGGCAGAGCCCATGGTAATGTTTGCAAAGGCAATCTGGTTGTTGTCCAAGGCAAAGAACGATGGCGCAGTAACTACAATACCTGGATCATCATTGTTAAACACGTTCCAATAAGTGGTGGTAGACGAACAACTTGGATTCCAGGCATAGCTCACCGCCCCCTCAGGTACTACGGACATTTGATTGGAAGACAATGTATGCGAAATCGTTGGGGATCCAGACTCGCTATAGAATTGAGTCTCAAGGTCACCGTCTTGCACAATTAGCAATTGGGTAGCCTTGAACACATGAGGCAGCGAGATAGCACAAGGCTGCAGCTCCACTTGGGCGGCGCCAATCTTTTGGCCAAATGCCGCTGGAAAGTTCTCGCCCGAGGTTGTGACTACTTTGCCGAATGGACCGGACAAAGTAGAGAACTCTGGAGGGTTTCCGAAATCAAACTTAAAGGCGTCAGAGCCACCTGCGTATCTGTAGAGAAGATTGACTCTTTCTGCTTCAGTCGTTGCCGACTTGAGATTCACAAACAAGGATCGCCTTTCGCTAGATTCGGGCAATGGAAAGTAGGGGCGCGGAATCTCGGGAGACTCTGGGGACGGCGTTGAGAAAGAACGGGAATCCGCGCTGGGACGCACATATGCATTGCCTTTGACTGAGAGCGTAGTTCCCGTGGGATTGGAAGATCCTGAGACAGCATCTGGGCCATCGGCTTGCGCCTGACCGAGGACGAGACCGACGGTCAATAAGAAAGAAGAAGAAGCGTACAATTTCATTGCAAGGAAAAGAAAAGTTGACAAGAGAGAGCTGACGAACAAGAAACGAGGTCCGTCATTGCGATTAAATATAGAATCAGATACTTTATGGTATCTAGGGCATAGGCATTTACCATGAAGGACTTTCTAGATACAACGTCGATTTAGACATTATGGTTGACGGCGGCGGGGGGGCCCACATTATTTCTCACAACAGAAAGGAGAAATTAAATTACTTGAAAGCAAGAAAGAAAAGAAAAAACGACAGCAGCATGTACATGCAAAAAATAATTGAGAACTGTCCCCGGACGGACAAATTGATGGCTACTGGATTACCAATTGAAGCTCTTCTTCGTCCTCACCCCATTCGCGGATGCCATGTGTCCGTCAAAATCAAGGTTGCACGTAATCAAAGTTTGGCTCAGTTTATCCGAAAATGACAAAAACAGAGGGAACAGAAAAAAGCAAGTAGGAGCAGTTGGTTGTGAAGGCCACACACATCTGTGGACCAAGTGGAGGGCGATTAATTGAAAATCACGGATATTATATATTGCAACTGAAGACATGTTTGTTTGTCGCAAGCCGAGAGAAAGAAAGCAGAAAAAATGATTGTTGTTATCGCCAGCGCCCTACCCTGCAGGGTGTATGCATCTATATGACATGATTATTTACTGAGCGGAAAAACTTGGGCCGCAGGTGAGGCACACACACACATGCAATGTGTAAACCCTTTGGTTTTTTCCCAAAACAAGAAACAAGCGCAACCTTTTTTCTTTTTTTGAAACAATTATAAAAGGTGGCAGAGATCGGGTTTACGTATCGCAAAACGACGACCAAAAAATCAAAAACGAAACAGAAAAAACAGAAAAAGACCAATTAACGTATAAGTACAAGATCAATTGAATCATGTCGGTCTCTCTCGGAAAGTATTTATTCACTCGATTCAAGCAGCAAGACGTCAACACCATTTTTGGAGTTCCCGGTGACTTCAATCTCAAATTATTGGACAAAATTGACGAAGTCGAAGGACTCAGATGGGCTGGTAACGCCAATGAGCTCAATGCGGGCTATGCCGCCGATGGATATTCCAGAATTAAGCGATTGGCATGTTTGGTTACTACATTCGGTGTCGGCGAATTGTCGGCGGTGGCGGCTGTCGCTGGATCATATGCGGAACACGTGGGTATGGTCCACGTTGTAGGAATTCCGTCAACCTCCTCACAGAATGAAAAATTGTTGCTGCATCACACTTTGGGCAATGGGGATTTTAGAGTGTTCAAGCAGATGTCTGAAAATATCAGCTACAAGGCGTTTGTGCTGAGCGATGCCAAGGAAGCTGCAGATGTTATCGACGAGGCTATCCGAAGCGCTTCTGTTTACCAACGACCGGTATATTTAGCCGTGCCTGCTAACCTTACTGACGAACCCTTGGACGCTAAGCGGCTCGATACCCCAATTGACCTGTCTTCGGACCCAACTGACCCTGAGGCTGAAAAGGAAGTATTAGACAATGTAGTTGAGATGATCCAAAAGGCAGAAAAGCCGATTATTCTTGTCGATGCCTGCGCTCGTCGTCATGCCGTCATTCCAGAAACTGAGTCTATCGCAAAGATTACCCAATTTCCGATCTTCTGTACTCCCATGGGTAAGGGCTTGATTGATGAACGGTCC
The DNA here is from genome assembly GCA_030581755.1 of Crinitomyces ghanaensis. Lineage (NCBI taxonomy): Eukaryota > Fungi > Ascomycota > Dipodascomycetes > Dipodascales > Trichomonascaceae > Crinitomyces > Crinitomyces ghanaensis. The sequence goes on from JAKTVX010000053.1 coordinate 26,981, forward strand.
CCGCACTTTGGTGGGGTGTACGTAGGTTCATTGTCAGATCCCGAAGTTGCGAAGATTGTTGAGAGTTCCGACTTGATCCTATCGGTAGGTGCTTTGCTGTCTGACTTCAACACTGGATCATTTTCGTATCACTATCAGACCAAGAATGTTATTGAGTTCCACTCAGATTATATCAAGATCAAAGCTGCATACTATGACAAGGTGCATATGATGTCGGTGTTGCGAAAACTGGGACCGCTTCTTATGAAGACTTTGAAACCCAAGACTGCTGCCGCGCGTCCTGACCTCCCCCGCGTGGCTAGTCAGGCTGCGATTCTTGAAAGGTCTGAGGACATCAAACAGAAATGGATGTGGACTCGTCTTTCTAGTTGGTTGAGAGAAGGAGATATTGTAATCACCGAGACCGGAACGTCTTCATTTGGAATTGTGCAGACTAAATTCCCCAAGGACGTTATTGGCATCTCTCAAGTGTTGTGGGGCTCAATTGGATACACTGTTGGTGCTGCTTGTGGAGCTGCGATGGCGGCGCAAGAGATTGATCCTAAGAAGAGAGTAATTTTGTTTGTAGGCGACGGATCCTTACAACTGACTGTTCAAGAAATCTCTACTATGATTCGATGGAATACTCATCCATATTTGTTCATTTTGAACAACGACGGATATACCATCGAGCGGTTGATCCATGGCAAGACGGCCTCCTATAATGACGTCCATCCATGGAAATATTCTAAATTGTTGGATGTTTTCAATTCTAAGGACGGCGAGGCTATTAAAGTCAAGACTGTGGGAGAGTTGGAAGATCTGTTTGAATCTAAGGACTTTAGTGATCCTTCAAAGATTCGAACAGTCGAGATAATTCTTGAACGAATGGATGCTCCCGATAGTCTTGTCAAACAGGCACAAATGTCAGCATCAGCTAATGACTAGTTAATTTGGGCTATCGGTGAAATAAAGGACTTTATTTAAAAGCTGAAAGACAGAAAAATAAGTAATGGAACAAATAAATACAAATTCATTCTATGATCAGATTGAGTCCATAAAATTTTTATGGAAAAAAAAAAAAAAAAAAAAGATAAGACAAATCAATCTCGTTTTCCTTAAATCATATACAACCAATCAATTAAACAGCTATGTATTTTAATTAAGCCTTCTTGGCAGCGGCCATCTTGTTCAAAGCAGATCCAGCCTTGAACCACTCAAGTTGCTCGGCATTGTAAGTGTGAGACAAAGTGCACTCCCAAGCCTCACCGTTCTTGGGGTGAACAACCATGGTAACGTTCTTGCCAGGGGCGAGATCCTTCAACCCAACAAGGTCAATAGTGTCTTCGGGGTTAATCTTCTCATAATCTTCAGGGTTAACGAAGTTAAGAGGCAAGAGACCTTGCTTCTTCAAGTTGGTCTCGTGGATACGAGCAAATGACTTGGTAATGATAGCAAATCCTCCCAAGTATCTGGGCTCAAGAGCGGCGTGTTCTCTGGATGATCCCTCACCGAAGTTCTCACCACCAATAACAACCCATCTGATGCCACGGTCACGGTATGAAATGGCAGTCTCTGGAACACCAGCATATTCTCCAGTGTAGTGGTTCTTAACGTTGTTGGCTTCACCGTTCTCAGCGTTAATAGCACCAATCATATAGTTGTTGGAAATGTTTTGCAAGTGTCCTCTGTACTTAAGCCAAGGTCCAGCTTGAGAGATGTGGTCAGTGGTGGTCTTACCAAGAGACTTGATAAGAATTGGCATGTCCTTACCATCCTTGCCATCCCAAGGCTTGAAAGGCTCGAGAAGTTGGAGACGGTCAGAAGTAGGAGCAACGGCAACTTGAACAGAAGCACGGTCCTTAGGAGGAGCTTGGTAAGTGTCTCTACCAGCGTCATATCCACGAGCAGGAAGTCCCTCTCCGTGGGGCGGCTTGAGCTTGAATTCCTTACCATCCTTGTCCTTCAAGGTGTCAGTGATGGGGTTGAATCTCAAGTCACCAGCAATGGCGAATGCTGTAACCAAGTCAGGGGAGGTGACAAAGGCGTGGGTAGCAGGGTTAGAGTCGTTTCTTCCAGTGAAGTTTCTGTTGTAGGAAGAGACAATGGTGTTCTTCTCACCCTTCTTGATGTCACGTCTGTCCCATTGTCCGATACAAGGACCACAGGCGTTAGCAAGGACAAGACCACCGAAGTCAAGGAAGGTCTGCAATTGACCATCACGCTCAATAGTAGCACGGACTTGCTCAGATCCAGGAGTGACAGTGAAGATGGACTTGGCCTTGAGACCGTGGTCCATAGCATCACGGGCAATGTTGGCAGATCTGGTCATGTCTTCGTAAGAAGAGTTAGTGCAAGATCCGATCAAACCAACCTTAACCTCAAGAGGCCAGCCCTTCTCGACGGCGACGTCCTTCAGCTTGGAGATAGGAGTAGCCAAATCAGGAGTGAAAGGACCGTTGACGTGAGGCTCAAGGGTGTTAAGGTCGATCTCAATAACTTGATCGTACTCACATCCCTCATCGGCAGACAAGAAGTCAGGGTATTGCTTAGCGAACTCAGCAACACGGCCACGGTTGGTAGCCTTCAAGTAGTCAACCATACGTTCGTTGAAGGGGAAAACGGAGGTGGTGGCTCCGATTTCGGCACCCATATTACAGATGGTACCCATACCAGTGCAGGAAAGAGCCTCGACACCAGGTCCGAAGTACTCAACGATAGCACCAGTACCACCCTTGACGGTCAAGATACCAGCGACCTTAAGAATGACATCCTTAGGAGAAGTCCAGCCGCTGAGCTTACCAGTAAGCTTGACACCAATGATCTTAGGAGCCTTAAGTTCCCAAGGAAGGTCGGCCATGACGTCGACGGCATCAGCACCACCGACACCGATAGCCAACATACCGAGACCACCAGCGTTAGGAGTGTGGGAGTCGGTACCGATCATAAGAGCACCGGGGAATGCGTAGTTCTCGAGAACGATTTGGTGGATAATACCGGATCCAGGTCCCCAGAATCCGATGTTGTACTTGGCAGTAGCAGTAGCCAAAAAGTCGTAAACCTCCTTGTTAATGTCAATGGCTCTGGCCAAATCCTTGGGGCCTCCAACTTGAGCTTGAATCAAGTGATCACAGTGGACAGTGGAGGGGGTAGCAACTTGGGGCATACCAGCAGACATGAATTGAAGGATAGCCATTTGAGCGGTAGCATCTTGGCAAGCAACACGATCAGGTCGGAGCTTCAAGTATGACTGTCCTCTCTCAATTTCTTGCTCATGAGGCTTGTCGATGTGTCCGTAAAGGATCTTCTCAGCGTATGTGAGGGGTCTTCCCAATCTTTGCTTGACGATATTCACATTTTCCACATTCTTCTTGTAATTAATGAAAGAAAAGTCTTCCCATTGATTTTGAAGAACTTTTGAATCTCTTGTGATGGCCTCAGTAGAGAACCGGCGAAGGCCTGCCTTGGACCCCGCTCTTGAAGATAATCTTGACAACATTGTTGACGGCGACGCACAAGGAAGAAAAAAAAAAAGCAAAAGACAGGACGACGCTAACTTATATACGGTTTGCGCGTATTACCTATATGCGTACTATGATTGGCTCTGCAGCCAAGCCGTCCCCGAACCCTGGCTCAACCATGTCGGGGAACTTTGGCCGATTCGGCAATTTTCGGCCGACGCTGAAAAACTCCAGGGAAAAAGGGACGGACTAACTGTGTGGGGAATGAATTTCGTTTCCTATTCGGCTGAACAATCATTTTATGCATTCAAACAGTCTATTTGATGGCTTTCATTAACAAGACCACCTGCTTAACTACTTAAGACACCCGGTAGCCGAATGCGCTTACCTTGCACATATGCGCAAGTTAGGTTCATTTTCTGCCGCAAACGGCTGAATTGAGTTCCAAGTTCCGTCAAGTGATTCCGACGCTACGGGGAAATGGAATAGTAATAAAGCTAACACAGCATTTTGCGAGGATTATTATTTGTGGTGGTCCCAAAGGTACGTATCAGGTCACGGGACTACGGCTTATCTTCATATTGGAAGGACCGATGATATGATCAAATATCGTTTGTTGGCTTGAAGGGTGGCCCGAACCGAGGACAAGCCGAAAATGAAAAGTCGAACATGAAAAAAAACAGAAGAAAAAGAAAAGAGAAGAAAGGAAGAAAGAGAAAGAAGAGAAGAAGAATGAAAGTTGTTAAACATTTTTAAACAGAGAAATATAACATGTATTATTCATTCAAATAAATATTATCTCTATAATCTATCTATCATACATCATCAACAAAAAAAAAAAAAGTAATAATAATAACAAAAGCATAAGCAAAGCAAAAGCAAAACAACAAAAAAGCAATTAGTCGTAACTGTCGTGAAACATTATAGTCATTGTCATGATCGCATAGTTCTAGAGTAATCTGCCGAATACTTCGAAACAATCTTTTTTAGTGCTTGTTCCAAAGCTATCCATCGAAATACTTTGACATCTTTCTCAATATTTCGAGGTTTTGGAGTTGGAAATGACATGATTAACTTGAAAAACTCTCCATAGTTACCATCTCCAGCTGACGGCGAATGTTTTACTTTACTACCACCTACTCCACCTGCACCAGGGCCACTTGCACTAACACTGATGGCACTAGTTCCATGAGTAGCTCGGCTTCCTCCGCCCTTGGATATAGTTAGAGGATGGTATCCTTCCAGGTTTCTCCGTATTCGGTTCTTTTCGTCGACCTTGAACTTCGTATTGATAAGCTGCTCCAGTAGATAGAGGCAGTCCACACTTGTGACATAGAAGTCCTGCTTCTCCGCCCAATAAATACATGATATACATGGGATATCCTGGTCGTACTGATCTTGACGCAGAGCTTCAAATCGTGCCAGAATCACTGGTCCTCGCTGCTCTCTTGAGAACTGAACTAGTCTTCTTTGAGCTCGCTGTTCGTCAACCGTCCAATTTTCCGTCATTAAGTTTAAGTCAGTCAGAATATGAAGTGACGCCTGAGCTGAGATATCCTCCTCAACCCGCTGCTGATGAGCATGTCCTAACGAGGCAGCCGCTTGAGAGAGCGCGGACGTTCGCACTAAATGGGGGGTCGCCGACGAATAGTCATATCTTACTGGATTCGTGCCACCATTACTGGGTATTGGAGCAGATACCGGGGCCGCAGGCATCGATGCTGTTCCTCCGGGTGGTACCAGCCCACTACTAGGACCTGCGTACGATTGCTGACGTAGAGTTTCGTAAGGTCCATATGTTGGAGGAGCGGTTGGTGGCCCAGAAGACATCGAAATCCAATGGGGGGTTGGAGGCATACTGCCTAAACTAGAAGGACCAGTAGACGGGGGTGCTGTCGCTGTACCAGCACTGGCACTCGACCAATCCTCATAGTATCCTGCAGGCGCATGATGCTGCAAAGGAACGGAGCTTGGATGGACTGGTGGTCCTCCATTTCCCCCACCATTGTTGGCGCCCGGAACATGCATAGGGATCATATGAGGATGAGGATGAGGAGATGAAGGCTGAGGCTGTTGCGGCTGCTGACCCGCACCAGGTTGAGCCTGCCCTGGCACGCCTTCTTCACTGTATTGATAGTAATAATACGGATTGTTAACCGGCGGCACAGATCCCAAACTTGGAGATCCAGGACCCGTTAAATATGATATCGATCCAATTGATCCTTGAGATCCTTGAGATCCATGATGAGATCGACGATGATATAATGGGTATCCTGATCGCGACCCAACATCCGAAGGGGTTCTCGCATGTTTTGGAGGCAGTGGTAACTGGTATTGTTGGAATGGTGTATACTCTTGCGGTACTGGTATTGGGTTTCCTGGCTGAGCCCCACTGGCGTTTGCATGTGGCTGTGGTTGCAGCTGTGATGACGGCGGCGGCCTGTCATTCGACTGAGAAGCCACAGCCATTGGTAAGTAATGAAGCGACTCATGTGGAGGATATTGTTGCTGTTGTGGTGCAGGCGGCTGTTGTTGCCGTGGTATTGGGGGTTCCCCAGGACTTGGCTGCATGTGCTGCTGCCCTTCCCTTTGCTGATACCCGTGCACTGACGGATACACGCCTGCCACCCAGTCATACGTATACTCGCAGACATAAATAGACGCCAAATCTCTATACGGCGGCTGCGGTTCAACCACGACGAAATAGACTGGCACTCTACCTGACGCAGGATCTATAGTTGCTGCCAGGTGTTTTTGAGGTACCTCCAGGGTTACACTATAGTCTTGGTGTTGTCCGTGATTAGCAGCCTGAGCCGACGGGACGACGGGAACTGTACGAAAAGCTCCAAATACCACACTAACCTTGATAGGCACATTGGGCCCGTTAAACCATATGGTGAAGGGAGTTCTTTCAGGGCCCTGAGGTTTTGAATGGTTAGTGATCACGTAGTCTACCGGATGGTCGGATGAAGGCGGTTGAACCGACATTTGTGGGGGCTGAGGTGGTTGCGACATTATTGGTGGTTGATGCTGCGGTTGTGGTTGCCGTAACTGTTGTTGTTCTTGTTGTTGATGTTGATGTGATGGTGGTGGTATTGGTGTTGACTGTGGTGGTGGCTGAAGCTGTTGGCGCGCTAGCACATCTTGTGGTGGTTGTTCACGTTGAGCTGCAAGTGGTACTGGTGGAACCGGCTGCTGCGCTTGTGGAGGCATGACGTGATGTTGCTGAGAAGCCTGCGGTTGTTGCTGGATTTGAGGAACGACAGAAGGTAACGCACCAACAGATCCGACCGAGGGGCCCCCTGGATGTTGTTGATGTTCCGCGGCCTGCTGTTGCAATGATGGCGGCTCGGACAATACTCCCAATGCAGGCTGTTGATGTGGTGGATGAGCTACCTGGCTGACATCTTGTGTTTGTTGTACGTCTGATAGTTGAGGAGGGACAGGAGTTGACGGGTGAGTTATTTCGCTCTCATTTAGCAGATTAATTATCCCTTGACCCTGATTTGGATTTTCACCTGTGGCAGATGACGGAGATGGCGTCGATATCATCGAAGTTATGCATGAATTGCTATCAAAAATCGAATCAACTGGAGATACAGAAACTTTTGGTATATCAGACCGAGACTTAGACAACTGGTTCGGCGACTGGGCCATACACCTTTATTGTTGAAATGACTTTTTGAGTGCAAAAAGTGAAAAGTGAAGTAAAAAATAAAGAAAATAAAATAAAAAAAGTCAGAGGCCGATAATGCAGAAGCGACTACTGAATTAACGACCGATCCTAACTCGGAAATTTGCAGGCGACGAAGCAAAAACCCGAGAGGGGAGGAAATTTAAAAGTAGTAACAATATTAGCAAAAATAATAAATAAATCTAAGACACGGTGGGGGGCAGGAGCAAAAGAAAAAAATTCAGATTCAGAAAAAAGTGTCTTAGATTGTGCGACAACAACGTCTATGCAGCTTTATGTAATAGGAATGAAAACTTGTGGGGAGAACACAGGATATATATAAAGTGAATACAGATAGGCACTAACTGAAATGAGAGAGATCGAATATCCAAATTGGTAGGCGATAACGGATCTGTCAATACAGGGGACAAAAATACAAAACAATAAAACGAATCACAGCCATTAAAATGATTTACTTGACACGTTTTAGTGAAACCGATCTATGACGGTTTGGGATTCGGTCTGACTGATTTGGATTTTTGTTTCACTAGTGCGGCGTCGGGATGCATGATCTAACGCTCTTGGATTGTCGGTGGGCAGAAGCTAAAAGAAACTCATACAGTTAGAGACATAAACAAGGACTAATCCGATCTAATTAAGTAGCTAGATGAAGGCGGGACGCACCGAAAAATTGAGATAAAAATGCTATAGGGCTATGTTTAGATGCCAAGAGGCCAAAAAAACAGTTACCAACTATCCCGAGCAATAGTTAGAGACGATAAAAAAGAAAACACCCAAATCTTGTTCGGAAAAAGAAATTCCTTTAGTTTAAGATGTATGTAAGTGTAAGTAACGTTTTTAAGATAAGGTTTGTCACAGATACACAGAAGAGGCAATTAGCAGATGTAGAAGTAGATGTGAGTACCTAAGAGTGGGACCCTCAGATACCATAGATTAGAAAATATTATTATAAATGCAGGAACAAGCATATATTAACTACCCGGTTAGGGACATGCTCGGTAGCAATGCTGCACAATTCTGAGAATGACTTGGGGTAAGGTCTACCAATTGCGGCGGTGGCTTGAATGAAAATCTCGATGAACAAAATTAGAGGGGAAAAAAAGAAAAGAGAGACAGAAAAATAGAGATAACAAACGGGATGAGATGACCTAACTCCGAGTTCCGACAAATTAAAAAAAAGCAAAATAAATTAAAAATTAATATCTACAATAAACAAATAAATAATAACTAAACGAAAAACCTAAAATAAAGGTGAAACATTAGAAAGCAACAGTTGACAAATAAACGAACACGTCTATCATCAAAAACAACAAATGAAAACAAGGCAGGATTGCAGGAACATTCGCTCAACGGATCGGAATTGAGTTTTTCGGTGGGCACCTGGTGGGCGCAATCTTGGAAACGAAAACCTAGGAAAAACAAATACAACTTCGAAAAAGAAGAATTGAAAATAGCAATGCCATTGAAGCAGGCAAATAGAGGAAGTCCATTTCTATCGGTTAGTGTCGGTCGAGTCAGTGCGACCATTCCGGTGTCTCCGCAATAGTCTTAAATTGCACGGATACTCGCATTAAGTTTGTAGCAGACTACATTATTATTTATCTAAAAATACCTTTTCTTTCCATTTGCTCGATACTATATGTTGCAATGCTGCAGGTCTTAGAACAACCGCACATATACGCGCATCAAAAAAAGAAAATGAAAAGAAGGGTTAGGCTGGTCTCGGTTCACGTAAGTTCACGGCCTGACTACGTCGTAGGTTTACAATTGTCAATGTGAGACAACATTCTCGTATATTATACGGAAAATGCTCAGTATATTGTATCAACATCCGGCAACTGTCGGCAATTATAACATGTGATGTCCAATAGACTGCGTCCTATCTTTCCGCTCGTCCTCTTTGCTGACGAAACATTAGTCGCACTGTTGTCGATTGCGACAAAACACGCAATTACTCCGTTTCGAGGAACTTTGTGTTTCGCACTTGTTACTTACACCCGGAAGCCCTTACATTCTGTCATCTCGGAGTTTGACCAACTTTATTTACAGAAGCAAACTATTAAGGCTAGACTCAACTGCGATCAGTCCACTTTAGATCTTTATTGTGTCTACGAAAAAGTGGTATACTTGGCATTTTCCTTCAAATCGTCTAGTCTGCTGGAATGTCGTACTCCTAGTGTGGCATTCAGCTGCTGTATCGCTACAAACCAGGCACGAGCCGGCCGCATTGTGAAAAGTCACATTCTGTCTTCAGCCCCGATCTATACTTTCTTTTGTCATCCTAATCATTATTCCATGTCCTCCACTAGCCCATTGTTTGTATTTACTCTCTTTGGGACAAGTTTTTCACTATGTATTGATTGACGCTCTTCTTATCTTATCTGGCTGTGTAAAGGCAACGCCCTAACCCCTGATACATTCCTCCTCCAGTCAAGTGACCATTTAATGCTTGCTTTTTGTGTAATGATGGATGATGATGAAGACAGATTAGAAGATGTGATGTGTGGTAATAATGAAAGAAGAAGAAGCTGTATATATAGTATTGTCATTATTATTATATTATATTATATTATATTATATCTCGTAATTACATAACAATTAGTTAATGGCGTCTAAAAATTAAAGACCTTTTGTCGATGTCACCTAAGTAGACCCGTAATACGGTACATGCTCCACTTGCAAGAATACTGATTCCAAGAATGGCCACCATAACCATATTACTATCTCTGTATCCGCGCGCAGCATCTGCTGGCCATCCTGAATACAACGCATAGCATGTTGTCACTGATCCAAGGTTTCCCAGTCCTGAAACAAGAGCTGCTGATGCAGACACTCCAATATCACCATGGCGAGGACCAAAAATCTCTGCCGCCCACGTCATGCAAATTGGCACTGTGGGACCAAGTCCGAATCCGCAAATGAGTAGTCCGCCGTATTTTGTCCATTTTGGAGTTGCGTAGGTCGTCACTAACAATCCAGCAATAATAATCAAAGTTGAGAATGAAAACACGATACCTCGATGTCGCTTAAATTTGTCAGAAAACGGAGTCACAATGAGGATTGCTGCCAAGTCAAACAGCCAGATAGGTGCTACTAGAAGAGACAAATCAATAGAAGAAAGATTTGGATTAATGTTGTGGATAATGGTTGATGCGAATACCGCCAATCCGAATCCGGTTCCTACCACTCCAAAGTACATTAAGATGAGAGGCCAGATCCGCACATCTCTAAATACCCTCCAGAGATCTCGCAGTCCCCATGCGAGAGGCTTGTTGTATCGGGCGGCCATATCGCGGGCATGCAATTTCTGTTCCTCAGGGGTCAGTGGTGACCGCCTGGCGGCATCAAATAGGAAAGATGACGCTTGGGCGATTCCACGAGCGAAACTGTTGTCACCACCTCCAACTTTAGACAAACTCCATAAGCTCTTTTCGGTTGGCCTTCCCGGCAGCCACCAGTTCAGACTTATACCCACAGCTATTGTGAAGATACCATATACCAAAAACATCCATTGGAACCCAACAAGCCCGCAGTTTCCGTCAAGGTGCTGGAATCCAGCCGACACCAAACCAGCAACGGCTGCAGAGATCTGGGCTGCTGTAAAATAGTATCCGATTCTTCTTGCCGTTCTGTGAGAGGGGTACCACAGGGAGATATAGTAAGCCATTCCAGGCCAACATCCGGCAGTGCACATACCAGACATCAGTCTTAGTACAATTAGGCCTGGGCCTGATGTAGCCAATGGATAGAAGGCATAAACGATCCCAACAGACATAACAATACGGGACATCCAAGATTGAGGGGACACTTTCGTCATAATCAGGTTCATAGGAACATCGAAGATAATGTAGCCGACAAAGTTTAACGCATTAGCAGTTGACAAATCTGTGGCCTTCATATGCAGATATTCAGGCACTGAATGACCCGTGCTCATGTTCATGGTTAGTGACACTCCGTATGCGGAATCGCCAAATGAGGTTAAGAAGTATAGACACCATAGCGCAGGAATGATTCGCAGATCTAACTTCCAGTAGATTCTATCTAGAGCCTTCAGTTCTTCAGGAGTAAACTCCTCAAGTTCAGAAGTACTAGTGATCTCCTCGATCGACTTGACAGAAGTTGGCGGGGTCGATTTGTCCATGAGCTAGAATGGGGAAAAAAAAAAGACAACAGCGTTGGGACCAACGTTTAAATAAACGGTTCAGCCGCATAGTCATTTGAGTCATGTTGACCCGCATGACTCAAAATCACGACCCAATTCACAACAAAAAAAAGCAATAAAGCTGCATAATTGCCAACAAAATACAATAAGGATATACCGAAAGAGAAATAAGAGAAGCGAACAAAAAAAAGAAAACAAAATTTTTCAAAGCAAGGGCCGGGCTAATGGAAAAACGAAAAGAACAAGTAGAATAAAATAAAACAAGACGAATACAATAAATAGTAACAACTGAAACAAAATATATATTCAGCTCAGCATTATATTTACATTCCAATCTCGAACCACGGTCCACCATTCAGCTCCAGCGGTTCCGTTCTGTCTCCGGCGCCACACCTCCATCACGATCTCGTATGCAAGATGATATGCCCCAAAACCTTCAACGGCCATCCTCTCGAATACCGTCTTATACCGTTGAATATGTTGGGGATCGATGGCCTCACAGCCTCCAAGAAATGCTGCAAATAGTAACGGGATGATTAACGGCTCCCGTTCCGTTGAATTAATCAGTTGCATAGCCTCAAAGTGTTCTAAAATTTGAACAACTTGTACTTGTAATCTATCAGGGCTTAGATCCCGCGCTAATCGATAATGATAAATAAATAATGAGTCCCGAAAGCTCAGTATATGATGGGTTAGTGCTTTTCCCATCGTTGCGCTAAACGAAAGAGATGATGGATCAAACCGACTTTCCCATCGTTCTAAAGCTTCTTCGAGGGCAGCACATTCGCGGTTTAGCTGCCGAGGAAGCGCCTCACCGTTAGTCCGGTAATATAGAGCCTGCCGAGAAACTTTGCAGGTTTGATTCATAAGTTTTACTAATGAGTCTGGAACGCCATACAATGATTGCAATGAGACCAGCTCCGTATCATCGTCGGGGTCTTCGTCAAAATCATTGCTTGGACTCTTCCCGTCAGCAAAATCATTATTAGTGCCACCGACGCCGGTATCGCTTCCGTCGGCCTCCCGGTCCATTTTAATCTTCCGACTCAATTTGAGATCGGGCAAGTCAATGTCGAGCCACGATGTAGACGTCGGCTTGTCACCATCCTCTTCTGATAGGCCCAACACGCTGTCAGCGTCCACTACAGTGGACTTCTGCAACAGTGTCAAAAATCCACATATTCGCTGCAGGATCAATGCTTTTCGTGATGTGCGCTTCCGGGTTCGATGACGCAGTGCTATTACCGATTGACATGCCGCTAAATGCACTTGGCAGTCCGCCATAACTCCACCCATCACATCAATTGTGACCATGGACAGGACCGCTGTAACGACGTCCTTGTATTTTTGCCGCGAGAGATCAGACTTTAGACACTGTGTCATGTATTTATGCGCCTGTTGACGAAGCCACAATCCCGTTTCGTAAAAATAGGTTGGCTGGCTCAACGCAAGTTTAAACTTGGCGTGAACATGAAAAGCGCTGACCGCCAACAATGCATGCAACAATGCATTGCGGGCAAGGCTAGTCTGGCCGCGGCTGACGGTGTCACCAATGGCGCTGTACACACGCGGAAGATAGATCGTTTTCCATGGGTTTTTGCGGTGTGCCACCACAGACATGGTGCGAATGACGTTGTGTACATAGTGGTGTAACAGTGCGCGAGCCTCGTGGGATAAGATATACTGCGGCGATGAAGGTGCATATATGGCTTCGAGCAGTGGGGACGGCTCCGGCTGCGTGTCGACTACAAATACAGGATGTGCCTCAACGGCTGGTTTGTCAGTCGCAGTCGGTAGCGCCATAGTCGAAGTAGTGGTCGTAATAGTGTTGCTCGTATCTTGTTCTGATTGGTGCTGTCCCGGTTGTTGCATATGGACAGCATTACCGTTGAAGTCAGCAGCATTTGCATGATCATGCTGAGTCCAGTTCATACCATCAAAGCCTCCACCCTGGAAGTCCGGGAGCAGACCTAGATCAAAGAGCGGTGGATGCAGCGGGCCTGTCGGCAGAAAGTCTGCATTAAGAAGCGTCGACAACTCTTCGTGCAGGGTTTCATACTCCGATCGACCCGCTGGTATCGACGACTGCGTCGCGAAGAGCAAGTCCTCCTCGCTCGCCGACTTCTCCGAAGGTGTAGACGCAGAACTGTCTTTGTGTACAGCAGTAATGCCGCTGCTGGCACCGGCCGCGATGTTACCGGCACTGGCTGTCGTACTTCTATTATTGTTACTATTTAGATTGCTATCGTTATTCATGTTAGTGTTATTCTTTTGTCCCTGGTTACCTGTAATCCCCATATTTCGTCTCCGAGCCCTTGTCTTCCGCGACCGCTGAATCCCTATAAACACTCCAAACGGTCCCAACACCCTTGTCTCCTGCTCCACCAGCTGAGCCGAATGCAACTGAGCCAAATGGCCGTCCATGTCCTCATACGTCTCATACACCATATGAGGCGGATACTCCACAAACCCTACAGTTCGTCGCTGTACATGGTCTTCTTCGTTACCCGTGTTATCATCCCCTGATCGGCCAGTCGACCACCGCAGTTTTATCGTATATCCCTCACAATGGATATTCGCCTTCTCGCATCTTTCACATGTAGGTCTCCTGAGATCGCATTTGATTTTCCGTGCTCGACACGTCCAACATCCAGTAAAAGTTTTAGTTCGTTGTGGTGGCATCTATAGATTTTTGTCACATGTGTGGGGTAGAAGTGATAAATATTCGAGCCGCACCTTCTCAAAGGGTCGGTTCGTTTACCAAAATGTAAAAATGTAGAAACCTGCATTACCGTTTTGGTACATCTCGGCGCATCTGGTCTGTAAACACGAGGGTTGCATGGGTTTCGTCCTGCGCTTGATCGTTCCGTTTTCTTTCTGTCCTTTCTAAGAAAAATTTGTTTTCTTTTCTCTCTTTCTTGTTCTCATCTATAATTTATTGTGATTATTATGTCTATATGTCTCTATATTTACTTAATCGTCAAACTTGAGCTTAGTAGCCTTCTTAGTAGTGTCAACGTTTTTGAAGAACGCACCGTATGCACTATGCTCCTTCTTTTTCGTATGCGAACCGAACTTTAAAAGATCCTCTGGAACTGGCTGGTTGGCACCCCGTAGGACATTAATCAGAGCCCCCGACAAATGCTTTTCGTGTTCTGTAAACAACGTGACTGCTAACCCAGTCTGGCCGGCGCGTCCTGTCCGCCCAATTCTGTGGACATAATCCTCTGCTGTCAGTGGGAACGTCAAGTTGATCACAACTTTAACCGCAGGAATGTCCAGTCCTCTAGCAGCAACGTCAGTCGCCAGCATGATCTTTGAAGCGCCGGTCTTGAAGTCCTCCAGTGCCTTCGTGCGCTGATGCTGATTAAGGTCCCCATGGATAGCACTGATGGCATAACCCTTGTTTTGCAGCAATCGCTCCACCCGTGCAGCCTCTTTCTTATAAAGGGCAAATACCAATATCTTGTCGTTCTTCTTGCTGCCTGATGTGTGCTCGCGGAGCAGCTGAAGCAACCGCTGCTCCTTTTGGTGCGGCTCGATAACCTCCACAATCTGTGTAATCCGTTTGTTGGCGCTCAGCTCGTCCCGGTCACCGATCGATACTTTGACAGCGTCAGGCTTCATAAACGTGCTAGCCAGCTTTCGCACTTCAGTAGGCCAAGTAGCGGTGAACATGACGGTTTGCCTTTCACTGCTGTTGCTCCGTTGGTTTGTCTGGCTGATGATGTACTTGATGTCCTCCTCGAATCCTTTCTCCAGCATCCGGTCAGCCTCGTCTAGCACCAGGTACTTGACCTGCGACAAATCCGCTGATCCTTCCTCAATCAGATCCTTCAGCCGTCCAGGCGTGGCAATTATAACGTCCGCGCTCTTGAGCTTCTCTCGCTGTTCATCCTTTGATACTCCTCCGTATACACACACTGCCTTGACGTCGGTCTGGATGTTGAGCGCCTCCATGTTGTCGTAGATCTGCATAGCCAACTCTCTTGTGGGCGAAATAATTAGCACAGAACGGTATTCGTTCTTTTTTGTCTTGTTGCTCCGTTTCTTTTCTATCAACTGTTGTACTGCTGGGACTGCAAACGCAAAGGTCTTTCCTGAACCTGTCTCGGCTACACCAATCACGTCCCGTCCGTCCAACAAATAGGGCCATGACGCAGACTGGATAGGCGTAGGCTTGGGAAATTTGCTCAACACTTCAAGAATGCTCTTGTCCACCGATAATTGGGCAAAGTCTAGTACTGGCACAGTGCTTGCAGATTTGGCACTGTCTTCTATAGTGATAGAGTTGGATTCAAGGAATGCCTTCACTTCCTCGGTCGAGGCCGCTGCCACGCTTTTCTTGGGCGCCTCAGTCTTCTGTTGTTCTATAGGCTTTTCTTGCGTTTCTTTGTTGTCCTCCTTCTCTTTCTTCTCCTTCTTTTCTTTCTTGTCCTTCTTGTCGCTCTTCTCTTTCTTCTCCTTCTTTTCTTTCTTGTCCTTCTTATCTTTCTTCTCCTTCTTCTCGCCTTTCTCTCTCTTCTCCTTCTTTTCTTTCTTCTCTTCCTTCCTTCGCTTCAACTCTCGCTCCTCCTCCGCGTTCTCGAATTTTCTCTTCTCCTCTGTCATGCCTGCAATATTTTATTTTAACCTCTGCAAGTTAAAATATATCTGCCATCTGAAATTTTCACTCCGCATGCATCTGATAAGCTTCGCGCCGCACAGAACCGCTGGGAGGAACAGGAAAAAGAAACGACAAAAGACAAAAAGGAACATCAGCAGACCTATGGCCACTGTCCACATCTTTAAAGATGAGATTTTTGAAGCAAATTTAAAGCAAGCAGCGAAATATCTATTAATAACTAAGTTGCCGTGGACGTCCCGCTTTTATTTTCAACCGAACCTTCAATTCAACTTTCTCGTTATGGCTACGGATTATGGAATGACTTAAAGTTAAGGCTAACTTGAATGAACGAAAAAAAAAAAAAAAAGACGAAAAAAAGAAACGGCCCAAGCGGCGGCGGCGTCGTCTGTCATGTATTACTAAGGTTAGTCTGGAGATTTATATAACTTACAGGTGGTGTGGTTTAATCTTTGCCACGTCGTTTATTTTTGATTTGTTTTGTTTGTTAATCTTATGACTTGAATCATGAATTTATTGTCAATACTCTTGACTTTGTGGGGTGCTAATACTATTGCTACTACCACCGCCACTACTAAGTTTAATACTAATAATGCCCCTGACGGCTTTTCTGCCACTTCTGTCAGTTCGGTGACATCTGCCGGCTCCAATCCAGAAACTATTCCTATCCAACCCTTGAATGATGACCTTCCCATTCACGACACTTATGGCGCTACTTTCGGATCTGTCCAGCACACAAACGAAAAGGTCAGGCCTATCTTGAAGAATCTCGTACTGGCTGACTACTTCAAATACTATAAGGTTGATCTGTCCCCGAGATTATGTCCGTTCCAAGACGACGAAGGAATGTGTGGAAACAAGGCATGTGCAGTCGAGTATCTCGACGACGAAAAGGACCTGCCTGAATTCTGGAGATCGCAGTACTTGGGCAAATTGGCCGACAACTCTGTGCTAACCAGCCGGGCCTGGAGTCCCGACGAAGACGAATTGGTCTATAAGCGAACTGGCGGGTTTTTCGGTAGAAATCGAAAGAAGACGACTGGTGAAGGCGCAGGAAAGACTACCGCGAATGGCCAATGTGACGACCGCACGATCCAGGACTCACGCGCCTGCAATTTCTCCACAGACTACTGTTATCCTGAGGACGAGAGTCTGAACGGCCCTGGTGTGTATGTGTCCCTGCCAGACAATCCTGAGAGATTCACCGGTTACTCTGGCCCACACGCGAACAAGGTGTGGAGAGCAGTGTACCAGGAGAACTGTTTTGGATACTATGGAGACCACGACTCAGGAGTGTCTCCCGTGATAGATACAGCTAAGTTGCCGTTTGGCGGAAGCCAGCTTGAGAACGTGGTCATGGACTCGTATCGCCATGACCGACAGGAAGTCGGAGGAGAGCCGGGTCGTCTGGCTCTGAACACTGAGAGCCAAATGTGTGTGGAGCAGAGACTGTTCTACCGCATGCTGTCTGGTATGCATGCATCTGTGTCTACGCATTTGTGCTACGAGAGCCTGAACCAGAGCACCGGCAAGTGGGGGCCTAATTCCCAGTGCTATTTTAGCAGAGTCGGTACATATCCGGAGCGATTGAACAACATGTATTTCAACTACGCTCTGGTTTCGCGGGCTGTCGCGAAGCTGAAGAACTATATAAATGACTTGACGTTTGTGATCGATGATCCGGCTAAGGATAGAGTCATCAGAAGGCAGGTTTTGAAATTGTCACAGGCTGCAGAGGCGAGGCATAGGGATGACGGTGAAGACGTCGACGCCGTCGTCGTCGACGAAAAGGATGGCGTTTTATTCAACGAGACTGCCATCTTCTCCAGTCCGGAGGGTCGCAGTCTTAAGGAAGAGTTCCGCAAGCGTGTGCGCAATGTGAATGCTTTGATGAGTTGTGTGGGCTGCGATCGATGCAGACTATGGGGAAAGTTACAGACTGCTGGGTACGGCACAGCATTGAAAATATTATTTGAGTTGCCCGAAGATCCGGCTCAGGATCCTGACGTTTGTTCTTCGATTATGGCGAACTTCAAGAGAACCGAGCTAGTAGCTCTGATTAACACGTTTGACAGACTGTCAAAGTCCGTGGAGGCTGTAGGATACTTCAACAGAACGTTACAAGCCGAGAAGGATGAAAAAATCAACAAGAGGAATGCATTAAAGAATGGATTGGAAAAGGAGAAAGAAGCAAGAGAAAAAGACGGTGTATTCACTAGTCAGTCTACTGAGGGACAGACGATGGACGCGCCAGTTTCGGAATTAGCATTAGCATGGGAAGGATTAAAATTCATTTTAAAATCCTACATTGAATTCCCAGTAAACTTATGGCAGTTAGCCATGAAATATTCTTTTATTTATTGGGACAGATTTACAGGTCGCGAGGAGATCCCAATATATCAACGAGGTCGCATAGATTTGTAGATATGAAACACATACACATACATTATACATTTGACGATAAATAAATAAATAAATTAAAATCTCGTGAACATCATAACGAAAATCTAGGATGGGTGGCAAGCACAGCTACTCCCGCTGCTTTCTCGGCCTGCCCACTTTCCGTTTATCCTTTACTTCAGGTTCCTTTTCCTTTTCTTTTTCTTCCGCCTCTCCAACGATATCGGCTAGTCCGGCCTCAACATCATTAAACCCATCTGATCCATCTGGCGCCACTGACGCATTCGCTGCTGCTGCTGCACTGGCCGCAGGCTTCTCTCGCTCTACATACTGTTTCGACCGGCCTTCTGAAGTGTCAAAGGCCTTCCGGGCTTCTACGAATTCTTTTTGCAGGATCAGTAATTCCTCGACACGACCTAAGATACGTCCGTCATTTCGCAACGCGAACTTAAAGTCGTCTACCTTGATTTTTTGTCGACCTGACGCACGAGCTACACGATAAGCTTCGTGACACTAGATGTTAGATTAAGAGGAAAGAAAAAAAAAAAAAAAACCAATTTAAAAGCTTGCCAGTCACTTACAATATCTGTAATATACTCTTCTAGTATATCCTCTAATACGTCCACTGATTCGGGGTACGGATTAGCCACATCTCCATATGCATACATAAGAGATTTCACTGGTTAGACTAAGTTCAGAGCTAAACAGGCAACCGACGCGAGCAACGCCAGAGCCCGCGAATTGAGCGTCGTTCAGAGACGAGCCATCACTTACAGTCTCCGGTAAATAAATTCGTCAATCGACGCCGCCGACCTGGATTCTCTGACGACATGGGCGGTAATATTGCTTATAATATGTAATAATGAGTTCCTTCGATTTAAAGTTTTTGCTTGGGTGACCGACCGACCGGCCAAAAGTAGCGAAACAAACGGTGCAAAATTCTTACTACACAATTTAACACGTGAACCTAACCCCCACTATCATCATCCCACATCTGTTAAACTAAAAACAGACAGGTCTGTTAGTTTGTCAACATTTGTCAACAAAAACCAGTTGCCAAGTTAATATCCAGTAGCAGCTGACTGACTGGCCATGACCTTCGACAAGCCTGTCCTCTCGAGGACAGAAATTGAAGACAGAATTGCCAATGGCGACCTCATTGTCATTCATGGAAATAATGCCTTGAGACTAAACGGCTGGTTGGCAAAACATCCAGGTGGTGATAAGGCCATTTTACATATGGTGGGGAGGGACGCTACGCAAGAAATGGACGTGTACCATTCGAAAGAGACCGCCGGTTTGTTTGAAAAGTACTCTGTAGGTATTGTAGAACTACCATGGAAAAGTTTCGTGCCGCCTATCCAGGGGGGAACATTTAGAAAATATAGCGCGAACGAAAGCAAGGGCGTTAGGCCATCGTCAGCAGACACGGCGGGGGAGCTGCGCCGAAACAATAAGGAGGAAAAGCACGCGTCAACGGGTGGCTGCAGCAGCACTGATATCCCTACTATTGATGAGAATATTCCTACGCCTGCTGGCAAGCCAATTGAAGAAAAAATAACTAAACAGGTAATCGATAAATATGATGACAGGCTCACTGCGGAAGACATGGCTAAATATCCTAGCTTGGACGCCGAGACCCAACTGCTTATCGTGGACAAATTTCGCCGGCTCAATGAGAGGCTCGAGGACATGGGCTTCTTTCAGTGCAACTACTGGGGCTATTTCCGAGAATTCTGCAGGATATCCTCGCTTTTTACCCTAGCTGCTGTTCTTTTCAGATGGAGAGACCGCACATCAGGCTTTCTCGGCAACTGGACTGGCTTCTTTTGGCTCTTTGTGTCTGCAGTTTGCCTCGGTCTTGCATGGCACCAACTGACGTTTATTGCTCACGATGCTGGCCATCTGGCGATCACACATAACTACACTATTGACAACGTGGCGGGAATACTCATCGCCGACTTCTTGGGTGGCCTGTCCCTGGGCTGGTGGAAGCGTAACCATAATGTCCACCATATAGTGACTAACGACCCCGTGCACGATCCTGACATTCAGCATTTGCCCTTCTTTGCCGTGTCGGCTCGCTTATTTGACAACGTAAGGAGCACGTTCTACGACCGCGTTCTTTACTATGACATTTTTGCCAAATGGTTGATCCCTATACAAAACTACATGTACTACCCTATACTGTGCTTTGGCCGATTTAACCTCTACCGATTGTCATGGGAATATCTGCTGTTGGGCTTGGGCCCCAGAAAGGGTCAAGCCGCCTGGTTGAGATATCTTGAGATACTAGGCATGGCGACATTCTTTTACTGGTACTTTTATTTAGTCGTGGCATGTCGACTGACCACTTCGGGTGAGCGATGGATGTACGTCATGGTGTCCCACATAGTCACTATGCCTGTGCATGTGCAGATCACTTTGTCACATTTTGCTATGTCGACCGCTGATATGGGAGTAGACGAGTCGTTCCCCCAAAGACAGGTGAGAACTACGATGGACGTCGACTGTCCTGCTTGGTTTGACTATGTTCATGGCGGACTCCAATTCCAAGTAATTCATCATTTATTCCCCAGAATGCCCAGACACAATTTCAGAGCTGTCCAGCCGTATGTGATTGAATTCTGCGACGAACTGGGGTTACATTATACCATATACAAGTTTTATAGAGGCAACCAGCATGTAATTTCCAAACTGGCCGAGATAGCTGAGCAGGCTAAGATTTTGGCGGAGTGTCAGAAGGTTAGTCGGGACGAGATGTTTGGAAGGACCAAAGGAACAAAGTGAATGGAAAACCCAAAACATAGATATTTAACTGTATACAAGCCTTTTATACGCTTGTTATTTATCACTATATATAAATATTATATATGTACAATTAGAAAGCACCCGCGTTGGCATGTTAAACTTTGGTCGGTTGGTCTGGTCGGAAGCTTTCAGTGTCGACCAGATTATAGAACTTTTGCAACGAATTCAATTGATTTATAGAAGAAAAAGAAGAACTTTCATTTCTTTGTAACTTTTTCTTTTTTTTTTTTTTTTGTCTCTTGGCTTTTCGGCTGCGGAATTATCAACTCATGCCAATTAGGTTAACCTGGCCCCGCATCAAATCCTAGACATTCCACTCCCCATCTTTCGCCTGTCAATCCATGTAATTAGTTATGACTGGAATACGAAAGTCGTTTTCTATATGGAATCGACATCATGCCGGCAGCGAGGAGCCCGCAAGTGAAGACGGTTCCGACAATTTCGTTAGACCCCTAGGAAGAAGCAAAACTTCTCCCTTCCCAGAGCTTGACTTCCATGAACCTCCACTGGAGGATGTCAAATTGCTAGGATACAATGACCAAACAAAAAATAAACTGCTGGCCAATGCTCAATTGGTCCAGGATATCCGCGGACTGCTGCCCACAAGACTTCAATTGTTCGAATATTGGACTTTGCAGTACAGTTTGGACGTTCATGGAGCTTCCCTGCACACATTGTATAGGAGACTAGCTGAGGGCGGCTCAATCAGCAGGGGCGCTAGGCCTTTTGGTACATCATCTGAGATAGCAATTGGTGGCTCTGGCGGTGATGGTGGCGACGTAGGAGGCCGTGGTGCGCTTGGAGGCGAAGAAACTACTGGCTACGGAGGTTTAGGCGTTAGCTTTGGCGGTGGCACCGCTACTAAGAGCAGTGCAATTAAAGGCCGCCGCCCTGGCTACGTGCTGGCAGTTAAAGATGATCATGGGAACGTTTTCGGCGCCTACGTAAATGAACCTTTTAAAGCTACAGAGGGCAAACGATTTACTGGAAATGGTGATTGTTTTCTATGGAAATCCACGAAGCTGACGGGGCCGCGCGAGCGCCATCATACCGACACAAGTTCCACAGCCGGGTCTAACATAAGCCATGACGATGAAGGAAGAGCGGGGAGTGATTCGGAAGTTAATAGTACTACGGATCGCCACAATTCCGTTGGCCACAGCGTCACCGACGACTATGAGGATGACGAAAACTATCGCTTCCAAGCCTATCCGTACACTGGCGTGAACGATTTCGTTTTATTTTGCACGTCGAAGTTTTTATCAATGGGCGGAGGCGACGGCCACTACGGGCTGTGGATCGACGACGGACTGAACTGCGGGGTCAGTGAGAGAAGCTTAACGTTTGGTAATGATCCGCTGAGCGATCGAACCAAGTTTCGAGTGATCAATGTCGAGGTGTGGCAAGTCGGCTAACATAGCAGGAGGACCATATACAAGTATCGATGCGATAAGTAAAGTCGGTGTAGCAAGCAAGGGGCGCGGGCAGGAGACTGATATCCACTAAGACAATGAATGACTGAATAAATGACTAATTTTGTAGTATCGCGGGAGATCATTAGAACTAGATGGCTGAAGCGTGGCCAAATCTGGATAGACAGCTGATTGGTTGTGCGGTAGGCTCGAAGGAACTATTCATATGTATGCTGACATCCTTTTCTCACGTCACTCGCTCACTCTTCGCCCCTCCACCTTTCTGAAGCTTTTATATATTCAATAGGATATGTTCTCTTTACTGTCTTGACTAGCGTATTGAGCCGTTTCTGTGTCCATTCTAAGTCGCTGATCAGATTGCGCGCTACTTTTAGATCTTTGCTAAACTGGTTCTTCACTTCTTGCAGGCGCCTGACTGCCTCTTGCTGCATAGCATTGACTTCCCTGGACTTTGCGTGCAGCATCCCAGAACTCTGTGCCTGCATAGCAATCGCCCGATCTAGCGGTGTAGGATCAAACGCCTGCGCAAGTAGATTCGATAACTCTGTGAACGCTAGATTAGTTGCATCGGCCGACGGTCCGTCGTTCACCGATTGCGCCGACCCTGCATACGACGACACCGAAGAGGCCGCCGCTGCCGCTTCTTCGTAGTCCTCGTCCTCGTCTTCTTCGCTCGTCGGCTCCACTGGCACTGCGAATTTCGTTACGTCGACTGTGGGCTTGCGAGACATATGTCTGATATGTATGCTGACGTCCTTCCGGGTGCGTTCTTACAATAATAAGGATATATATTATTAGCAGCGGTAATAGTATTTTTTGTCGACACTTGCTTTTGTTTTATTAGCTGTCTCCTTTTTTTTCTTTTTTTTTTTGGTCAATTGTCTCACTTCGCACTCAACCTGTTCTTGTCAATTGCCCTTCCCACTGATTACAGTTAGAGACGGCGTGCCGGGTGTGTGCCCCACAAAAAAGCAACACCTTAAGTTATCTATTTATTTACCTCATCTCTCTTTCTCTCTCTATATATAGGGCCATTCATGTCCGACCTCCGCCCATTCGGTTTCGCCCTAGAGAAATCCCTCCATGACCTGATCCGCGGAATCCGTTCAGCAAAAGACCCCGATGCTCGCCAATCATATATCCGCCAAGCCCTCGCCGACTGTCGAGTCGAGGTCAAAAGCCCAGACATGGACACCAAGTCAATGGCTGTACTAAAGCTGGCATATCTAGAGATGTACGGCTACGACATGGGCTGGGCCGCCTTTTATGTCCTGGAGGTAATGTCCTCTTCTAAATTTCATCTCAAGCGCATAGGCTATCTGGCAGCTGTGCAGGCATTCAGAAGTAGCAGCGGAACTGCCAGCACGGCAACTGGAAAACCCGGTGCTGCCGCGGATGACGGCGTGCTAATGCTGACCACAAACTTGCTGAAAAAAGACCTGGCGTCCTCCAACTCGCTGGAAGTGTCGGCCTGTCTGGGCGCCCTCGCCTGCATAGTGACCCCCAACCTCGCCGCAGATCTGGGCCAGGACGTGATAGGCATGCTCAACCATTCCAAGCCATTGATCCGCAAGAAGGCAGTCCTGGCGCTATTCAAGGTCATTGGCCAATACCCCGAGATCCTAGGTACCGCTTTCCCTCGACTCAAGGACAAGCTGCACGATCCCGATCCCTCAGTGGTGTCTGCAGCTGTCAACGCAGTGTGTGAGCTAGCCAAACAGAGCGCCAGTGCATCGACCGCGAAGACTTACTTACAAGTTGCTCCACGGCTATACGAGCTGCTAACCACTAGCAGGAACAACTGGATGCTCATCAAGATTCTCAAGTTCTTCTCAGCCATGGCGCCCTACGAGCCCAGACTCAAGCGCAAGCTGTTTCCACCAGTGCTCGAGCTCATGCAGAGCACGAACGCAAAGTCCCTTCTGTATGAGTGCATTAACTGCATAGTGTCTGGCAGAATGCTGACATCAGACGAGGACGGGTCTGGCGGTGGTGATGCGACTGACCGCGAAGTGGCCCAACTCTGTGTGTCGAAGCTCGCCATGTTTCTTACAGAGCCCGACCAGAACCTCAAGTACGTGGGTCTGGTCGCCTTGGCTAAAATTGTTAGACTGCATCCCGTGTTAGTGTCGAGCTTGGAAAACGACATTCTGCACTGCATCGACGACGCGGACCTGACGATCCGAGACAAGGTGCTGGATATTGTGGCGCACATCGTAAACGAGAATAACTTGTACAGTATAGTGGTCAAGCTCGTTGACCAGCTGAGCAGCAGCACTAGCAGTGGTGGTGATGCCGGTGCTGGTGCCGGTGGCCCTGCCGACTCATCCTACTCCTCATATAGAATCCAGGTAGCCAAGCTGGTTATTAACCTGTGCTCCACCAACACCTATGCATATATCCCGGACTTTGAGTGGTACATAGGAATTATCCGCCAATTAGTCGACTTGGTTCCAAGTGATAGTCAGCTGTCTGGCACGGTAGATGCTGGCGTCACTGACATCGGCACATTGATTGGCCAGCAGTTACGAAACATCGCTGTTCGCGTCAAGGGCGTGCGGGAAGAAGTTGTCGATGTATGTGTAGAGCTGGTTTCTTCCGATTCAAAATGCAAGTCTTTTCCTTCTATGGTTCCGTACTTGGTGTGGATAGTTGGAGAGTACGTCGACTTGGTTAAGTCGCCGGTAGACCTGTTGGAGAGGCTGATGGGCACTGCTGGTGCTGGTGCTAGCGTTAATAGTGCTGAGGACACTAATGAGCTGAGCGTGTCTACGTCCTCAATTGCCATCCACGCAGTGGTGAAAATCTACTCTTTTTGGGCGAAGAATTGGGGCAACCCCATAGTCATCGGCCAAGTCACACGAGAAGTTATTTTGTATCTTGAAAAGTACTGCACCAGTGCCAATTATGATGTGCAAGAACGGGCTGTGCAATTTTTAGAGCTATTCAAGGTTATTCAAGAAGCGCTGGACCAGCACACCGACGAAAACACTTGTCCACTATTGCTGTCTATCGCATTGCCTGCGCTGTTTTCCGGCTATGAAATGCGGCCTGTGGCCAAAAGTTCTCAGCGCAAGATTCCGATTCCAGACGACTTGGATCTAGATGAGAATATATTTGATGTGGAAGGAGCGCTTGACGGTCTAGATACAAGTGAAAGCGGTGATGAGGACGATGACTTTTATGGATGTGAAGATCAATTGATTAGCGACATTCCGACATCGTCTTCAAATCGCACTTCATCGCCGGTCAGTGTTCCTTTCGACGAAAAAGATGTTGAACGACGACGTCAGGAGAGACTTGAGCGCCAAAAGGATGATCCGTTTTATATTCCAGTATCTTCAGAGATCCAGAGCCCTATCGCCACCAGTCCGCTGTCTCGACCGCTCACGCCAGGCAAGATAGAGAAACTTGAAAAGCAAGTCATGCGCCGACAGCCTGTGGAGATTCTACAGGACGAGGACATTCCCGGAGACGGCACTGAAAAAGGCGAGGAAGAGCAAAAGGAAGAAGTCCACAGGAAGCGAGGAGTGTTGGCCGCTCGAAACAGGTTAGCAGAATTGAAACTGGAATCATCGGATGATGTGGCAGGAGCCAGTGGTAGCGCAGCCGTTGAGAGGCTAAGAAAAGAGTTGGAGAGCGAGGCTGTTGAAGTAAAGCATAAGACAAGAAAAAGCAAGAAAGACAAAACAAAAGATAATGTGAAAGACAAGACAAAGAAGAAAAAGAAGAAGAAGAAGGAGACCGAGATGGAGGAGGAGCCCCAGCAGCAAGAGCAGGAGGAGGAGCAGGAGCAGACGCGAGAAGACTAACTTATATATGTAGGTGGAATATGATGTTTAAACCAATTCAATTGAAGTAGCGTATGACGCAAGATTTTTTGAGACCAAACCAAAGTAATACGTAGCCGGCTCAATTATCCTTCCTATGCAGCGCCGCGTTTCGATTTTGCAATATACTGATACCTCGATTATATGGGAATCAGCGAATATGTGAGAGCTAGATCCTATCGCAGGATTGGGGATCCAAATGTCAAGCTCAGATAATCGCTTTGGCACAACGCAGTTTGTGTCCCTGGCTTTCGCATACAATGTGTATTATCGCCGACATTTGAGCGGTCTTGATATGCGCTTTCGTCCAGGACCAACGGAATAAACGTTGTTCTGTTTCGCGTGGAGACACGTCGTCGCGCGGAACCTTTTTTCATATGTAACCTTTTTTGGATGCATATAAATAAATTTTAGGACATGCCGCATTCCGCGTATCAGTGGCATTGGGGGAAAAGCAGTCCCTCATTCAAGATGTGACAATTGGTCAGCTAATCACCAAAGCATTTACTTTCTTTTTTTTTTTTCATTCCACAGAATTGGCAATAAACCGAGCTCGAAGCTGGCGTCACTTGCAGCTGCTTGAATTCGATAACCGAGTCAAGAAACCACCAGGATTCAAATGGATATAAAGAAGGCATGCAACACAAACACAAGGTTTCGTTTGTTTTTGCGAGCAAAGCAAGTGGCTAAAATAAGCCAAAGCGGAAAATGCAATGGCTAGCCTCCATTGGAGATATGACTACGTCCTATGTCTGGTTTTATGAACCGAACTGGCATCGCGAAAAATGGATACGTAACCATGTATGCCGCTGCGAGCTTTCCAGATGGAGTGGACAGCCATGAAGCCAAATCTCTCGCTTTAGCCAAAGTCTATCACACTTTGGATCTCATCCTGACAGGTTCACAGGACTGGCCCGCACTCGCAGGAATCAGCAAAAAATAGAAGGAGTTAGCTATAATAAAAATAAAAAACAACAACAAAAAATCATCAAGAGCAAGTTGCACACTGAGTGTGCGCAATAGCCTAGATTAAATTTTCCGCAGATAATTTGTTACAGCGATCGTGCGCAACGGCGGAGATAAGGAAGGTGTCTAAATCAGGGGTAGCCGATAGGCAATTCTCAAGAGGTGGACTGCTTCGTTGGCTTTTAATCAGGAACGTGCTCAGTAATGAAGAAAAAGAAAGAAAAAAAAACAACCAAGAGAGTTCTGTTTCCCAGCAGGACTATTTATTATTATATTGAACAGGGACCTACGGTGCTGCCATTTAGTAGTACAGTTAAACTATTATTAATCTGCGGATAAACAATGGCTTAAACAATAACCCGATATCTGCTCTGCCTTGCAGATAGATTTCAGGGGAGAATTGTTTCTCCACAATCAATTATTATTTCTCGAAAGTGAGGTTATTCCGAGATCGGACGAACCGGACCCGGCCCCCGGAAGTCATTGGTCGGGCGCGGAAGGACAGCGATTTCGGTGGTCGGTGCACCAAATCATGGGAAATCGGGAAAAGAGGCAGCCGCTACAACAAGACACAGAGAATAGCAAATAAAAATGTCAAAAAAAGTAAGCAAGCTAAAAACAAAAAAGGGCTAGACAAAATCTATACATATTGATACATATCGTTGTCGATAATTTCGTCATCACAACAAATTTCCGCCATTTCCGGACCAAAGTTCCGACACTCGATATATCGTCCGGGTAAGTAACCGTTCATAGAAACCCGGGGAGTCGGCGATGACGCCGCACGATAGTTCTTCCCCAAGGTTGAGAGAAGGTTGTTTCTTTTTAACTTCAGCTAGACGACTGCTGATTGGATTGTTGAATAATTTTTGTTCCACACAATTACCATGTTGCGAACAAGTTCAAAGTCGTTCAAGTACTGTAATAGACTTGGACTAAGTCATAGATTACCATCTTTGATGGCATCTAGCCCCAAATGTTTGGCGGTACAAAGATCTCATTTTGCCAGCAGTACTGGTGGAGATGATGTGTTTCTTCAAAGTGTTAATGCTAATTATATCGACGAGATGTACTCAGCTTGGAGAAAAGACCCCTCGAGCGTGCACGTTTCATGGCAATCGTACTTCAAGAACATGGACTCAGGTAGCCCTGCCGCTTCTGCATTCACTGCCCCTCCCACCATCGTGCCTACACCCAGTGGAGGAGTCCACAGTCACTTGCCTGGCGCCGCCGGTGGTGCTATCTCAGCTGCCGACAACGGAATTATAGATCACCTTAAGGTGCAACTGTTGGTCCGCGCATACCAAGTCAGAGGACACCAAAAGGCCAGAATTGATCCCTTGGAGATCAGTTTCGGATCAGACAAGTCCCGAACTCCGCCCAAGGAATTGACACTGGAACACTATGGATTCACTGAGGCCGATCTCAGCAAGGAGATCACTCTTGGACCCGGTATCTTGCCTCATTTCGCCAAGCAGGGACATGACAAGAAGACGCTCAGAGAGATCATTGAGATCTGCGAGAATATTTATTGTGGAAGCTACGGTGTCGAGTACATCCACATTGCCAGCCGTACCAAGTGTGACTGGATCCGTGAACGCTTAGAGATTCCTCAACCCTACAAGTATTCGTTAGATGAGAAGAGACGTATTCTCGATCGTCTCATCTGGTCTACCCTTTTCGAGACGTTTTTGTCTTCCAAGTTCCCTAACGACAAGCGGTTCGGACTTGAGGGTGCAGAGACTACTGTTCCCGGTATGAAGGCGCTCATTGACAAGTCTGTTGAGGCCGGTGTTGAAGACATTGTCATCGGTATGCCCCATCGTGGACGTCTTAACATGTTGTCCAACGTGGTCAGAAAGCCCAATGAGAGCATCTTCAGCGAGTTCTCTGGATCTACTACTTTCGACGAAGGATCCGGTGACGTCAAGTACCACTTGGGTATGAACTACCAACGTCCTACCCCCTCTGGAAAGAAGGTCAACCTTTCTCTTGTAGCCAATCCTTCCCACTTGGAGGCTGAGGACCCAGTTGTTCTCGGAAAGACTCGATCCATTCAACATTACAAGAATGACGAGGGCACCTACGACAAGGCTATGAGTGTCCTGCTCCACGGAGACGCCGCATTCGCCGGTCAAGGTGTAGTCTACGAGACTATTGGATTCCATGCTCTCCCTGCCTACTCCACCGGAGGTACTGTCCACGTGATTGTGAACAACCAGATTGGATTCACCACTGACCCTAGATTTTCCAGATCCACTCCTTACCCGTCCGATATTGCCAAGTCCATCGAGGCACCTATCTTCCACGTTAACGGAGACGACATTGAGGCCGTGACATTTATTTTCAATATTGCTGCCGAATGGAGAGCTACCTTCAAGACTGATGTGATTATCGACATTGTGTGCTACAGAAAACACGGCCACAATGAGACCGATCAACCCGCGTTCACTCAGCCTCTTATGTACAAGAAGATTGCCAAGAAGCACACTGCTTTGGACTACTATGTGGACAGCCTTATCAAGGAGGGCTCTTTCACCAAGGAGGACATTGAGGAGCACAAGCAATGGGTCTGGCAGTTGCTTGAAGACTCATTCTCTAGATCCAAGGACTACACTCCCACATCAAGAGAATGGTTGTCATCTGCCTGGGAAGGATTCAAGACACCCAAGGAACTTGCCACCGAGATCCTGCCTCACTTGCCTACTGCCATCACTGAGGAGAAGGTTAAGACTATCGGTGAGGTTGTCGGCTCCGTTCCTGAAGGATTCAACGTGCACAGAAACCTTAAGCGTATTCTCAACGCTCGTCTCAAGTCTGTTGAGGAGGGTAAGAACATTGACTGGTCTACAGGTGAGGCACTCGCTTTCGGATCTCTTGTAGATGAAGGATACCACGTGAGAATCTCCGGACAGGACGTCGAGAGAGGTACATTCTCGCAACGTCACGCTGTTCTCCACGACCAAGAAAATGAGAGCATTTACGTTCCTTTGAAGCACATTGGAGAGGACCCCAACAAGTTTGTTATCTCTAACTCCTCGTTGTCGGAGTACGGTGTCATGGGATTCGAGTACGGATACTCATTGACCTCCCCCGATGCTCTTGTCATCTGGGAAGCCCAATTCGGTGACTTTGCCAACACTGCCCAAGTCATCATTGATCAATTCATTGCATCTGGAGAGTCTAAGTGGGCTCAACGCAGTGGTCTCGTTCTTTCACTTCCTCACGGATATGATGGACAAGGACCTGAGCACTCTTCAGCCAGAGTCGAGAGATATCTTCAATTGTGTAATGAGGATCCTAGAGAGTTCCCTAGCCACGAGAAGTTGCAGCGACAACACCAAGACTGCAATATCCAAGTTGCCTATCCTTCGACCCCGGCTAACTTGTTCCACTTGATGAGACGACAGATGCACCGTGCTTTCAGAAAGCCATTAGTGTTGTTCTTCTCCAAGTCGTTGCTGAGACATCCTTTGGCCAGATCCTCGATTGAGGAGTTCACTGGTGACTCTCACTTTGAGTGGGTTATCGAGGATGTTATTGCTCCTAAGGAGGAAGTCAAGCGAGTTGTTTTGTGTTCTGGACAAGTATATGCTGCTTTGCACAAGGTTAGAGAGACTAACAACCTCGTTAACACTGCATTTGTCAAGATTGAACAATTCCATCCATTCCCATATGCCCAAGTCAGAGATGTTATCAACAGCTATCCAAATCTTGAGGACTTTGTCTGGTGTCAAGAGGAGCCTTTGAATGCCGGTGCATGGTCATATGTTTCACCTAGATTGCAAACCACATTAGAACAGACCGACAAATACAAGGACGCTAAGGTTAGATATGCTGGAAGAAAGCCATCTGCTTCAGTTGCTGCTGGAACCAAGAAGGCACACTTGGCAGAAGAGGAGGCTTTCTTGAACGAGGTGTACGGGTTGTAATTAGGCGAAGAAAGAGTACACGGAAGGGACACAAGACTTATACATAAATATCTCATTTAAATATATCTTTCGTTTGTAATATGATTTGTTTTTGTTGGTTGACGGAAAAAATGAGAGGGGCTTTAAATTTTCCAGTAGCACTATCGCGCATAGAGATATCTCCACCAGATGGTGAAATTCTCTAATATAGTCAGATACCGAGAAAAGTGAAAGCAATAAATACATTAACGGTTTCTATTTGTGCAATGGACAGACTTTACTGTTCGTTTATACATCCTTTTTATTCTGGATAAATTTCATATACCAAAGCCACGTCCGTAGAGTTGCCCTGCCAACCTCTGTTTCCACTAGCACTGATCATGTAATTACATACTGGATCTACATACATGGACGAGATTACCGCTCCGTGATGACCGGCTACAATCGTAAAGGGGACTTTAACCTTGGATGGTGCTTTCAGATCATACAGCCGAATATTGTCATGAGACGCACACAACAAGTGGCGGCCATTAGGAAGAGGACATACCGACGACACAGGGCCGGACACAGACGGGAACTTAAACGTCCGAGATGGAGTCTTTTGCCCGGATCGAAAGTCGAATTCTTCTACTGTGGAATTTCGGCGACCGACATATATATAGTTTCCGTCGCTCGACCAAGAGGCGCTCATCGCCCAGGGTGGTGTGGACGAAGTCAGAGGGATACGACAAACGCGGCGGTCCATGCGTTTGTCCCAGATATCCACGACGCCGTCGATGTAAGAAGTCAAGAAAGTACTATGAGACAGTACCGTCTTGGGCGCATCGCTTTTGTCGTCAGCATCCTGACTCTTCTCCGCATCCTTATCCTTGTCATCTTCGTCCTCCTTTTCCTTATTGTCTTCAGTCTTCTCATTGTCCACCGCCTCTTTCTCTTTCTCACCGTCTTCCTTGCTTTCCTCCTTCTCTTCATCTTCGTCGCTTCCGAACAATGACTCCATGTCTTCGTCTTCTTCGCCGGCTTTTTCTTCTCCTGCACCGCCACCTTCTTCGCTCTCACCGCCGGCATAATCGCTTCCTATGAGTATGCCGCCCTCAGGCTGCCACTGTAAACTGGACACCTGTCCCGAGGCACCCTGGTATTCTCTCACCACACTAGCAGTATTCAGATCCCATTGCAGCACAGACTTGTCCCAGCTGCCTGAAAGAGCGCCGGTCTCCTCGTTGTCCAATACAATACATGACACTGACGACGTGTGCTTATTGAGATACGCTCTAATTTGGCCCTCATTGTGCCTAACTGTCTGCAGTGTAATCCCACCGCTCTCTAATCCGGACAGCAACCACAGCGCCTCGCTCTGTACGGCAAGGGAGTACACCGGTGACAGCACTGGCATGTACGTTCCATCGGAGTCCACTTTCGGCCGTTTCGGGTCATTCTCCAAAAATGGCTGCTCGTTTTCCCAGTAACTCGCAAGCACTCCTGATTTGGTCACACTCTCTACGAACGGATGTCGCTGTGCTACAGTCAGCAGACTCTTGCCATTTATTGAGTCCAAGAAGTTGTACCTTCGGATGAACCCGTCTGCCCCACCTGTAAACATCCATTTCATGCCCCAGGAAAAGGCCATACTGTATATAGGACAGGAGTGCAGCATGGCAGCCGTAGGGACGATATCATATGATTTGCAGGACAAAAGCGCCGGCACAGGAGATATTGGATGAGCCTTGCGGAACAGATAGCCGGACGAGAAGTCGTCCACTGCATCAGCAGAAATGCTTTCTTCTTGATGTCCGGGCTTGTCGATTGGCTCGGCGGTATCCTCAGCGCTGGTCATATTGTCCACAGCAGCATCTATGCCTTTGTCAACGCTATTCGTCTTGCTGCCATCAGTCATGGCATTCGTACCACTGCTAACCTCGTCCACAACCATGCTCTCGTCAGCCACAGTATTGTTACCATTCATCAGAGAGTCAACGTCCATGTCGTCCTCATCATTGTCATTGTCATTGTCGTTGTCGTTGTCGTTGTCGTTGTCATTATCATTATCGTTTAAGTTTTCATTGTCATTTTCGTCATCAATATTAGTGTCAGCATTTTCGTTTTCGATATTCTCGGTTTCCTCTGCAGCGTCGATCATCATATCAGAATCATTGGGCTCTGCAGCGTCTTCAAAAAGATCGTCGTCATCTTCGTCGAAATCCATGCTCGATAGATTAGTTTGGTAATAAAGTTACAAATTAATTCAATTGACGTAATGAATTAATTCTTGTCGCCTGACAGCTGGCAGCTTGCCCCGGATAAGTTAGTTGAATACACAAGAAAGCAGGAAGACAAGACATACACAACCACGACAGCGAGTGACCATGACGGACCCAATTAGTATATTAGCACGACTGGAGGGCCCAGATCCAATTGAGCCATTGGGCCGAATGGGCCCAATTCCGGCCGGTGAGGCGTTGACCAGGGCCAGAAGGGCTCTAGAGAAATTAATGACGACAGGGTCCCCTTCAGACTCATCACCGGCAAACAGGTATCTGCCAACAATTGGCCGCGGATACAAAACTTGTATGGATGTTATCAGTGAAGACATTTTGCCTGGTCTGCCGAATCAGTCATCTCAATACTACGGATTTGTCACTGGAGGAACCACGCCAGCGGCGCGGGCAGCAGACTACCTCGTGACATGTGTGGACGCTAATGTGCAAGTGCATTTACAGAATGAATCAATTGCTACAGAAGTTGAAGAATATGCTTTGCGCATGCTACTAGAGCTGCTAGGGCTGAATCCCCAGGATTTCCCTGGGAGAACTCTGACGACTGGCGCCACGGCCAGTAACGTCCTGGGACTGGTATGCGCGCGGGAGTATCTGGTAGATCAAGCGATAGCCCGCGCGGTACAAAAAGCCGGCGATGGCGATGGCATAGCCGGCGCTGCTCCTCCTAATGCGGCAGATCTTGGTATCTTCAGAGCAATGCAACTGGGGCAGATCCAAGACTTTTCCATCTTGACAGCGGCATGTCACTCGTCTGCGGTCAAGGCGGCTAGCATAGCGGGATTCGGACGCAACAATGTTGTGAATCTGGGGTCAACGCATGACGGCAAACCGTGGACATTTGATTTGGCTAAGCTGGAAGAACGATTGCTGGAGAACGAAAGGAAGTCAATAAAAAGTATCGTCATGGTCAACTTTGGAGAAGTCAATACTGGTCAGTACACTGAGCAACTACCCCAGATTAGGACCCTTTGTGATAGGGTAGGGGCATGGATGCATGTTGACGGAGCGTTTGGTATCTATCTTAGAACATTGGCATTGAGCGCGAATTCGAAGTATTATCAACAGGCGGTTCATTTAACTGAAGGATTGGAACTGGCTGATTCGATTACAGGGGACAATCACAAGACCTTGAATGTACCTTATGATTCAGGGTTCTTCCTCACTAAGCATCCGCACATGATGTACGAGGTATTTCGCAATGCGGGAGCGCCCTATTTGAGTTCGGGTGCTGGGTCGTCACAGCCTGACGCTAACGTAACACGAGTCGGTGTCCCTGACTGGGCGGTACCACAGCCTGAGCGCCAAGAGTTAGAGACTATGTTTGCACCGAAATATTCGCCTTTAGACATTGGAATTGAGAATTCTCGACGGTTCCGGGCACTGCCAATATTTGCTACATTGTTGTCGTACGGACTCAATGGATACACGGATTTTATTGAGCGCATTATTGATGTATGTCGGGATCTAGCCAAATGGATTGACAAGTCTAGTGACTATGAGCTGTTACTGCCCAGTGTGCACGAGACTTGGAGCATCGTATTGTTCAGAGCAAAGGATGCAGAGCTCAACGACAAGCTGCAGTTCCTCATCAACCGGTCTCGCGATGTCTATGTGTCTGCGACTAAATGGGAAGGAAGAGCGGCCATTAGAGTTGCACCGTGTCATTGGAACGTTCAAATTGAGCAGCTCTCGGTGCTCAAGTCGAAGTTGCTGGATGCAGTCAGTTATTGGAACGGTATTGCTAATAACTAGTGCTAGAATGGAGACAAGATGATACACAAATAAGTCAATGAATAAACAAACCCAAGTGAATGTGCTGTATGGGCACACAAAGCTGTGATGGTGGTGGCATGGTACAGATAAAACAGATTATTACAATACGGGAAAGAAAGCCCACTAATTAATAGGTAGCGCGCATGTCAAGCAAAACGGTAAGTAATAATAATAATAGTAATACATCAACAAACTCGTGTGCAATGTTTCATTTGTTTAATCGTAACACTGGTTTTTTAATTGTCATCTACTCGACGTCAACACCACCCTTTCTCTTGATCAAAGCCTTTCTGTCCTTGTCCAACTTTAAGCTTGTAATGACGACCTTGGAAGTATTAATATTAAGAGGAACAGAAGATCCATTAGCCTTGTCTTTAGTCAATTTTTCGATTTGAATAGAGTATTTCAAACGGTAAACTTGGGCGACCTTTCCTTCACGGCCCTTGGAGGAACCTCTAACAACTTGAACGACATCGTCCTTGTGGATGGGTAAAGCCTTAACCTTGTACTTCTCACGGAGCTCCTTGGACAAAGGAGCGGACATGATGATTCTGCGGGAAGCAGAATCAGCAGAGAAGTGAGCCTTTCTGGACTTTCTTCGAGATGATGAAACAAATACGTTGACCTTGGCCATGGTGTTACTTCTACTGGTTCGGGGTGGTGGTCGATACGGTGATGGGGATAGCTTATGTCAGGGTTAGAGACGCATGAGTGAAAATTACAAAAAGCCGTCACAAGGGGACAGATCAAGGAATTTCAGGGATGGGGGATGAGCGAGGGTTAGAAGGGGGAGCCGCAAAGGGGAAAACTTGCAAAACAAGAGGAAGGACTTTTGACAGAACCAGGGTAAGGGTAGGCACAAAAGACACTGAGGAAAAAAAAAAAAGGCTTTAAAGTTAAAGTGTAACGGATGGGCCAAACAAAAAGTAAACAATGACATTACAACGGAAGAAGTAGAGTTCTGAAGAAAAGTGAAATTGGATGAAAAAGAAACAAAAAAAAAGAAAAAGAAGGGGTAGAAAGCTGTTCCGATGGATACATAGTAGAATAAATCATCGAATGTCAGAGAAAGAGGAATAGATCAATTTATCTCAATAGAGCGGCTGCCCCGCCGAAGGGGTGCGTCGGATCAGCCACCAAGATGAGTGGCCCATAAAAAGGAGGCAAATGGTAAATAATAGATGTCAAAAGAACCAAGAAAAAAAAAAAAAAAAAAAAAGGAAAGAAAGAAAAATGAGAATGAAAATACAATCAAGGTTTAAAGTTTATAACAACCAAATATATGGATCAAATTAGCAGTGCTACTTGCAGACATCTGTTGAATAGGTTTGGTTTTTTAGTTTATATGCACCGTCATAATTTTGTATACCCGATCTAGATAGTCAGCCCCTAATCTACTTGGGGACAAGAGGAATAGGGAAGGTCAAAACAACTAACTAAGGCACGAGGGCGAGAGAGGTCAGCAAGCGAAGAACATAATAAATAGGTCAAACAAGAAAAGCGCGACGACGTGCGTAGATACTGGAAAGTTATAATTGATCTACAAGAAACAACAGTCGGTGTGTTCCACCCACCCACTCACCACGCACCACCACCCACTGCCCTGCCCCTCCTTCCTTCACATAAGTTAACCAACCCAGCGGCAGCATAGCATCCTTGCATGCCTACAACAGCCAGGCCTGCAAACAACATATACACAAAGACATACCAATACCAAAATCAATACCATGTCAACAGATATTCTGGGCAACGGAAGATCACGGCCCCGGCCGCCACGGACGGCAGGATATGACAAGTCGTCTGTGGAAAGAGAGCTGGAAGAAAAGGAGCACCAAATCAGCCGACTTCATGAAGAGCGAGCCAAGCTGGCAGAGAGCCTAGAAATTGAAGAAGTTGAAAACCAAAAGCTTGAGCGTAAATACAAACAGTTAGAAGCGCAATTGCACAAGGACAATGATGCACAGGCCAGACTAGAGCAGGCAATTGTTTCGCTGAATGAGGAAATTAGACAGCTCAAGCAGCAGGCGGATGAGAAGAACAAGCTCTTGCATGCATTAGAAAACAGAAACAAGCAGGCTGACAAGCTTGCAGACAAGCAGATCAAGCAGATTGAAAAGGTCAAAAAAGAGCTTGAAGATGCGCTGGCCCACCAGAACAAACAACACGACAAGATCAGGAAAGAGCTTGAGCATGCGCTAGATCAGCAAATAAACAAGCATATTGAAGATAAAGAGAAATGGGCGGAAAAAGAGCAGGAGTACAAGGAAAAGATAGACGTGATGAAAGATGTGATGCAGTCCATGAGCGGTGGCGGCGGGAACAACAACAAGGCGACGGCATCTGGAGGCAATAGTCAGATCCTTCCGCCCGAGCCCGCACAGTTGTCTGGCTCTAGGAGTCAGCAGGGACATCAGCGGTTGTCAAGCATTGCGAGCTCCTTATTTTCCGGCCGGCAGGGCCCGTCAACTGACCAACCACAGGCTGTCATGAGCAGTAATGCTGCTACGGCTGGCACAGCATCTTCGGCACCACTCACAAAACAGGAAAAGAAAGAAGTAGCGCAGGCACAGCGTACGGTCGGCCAATTGAAGAACGAGTTAGATCAGCTCAAGTCGCAGATGGAAACAGTTACGCGAGAATACAGTAAACAACACGACGTTTTCAGAAAGGAGAGAGATGAGCTCAAAGAACTTAACGAACGGCTCATGGAAGAAAATGATAAATTTCAGCTACTACTGGCGGAGAAAGTTATTCTTGGGGATTTTTCTCTGGCCGGTGAACTGAGCAGAGGAAGCGACATGGAGGATGAAGACGTCGACAGACACACTAATGACTTTATGGACAATATGAATGAAAGGGACGACGCAGAAAAAGACACTTCGAGATCTGGCACGAAGGACAGTTTAGCAGCAAGAGGCAAATTAGACGACTCGCCAAACGACAGCGACTCAACTGTCACGCCTGCCGCTGGAAGCCACGCCAACGCTAGTGCGACAGCGACGGAAGCATCTAAAAAAGCAAGTGATACAGAGCTAGCTTCACTGCGAAAACGAAATAACGAACTGGAGTTCAACAACAGGGCGATGAATAACCGAATGG
This sequence comes from Crinitomyces ghanaensis, assembly GCA_030581755.1. Classification (NCBI taxonomy): domain Eukaryota; kingdom Fungi; phylum Ascomycota; class Dipodascomycetes; order Dipodascales; family Trichomonascaceae; genus Crinitomyces; species Crinitomyces ghanaensis. The sequence goes on from JAKTVX010000053.1 coordinate 65,403, forward strand.
AAGCACTCAAGACGTCACTGGAAAGATTGACCCAGCGGCTGCTAGAATACCGGGAGTTTGAGAAACTCGTGGAAGACGACGGTGTGCCACAACGGTCCATCTCGTTGTTCCATGAGCGCATGGTAGACTCCAACCCTTTGCCCAAACGGCGAGTAGGATCAACGGCCGGCACGATAAGCACTGTGGCTGGCGCTGGCAACTCCAGTGCGTCGTCGTCCACTTCACCTCCACACAGACAGGGTCATCGCCGCACTCCATCTACACTAACACTCCCTGTTTCCCCGTCCAGTCCTTCAATGCAATACACCAGTGCGCCCGGCCAGAGCCCTACACGAATGCGGCCGCTGTATTCGTCCATGGCTTGGTCCAGCATTCTCACTCCCACACTTGCAGGAGGAGGAAGCACATGTGGACCCATGGAGCTGCACTCGGCAGGAGTATCGGGAGGACCTCTGTCTGCATCGTCTGTACCTTCTTCGGCGTCATCGACTTCGTCTGCCTCATGTACAGTTCCTGGATCAACTGCGACTTATGCTGATGATGTCTCGGATATATCATCGGCCAGCTCGACTATTTCAGAAGATCAAATGGCATTGATGATGGATCACTCGGGTAGTAAAGTTCATCGGCGGATCGCAGGCCAAAAAACTTTTCGTCCCCTTCGATTGTTGAATACAGACTCTGACCAATCTGGCAGTAATCCAAGTAGTAGTAGTACTAGTGGTAGTACTGCTAACGCTAACAGTGGAGGAGGTAGCGGGTGGGGATTAGGACTGCATTGATTAGGCTAACATGTAATAACAATAATAACACTAATAGACAAACGCGATGGCATGTATTTTATTTATATTTGTAGCTTGATAGATATTCGTAGAAGGAAAAAAAAAAGACACAAAGTAAAAGATGCATATTTCTTGGCATGCAGACTTCTGGTGGTACGGTTTTCTTTTGTTTCGATATTACTATAAAGAACAAGCTTAGCTTGTTTCAGTTAGACGGCCAAGCTAAGTTTGATGACTTCAGACCAGTCAAATTTCCCCGCATTTTACGCAAGGTACGCACCCCGCTGCCGCCATGTGCCGGCGCCGCAATTGGCCGCGGGGCACATCCAAACTTTTAGTTGTTTCCCTAACCCTGGCATGAAACCCCAGGCCAGTCAAACCACCTGATAGTTATTTTATTTTCACATTTCAAAGCCTAATTAGATAGCACCAGACAGCAATGAATGATAATAAACAACAGGACAGTCAATCTCAACAGCAACAGCAGAAACCTATACCTATTCAACAACCACCTAGGCGGCGGTCATCTATATTTGATTGGGCAGTGCACGCGTTTTCGCCGCCACAATCACAACAAACACATCAGCCAAATGCCCAACTGGACCAAGAATCAATTCACCAAAGGTCTAGTTCATATTCTGAAGGAGCAGGACCAGGGTCAACGGCGTCCACATCAAGGTCATCATCTACGATGATGGAACGACTCATGAGTGAGGGGGTGTTTGAAGAAGATAACCACAATTCCGCCAATTCTCAAGCACATGGACCCCGAAAGAAGCCAAGATCATTTTCCCAATCCTACGCCGCGGGCTCGACCCTAACCCACGACGAAGCCTTAAATTTGTCAAGATCTGGCAGCAGTAAGATACAGAGGAGTGATAACAATAGAAAGAAGAGCGGAAAGTACGATAGCATTGGATTAATAGCAGCATATTCAGGCGGGCCTGGATCATTTTAAGATGAAACAAAAAAAAACCCCCAAACTGAAACAGAACAAGAAGGTTAAGAAAAAGAGCCCCCTGCCCCTACTTAGTAGAAATATATATTTATTTATTTATTTATTCATTTGTTTATTTATTCTTATTTCACGGATTAGTAGTACTAGTAGTAATGGTGGTTAGATAACAGGATTGGGTAAAGGTTCGTTAAGAATGTAGCTGGGCATAATATAGTCGTCTTCGTTTGCGTTCGGAGGAGGTGGTAAAGGCGAGGACATATACATTGATGCACCGTGGGCGTGACGCTGAGAAAATGCGGGCGAATGATCTTCCATGCTAATACTTGGATTGCTATCCAAAGTCTCAGCCATGGAGTTAGTATCGTATCTTGAGGGGGATCTCGGGGGTATAAATTGAGAAGCAAATTGCGGAGCCGGTTGCTGATGCTGAGACAGTTGACGAGAGTGTCGGCGTTGGTCGAACTGTTGAGCGTCGCCATCGTCGAAGCCAAAGTCTTGATCTTGTCGCTTAGGGACATAGCCATTAAATCTTTGAACGGCAGGGTTCCTGTTACTTGGGTTCCTAGATAACTGAGTCACAGGAGGCGTGCTGACACCCGTCAAAGTAGTAACGGACGAGTCCACGTCTGATTTCTCAATTGTAGACATGCGGTACGATTGAGGGGTATAGCCTCTGTAGGTGCTCTCGTAGTTGGACATGGAAGTGCTGTTGCGAGTATTCTCAGCATGCTGTCCATGATGGCGATACGAATCGATGCTTCGTATGTCGTCTTCGTCGTCGCTATCGTTGTCATCAGAAAAGTCATCATCGTCCTCGTCATGGCCAGGCTCATGCTTGGCAAATTGAGCTTGCGACTGAGTTCTATGGCCCATGCGACGGGAGTTGAACAATTTCAATAATGGTCGCAATGCCGGTAGGCACGCGACTACCATTGAAGTAAAGCATTCGACTGCAGTGAGGATAGCGACCTGCGCGATTTTGCCAGTCAGAGCCGAAACTACTGCACGAATGACCACTACGGCAATAGTGATGACACCAAGCGAAAATGTTGCAATGAGACCGTATTTGGCCCTTCGCCCCACTTTCAAGTGCTTCAACAGGGGGAAAGGAAGGAAGAAGATTAAGATATCGGCGATCAAGTTAAGCACTACCGAGATCAGGAAGGGTGGAGTTGAGGTTGAAGAATAACACTGTTCTCCAGTTTGGGAGAGTTTCCAGTTGAGCGATATGGGCTGGCACAAGAACAGGTTGAGGAAAATGATAACTATAGAGGCAGCCAACGAGATAGCCGCAGTTATGTGCAAAAATATCCGGGCTTTTGTGCCTGTGGGAATCAACTTATAGTAGAAGGCTAGCAGACCGTACTTGATAAACCACAGACTGATATAGTAGGGGATGGAGGACGCGTAGACGACTTTGAGCACTGTAACTTCCGCTCGAGGATCTGGATTGAACGGCTGGGGCAGCGTAAAATAAGTCAGATCCTTTTGCATGAATCCTCTGGAATTAGTAAACGTATCCATAGAGATCCAGCAAAAGAATAGCAATTGGGCAATGACTAAAAATGTGTCTTCAAGCGTGACACCCACTTTAACAATTGTCATACGGACGTATAGCCGTACCAGTAAAACCAAACAGGCGACGGTGCACAGCACCCACTCGACAACGACCACTGAAGCGTTCATTGCAAGTTCGTAGAAAAGTAAAAGAAAAGAAGAGAAAAGGGATAGTACTACCAGTCGAACGAAGCACTTGTACCAGAAGAATATATAGCTGACAGGTAGATTGTAGTAAACGGGTTAGTAAAAGCCAACCAGCTTAGTGTTCCCTGATTGAATGGGCGTATGAATGAGTGAACAGAAGTGAAGAAACCGACGACCCAGCAGTGAGTTGTGTTGTGAAAACGCCAGACAGTAAGGTGGCTTTTCGTCAGTCGTTCCTGTTGTTGTTGTTGTTATTAGTTGCCTCTTTAGTTACCGCCTAAAGATCTTCGGAGATCAAAAAAGGGGTAAATGAATATAGAAATGCCAAAGAAGTCCGGCGTGTGGTAGTATCACGTAGGCAGTTTCGCCAGGCAGTGTCTAACTAACTGGCAGACTTGACCCCCTGGAAATTTGTATCAGCCAAATTGGGACCATGCAGCAGATATGCATCGTCAAGTAGCTCCAGCAAAAGAGTCCATCCGTTTAATAGCTGCAGTAAAAAAAAAAAATATGAACAGCCGTTGGCTCTAGCTGCAAGGTGGAGGCCAATTAGAGGTTAGCGCAACATAAAAAGCAAACAGAGGGCTTGCCGAATTAGGAATGTCCAGGTTAACATAGGCGAGCATGACAGAAACGGTTGGGTGGTTAGTGGGCCGGAAACAAAAAAGAAAAAAAAATTTCAAACAGAAAACGGCACTACCAAAACACCCCTCGAGAAAAAGAAAACAAAAGAAAAAGAAGAGGAACGAAAAACCTGAAAGAAAAAGGACGAAAAAAAATGCGCAACTACAAAGGTTAATGATCACATGAAAAGCATGAAAAGCATTTAATAAGCGAGATAGTTTGTTAACATAGACAACACAGAAAGCAAAACTTTATAAAAAAAGAAAGGTAAAAAAAAAAAGCCAAAGGAAAAAGAAAACAAAAAAAATACGAGTGGGAGAACCAGGGATGTAGGCAGGGGTGCACGCGCGGGCCCCTCAAGCTTGGTCCCCCCCGAACGGAAAAAGCAAGTGGGGCCCGCATGCCCAGAGAAGTCTGTCTAAATTAAGCTGTAGTATCAGGTGTGGTGCGCGCATGGTTAGACAGCGTCGATCTTCATCGTAGATGTAGGCGACATGACATCGATCGCCGATCACGTAAGCAGTGCGTGCTGCTACGGCTGGTCAATTGGCAGGATGATTACTAGTAAAGAAGACAAGATGATTAGGCTTTGCAACGTAGCATCAATTCATGCACTTTAATTACACATAAGCCTAAAGTCAAAAGTGACAAAAAAAGTTAAGTAGACAAAATATATAATATAGTGAGTGAACAAATGGACAAAGATAGCATGAACCAAGATCAATTGATTCTTGGGCGGCCTCCATGTGTTGAATGTCCCAATATTCCTCCGGACTGTTCTACATGTGAACCCGGGTATGTATGCATATTAACACTTCAAGACTGCAACAAGTGTGCTCAAACTACATGTATTCCAAATCAGAATCCGGCAGGCCCCTCACCAAGCAATGGGACCACTAATCCTAGCGGCAGCAACAACACCGTGAGCGCTAATACGAGCACGCCATTTGTTCATGAGCACAACCATGCCGACCGAGTCCATCGCGATGCAATCATTGGCGGAACTATTGGAGGAGTGTTCTTTGTAATTATTTTAACCGCCATTGCATATTTTGCATTTAAACGAATAGAGAAGAAAAGGCACCAGCAACCTTCAGTGATGAAAGGCAGGAGGGCTTCGCAGCTAATGACAGACGTGTATCATCCACCAAATGAGCCAGTTATGGAGGAATTGATATATGGTAGGCCAACCGAAGATGACGGAGGTGCGGGGGCACCGAGACGAATGACAAGAGAAGAGATAGAGCAGGACGCTGGAGCATTTGTGAGAGAGCGCAGGAGAGAACGACAGCTACTCATGGCAGCTCAAGGGTTGCCTATGACTGGCGCCCCAAGTCTAGATTCTCAGACAAAGAAGCAATCACTTAGGAACAAAGTACGGCAGCGGACATCGATGCTTCTTCCTTTAGGCCAGTACAATAGATACAATAGACAAAAAGCCGCCAAACAGCAGCAAGAACAACAATTGCAACAGCAACAGCACATTAATGCAATGAGAATGAACATTCCAGCCGCGAATGTCGACATGGATAGCCGTGTATATGCCGACCAGTTTTTGTCCAATATAGCTGCGACCTCGGCACATGGAATCATGGGAGTGGAGCACGATTTCAGCCGAATAGATCTGGGACAACGAAGTGAATCAGGAAATGAGGATAGAGCAGACATGCCAGAATCTCCTCCAAAACTACCAAGCCTGCATTTATTTGATTCAACAATGTCGTTGCCGAAATTTGCGTCCATAGATAGATGGAAACTAGACGATATAGAAGACCAGCCGCCGATGTTTCATGAACGTAGCCCTAGCTTAACAGAGAGTGTGAGGCAGGCGGAGGAAGAACTTCCGCGGTTGGCGCAGCCGCGGTCTCGTTCGTCATTCATTCCTGTTGGATACGAAGCGTCAGAAATACCCATCACGCCAACCGACACAGACAATGTGACTAACCATACTATAAATAGCTACTACGAGGGAAGGTATAATAACGGCTCACATCATGGAGACTACGTGCCAGAGTTCAGAGAAGATCAGGACCAGCTCGCTGCGTCAGGGTACTCACCAGCTTCCGCACCGGCGTACCCACCTGTCAGATCCCCGGGACACACGTTAGCGGAATGGCACAGTCGCATGTCAGACGACCAATCGGGCAACATTACTGCGGCCACCCCGACAAGTGGTGACACCGCGGCAGCTGCTGCCGCTGCTGCCACAGGGGCCAGCAGTACGCCACCACTACTTAACCCTGGGAATTCGCCAGTACGTCCACTACTTATTTCAAAACAATCAAGAAGCGCCAGTGGCAGAGAGTTGACATTCCCTTCAGTATTTGACGAAAATCCATCATTCAGCTTTCGGTATTCAGAATAATGCTTGCCATGTCTAAGTTATTATTTAACTTCGGCCTAATCGAGCAAGAAAAGCTATTCATTTCGCCAAACCCTGTTGGGCGCACTAAGCTATTTGTACACACATATGACACGCATCCGGCGGAGGGGACAGGAATAGAACTATGCATGTTTAAATCCTATATTGCAACAAAAGAGCGATATCCTCGCAGGGTTTTCTTCTATGTTTTCTTTTCTTTTTGTTTAATTTCGCCGTTTCGGCTGACCCTTTATTTTTTTCTTTGTATTGCATTTATTTATTTACGTCATTTATTTATACATTTATTTATCACATTCTATTTTAGTTTTCTTTTCTTTTTTGTCGTTTACTCTATTTTGTTTCGTTTTTTCCTTCGAATCATGTTGTTTACAGTTCCTGCTACTCCTTTCTTGGCGGATATGCTATCGGCTGAGGATGTAATCCAGGCAATGGTACCATCCTAGGCCAGAAAAAAAAAAAAAAAAAAACTGCCCATCATCTTGGAATTGCACACTAACCGTTTGGTCCCCGCGTTTTATTCGAGTATAGTAGCATAAAATATATTAGCGTGAAAGTACTTTATAGAGACGGTTGAATTTCGCTAATACACGCGTAAGTTCGAAAGAAATGTAATTTGCTAGAAGGAGACTGCAGGAGGACAGTTTCCGACCCACACTTTTGGTAATTTAGCGAACAAGTGCATTATGGCTTTTCGCACTCATCGCAGTGCGAAAATCGCGAACCATGCAGTGAATCGGATCTGGTTATTGAATGGAATACTTGACTACATATTCAGGCTACACGACGGCAAATAAATTAAGGAAAAAGTAAGTCGCTGAAAATCAAGAAAAAGATTGAAGTTTCGCATACCACTGCATGCTACATTTTACAGGATTGAAACCCTGCAGCACAAAAGGGAGTGACGATGCAGATACTGAATTTGTATTATTAATAATCTGATTATTTTTCCTGCCAATTGGCAGCGGCTTTGGAAACTTCGGAAGCTGGAAAGCACGCAGTCAACCACATGAACTATCGAGCTGGCGAGGTTCTATGCTATTGACGAGTTCTGAAGAAAAAAGAGAAAGGGGGTTCAATCACTGAAATGAAGCTGCGCTTCATCCAGACTTTTAGCGCACAGGGGTACATTGATGCAAGTCTATAGGCGGCTGTGGAGCAAAAAGGTGATGTCCCCAGGGCAGTCCCCTTCAGTAGGCCCAAACTCTGCTGGCCGCCCCACAAACATAAACACAAAGTCGTAAATCAAACATTTTTTCCAACATCTAGATTCTATTTTATTTTAAATTACTTAATCTCTTTCAATGTCGTATTGGAAATCAAAGTACGCTTTGTCGAACTGGTGGATTCTCACATATCCATCTTCTCCACCTGAGGCGAATAATGTTCCTCTTGGATGAACAGCCAACGTATTAATAGGACCGAAGTGGCCCTTAACTCTGCCTAACTCGTCTTCAAATAGTTTATGATAGAATCTTGATTCGAATCGTCCTTGTCTGGCCGAAGTAGTCGTGACATCTCTTGCCTCTTGACCACCACCAATAATGATCATATCCTTAATTGGGGTGATAGTAGCAGAGTTCATTGGCGTATCAGTTACATAGGTGTGCATAACAGATAAATCGTCTGATCTAAGCAGTTTACCCATCTTGTCTTTTGAACTTGTAATAAAATAAGTCTTATCTGCAGACATTTGCAAATCAGTAATCTGCAACTCGTGGGGTTGAATAGACGCCACAAGCTCACCACTTTCAACATCAAACTTAGAAACGCATCCGTTAGAGTGTCCTGCGATTACCTGCTTTCCATCGTAAGTCCAGCTGGCACTAGTAAACTTCGTCAATGGAGCATGGTCAGTGTCGTAGTGTTCGCCGTTATCTTGCTTGTAGTGGATAACCTTGATCGGTTCAATAACTTGGTCCTGTTGGTTCTCGATATTTAGTGGCCAGATTTGAATCAAACCTTTTTGTCCCATGTGTTCTTCAGTCACTACTAGTAAGCGAGTGTTGTCAGGAGAAATTTCTACGAAACGAGCAGTGGCCTTAGTAGTCCAAGTAAATGTGTTTTGTCCAGTCTTAATGTCCCATAATCGCACGGATAAATCTGCTCCTCCAGTTACTGCCATAGTGCTTGTCTCATCAATGTCTACTGAAAAAATTGCACCTCCATGTCCGGATAGGGTTCCCAACCGTTCACCATTATGAGAAAACCACACAGACGCAGTTTGATCTCTGGCTACGGAAATTAATAAGTCGCCTTCGCGGTTAAATTTCAGTTGTGTCAACGGCCGTTCGTGACCTTTGATGATGATGGGACGCATTGAAGAAAATTTCGTGGTCCTTCGCCGCACCTAGTAAACTTATTAAGGTTGACCCAAGCGTGCGCGAGCCGCCGTAAATAAACGTTGGCAGGGAAAATCCTACCAGTGTACTGAATACGTACGTATTTCAAGCGATTCTACCCAACCAATATTTTATTTTCACTTTTTTATTTCTCATTTTCTAGCTTTTTTTTTCTTGTTCTTCTGTTTTCAATTTTTTTTTTTTTTTCTCCCTTTCTTTATTAGCACGTGCATGCACCAAGTCACTGCCGAAGGTTGCACACGAGACCGTCAGTTCGGGTGTACTTTCTACATTAGCTACAAGCCATTTTCCTCGGCAAATTCGAATGTAATCACACCACATCTCAAAAGGAGCTAGAACAAGTCCAGAAACAGATTCTGGTCGGAAAAAAACGAGACACATGAGAAACGCAAATCGTCATTAATGGCATTCCATCACACGACCCGCGAACTCAATGAAAATATTCCTCATCATCGTGCTAATGATGCCTAGACTAAGTTAGAGTAGTAAAATTGAAAAAACATGGAGAAAGCTACACTAGTTACTAGAACTGTCCCACAAACGTTATCGCTTCTTTCAAATCTTAGATTTTGAGGCTTCTTTTGCTCCCTAACCCTGGCGCCCTCTCCGCTGTGCTCTCGTTCGTGCTGAGGTTTAAAATCTATAATGGAGGCAAATATGTCATAACGCTACCCAGCAATACTTGAGTTACATTTCAAGAAGTTCTTGCTGTAAAACATCATATTGTTTCACCGGAATAGTCGTCATCATGCATGGCATGGTGCGGCGCAGGGCCCGTGCCTGCATGAAAAGCGTCATTTTAAACATATAATACATTTTGCCTAGCAACTTTGTTGGTTGTTTCCCCACATTTCGCTATAAACACAGTCTTATGACTGTCATACTAACCATATATGGGTAACAGCAATTGCCAGGGTTTTAATATACCATAAAAGTCAATCCATGTAAATGCCATTAGTATAAATATATAATAAATCGCTAGGTACAGAACAGACACACATAACAGACAGATTATTATTAACTATGGCAGACCCATCAAGAAAGCGATTTCAATTCACAGACGAGGATGACCCAGTAATGGCGCATCGATTTGAAAATGCAGGAGCAACAGGAGTAGTTGCCAGTGACCGAGATGCTACGGATCTAGCGTTTTCATTGCAGTCAAGAAGACATGTTGAGGCTGTACCTGTTCCTGAGCCACCAATTTCGGACTCGTCAGATATTAGTGAGTCGATTCAAGCAATTACTGAAGATTCTCCACAAGTTGAAGAGGAGCATGAGCATCCACATACTTTTACCGAGCGAGGGAAAGATATGGCGAAGCACATTGTAGATGATATTCAGGAATATGCACATGACGTTTCAGAGTATTTCAGAGGGGGAGGATCGCATAAATAAACAGAACTAAATGTATTTATTATTTATTATTGTTGTTGATATTGTAATTGTGTTGTTGGGGGCATCGCTGTCGCCAGTGCAGCAGTTCTTGAAAGTGTCGTTGTTGATACTTCACCCAACAGCATGTCGGATATTGCCTCTTTGTATTTTAGTATTATAATGACTCACATTCCGATTTCGATATCCACCGGTCAGAATCTAAGGGAATAATCTTAACGCCTAGCGGCGAACCCTGCCAAGGTCAACAACATGCGTCTTTGGTTACATCTGTTGATGTCCTCTTGGCTGTGAACCAACTCTAGAAACTACGCAAAAATAGTATGGGAAAAGATTTATTGTCCATTTCAGTTCTTAAACGGGGTCGCCTCAAATATGGATTAGACACACTTAAAATTGGCCTATGTTGCACCAAGTCAAACTGCAGCTGCCCGTCTTTTCCCAGGAAGACTTCATGCGCTATCCTTCCTTGTGGCCCATTACATGCGGTCTTTCACTTTTCAGTTCTTTGTCAAGATTGAGCTTAACAACTTTTGCCCTATTCTGGAAGATGCATGCAATGTTGAGATTTACGTAATGAAGCCAACCTCTATCTGTACGAGCAGTAGTATGGCAAATTTGAAACCCATTGTTGATACCAAATTTTTGTACATATTGACCATGGTTGTGTGTACTGGCTCGCGAATTGCTGGGAATACATAAGTGAAAGTCCCGTCATGTGGACCGCGAATCAGTATTCGGCTTGATTTACTCTCTCGACTCTGGCCAGATATATTTATTAGACGAAAATGCTGCAATTGTTGAATTTCATGATATTCCACTTTGTCATTTGAGCGCTATTATTCACATCGTGCCTCTATTATATATTTTTTTCGGCTTGTTTCCCATCGTCTCGCCCAAAAATCATTTATATGGCCCAAATATCATCATGGAACAGTTTGTCAAAGATGCAGTTTTCTTCCATTATCCGCGTACTACCAGCCCAATTGAGATGATTATATTCACTCTTTGATCAATAAATACGCTTCAGTGAAATGCTACACATATGCTATCAATAGTCTGAGATTACTCTGAAGTTCGATTTAAATATGTGATTGTGGATTTGGCAACTCCTGCACTAGAGAGCCTCTTATATACTCGTTGCTATCTTCTGTAGTATCTCAACCATCAGGGGTTCTGCGAGGTCTATGCAGGTCCTTGTTACATACAGTTGAGCCTATATTATGACGACCCGCAGCGGTCTACTCAGTTTACCTATGCAATAGCTGGCAGTAGTGCGTACGCCAGCCAATTGGCTATAAAAGTCTGTATGCTCTTTCGTTTTGTTCCTACGCCTAATACGAAATGTCACTGGGCAACATTCTGACGTCATGCGACGCACGTCCCACCCGTTTGACAGCGAGACGTTAGGGTATGATAAAACCCTTTTAGACCGACAGGCTCATTAATGCTTTTGGTCTGGCTGGTTATCCTTTTCTTTTTCCTTTTTTAATTCTTTTCTAAAGCAAGAAACGTCTTCTCTTTTATTTTCTTTTATATTTATTTTTATGTAGCAATTTCTTGTATACATGTCCTTTTCCTCGGTCCCTTCCACATTGATCGTCGTATCTTGCATATGCAGGGCGAATGAAGATTTATTCACTATCTAGGTATTATCAGTTTGCTCTTACATTTCTTTTGACAAATAGGAAAAATATAATCAGCCGTTAATGGGGCTCAATAAACAAACCGGTTTGGGAAATTGGCCCCAACCCGACTAGAAAAGTAAACACAATCATTATGCAATATTATGCGGGGCCCCACATATATATACAGTTGGCCCAAGCTCCCACTTTCTTCTTCTTTACACACTACACACACACTATAAAGGCATCTACTGGTAACGTACGTGGGGCCGCCAATTATTGGCTGGCCAAGGTTGGGAGGGTACAGACAGTAATGCTTTTCATGAGGATGGATATTTTCCACCTCGGAGGTCGCATTGTGTTCGCGGCCTCCATATATCTCAAGGGCATCTATTGGTAACGTCTGTGGGGCCGCCAATTATTTGGCTGGCCAAGGTTGGGAGGGTACAGACAGTAATGCCCTTGATGAGGAGACGAACATCATTCCTCCTCAACTCTGGGAGGTCGCATTATGTTAGCGACTCCATCCACACACACA
>JAKTVX010000054.1:0-77562 GCA_030581755.1 Crinitomyces ghanaensis
AACGTCAGACGTTGTGGTCGCATGTTTTGACGAGCATGGCTGCTGCGCACAGTTGGTTTTTCGTCATCTTTACAGTACTTGTCCAGCAGCATCTATGTTGCCTCCGGGTGTCGTCGCAGTCCGTTGGTGATCAATACCATTTGCCGTTTGCCAAGATGCAGCATTTCACCAAGCATTTACTTTTGTTAGTGCCTGGCAATGATGTGTGTGCTTGCTCAATCGGCGCTTGGTGTTGTTTGCCTGGTGGGTGGACGCTGCGGTTGGACTGTCATTCACGGTTTGCCTTGGTGGTTAGCGCGTTCCTAGAATCCACCATGCGGATGTCTGATGTGCGCTCCACTATGTGCAGGCACGAATTGGCCCCGACAGTGTCAGTCACTGGCTGGAGCGCTAGTCAACGCAATACGGCCGAGCACCTCCCTTTGCGGGTGGTGTCGGGCGATACTGCTTGATCGCGCGCGCACTCGGTGATTTATGCCTGTTGCGTGGCCATTCGCTGTAAATGCAGTCCCGCTAAAGCGTTTCAGCCCGTCAGGTCACCAATCTGGGCATCTGGATTGAGCTGCGTGCTTTGATGTGCAAACGCTGGCTGTACGTCGTTGTTCGCCATCATCAGCGACACACATTCCTGCCTGATGGTGTCACAGTTTGTACACACTCCAACAGCGTCGTCAGTCGTCTGTTGCCTTGCCGTGCTATTGGCTTGTGCAATCGAGACTTGCCTGTTGGCTTTGCCATTTCGCGGTGATACCCGACGGCCCGGACATGTCTGTGTGGCTTCGATGAGTATGAGCGTACACAGCTGTTTGTCGTCATTTTCGCAGTTCCTGTCCAGCAGCATCCATGTCAGTGGCTGGCATCACAGCGTACATGCGCCTGCAGCAATGTCATCCATTGATTATTGGCATAGTCAGCGCAACACCTCGCATCTAGTGCCTGGTTGTGCTGCTGGCTTCTTGTGTAAGCGGTGGCGCTGACGCGGCCATTCACTGTGAACACCGGGCGTCCGCGACGTTAGGATGAGCAAACACCTGACCATACGTAGTGGTAGTTCTTGCCAAGTTTCGTAGTTTTCCTTGATCCCTTCTTTGCGAGACTGGGTCTCCTGTCGAATTGTCTTTAGCACTAGTGTGCCATTCAGTGCTTGGCGTGGTACTCCCTTTTTTGCTTGATGACTGCCCGCCAACTTGACCACCAACATCCGCGCTTGGCCGCTTGGACTGCTGTCTGCCAGGCAGGTCAGCGCTCCATGGATGTCTGGCAGTGCTCCTCCGTTCTTGGCAAATGCCCTAGTCAGCGGGCTGTCGTTCAGGACTACTACCTGCCAGGGTGATAGGTTCAATCCCTCTTGGTTAGCTTGCTTGCACATGCATATGGCATATCTAAACATCGGTCGTAGCTGGTGCCTTGTGCCGCCCCTGCATTCATTCGTAGTTTCACTACTGAGCCTAGATCACTGTGTCGTTGGAGCCGGTAAAACGTAGGATCATGCCGCAACCTAATTCGTGCAGTTTTGCGTGTCAGGGACCGTGAACATTTACAGCATGCGTCATGAAAGGCAGAGGTCATACGAAATGGCTGTCAGTACCAATAATTCTGTCGCACTTTGATCAATCGCTGCAGAATAAGACTATTTGACGCGTAAGGCAATATCTTCAATTGTCGTCCCTCTTTATTTTTTTTTTTTTTTTTTTTTGTCATATTGAACTGGACATCTATAAAATACATTTCTTTGTGTTTTCTCTATACTTCGTACAGATGTCAAGTGCCATTACATAAGCATTACGTAATCAACGTCTTGTTTATCTCAATTTGACTTTTTGACTTTTGAATTCGATTTCAAAAAGATTTCGAGTTCTGTGCAGTATATTATTATGTAAGCATTACGTAATCAAAGTCTTATCTCTTTGAATTTTTAGTTTCAACTTTTTTGGTTTCAATTTTTTGATCGATTTCTAAAAAGAAAAAATTGGATTTCGACTTTCTTCATAGATGCGTACATATCATTACGTAAGCAAGCTTTTTACGTGCCTTGTCTCTTTGAATTTGACTTTCGACTTTTTTCGTCGTACTTGATCCATCCGCTTAAGGAAAATCTCAATAGTAGTAAATTAGTTTATTTTATTTTCAAAGGTCTGTTTAACAAATGAATTAAATTATGTTATTTTTGCGACGACATTGGCAGGCAATCCTGGTGAATGGCTGGCTAGAGATGGAGAGACACGAATACAGTTAGTCATGTGATTTAAAAAGTGTCGGAAACGAGAAAAATTCCTTTTAGCGATATTGATTAACCGAACTCGTAAGTAATATACATATACGACACATATAAGGTTCATTAGTGCCAGGCCAGTGCCAATATGGGGTTAAAATGCTTTTACCGTTATGCCAGCCAACAGAAGACGGCATCGCCCGGAAATGATCAATCTTTGACATGAAAGGAGCCATTTGCTAGTGGATATGGCGAGCAGCAGAAGGGGTAGCCAATTTTGCGAGCAAGAACCCCGAGATGGAAACGAAAAAGAACCAGAGCGTCTTCGCGGAAGCCGAACGCGCGCCTAGCTCCAGACTGTTGGTTCAAAGGATTCGGTGCTCCCGAGTGTTAATGTGCTTTGGCGACCTCAGGACCAGACTGCCGCGGCTTGCGACGTATGCGTCGTCCAAAAGAAACACGAGCTGGGCCAAGATAGATAACGAGCTTGAAAGGCAGACGTCTCAGCATGCATTACCGGTATACAAAGTGAGAAAAAGCGGATCAGATAATGACAGAAAAGAAAAGAGGACGAACTAAAATAATCGAGTATATGGTTTACAATTGCAGTACATGACTGTGCATATAAAATATCTATTAGTATGAATCATCTATCTCCAACAAGCCACGGTCATGCAAAAGTTTGGCAATTGGATAAACGGCGCGCGCAAAGTTGCTACGCCTCTCTAGCACATAGCGGGGTGTTATGTGATCGAATCCATTAACTGACGTCTTAGACCGCTCTGGCTTAAAGGCATGCAGGAGATACGTCCTTGACCACTTGGTCGCCCAGTTCGGCGGGGAGACTTCAGTAGAGTTCCCCTCGAACGACGGTAAGCGGCCTTCCGAGTCGATGTTTTCCAAATTTGAGGCCGTCTCGTTGTGAACCTCAAACAGTTTAATGGCATCATTTGCCTCCCAGCTGCCAGGTGCGAAAGCTTCTCGTTCCATAATAAGCATCTCGCGAGGCTCGGCCACTAATTGCTCGCCCACCCGGGTTACAACTCCATTGGCATGGGTGGTCCAACCGCCATCGTATACTTGATGCATCTCTTCGGCCCAGCGATTGATCAGCTTGCTGCGCTTCTTCGACATGAAGACGCCGGCGCACACTTCTCCTCCTAGCTGCCTTCCGCCAATGGCGTTGAAGCCGCTTTCGCGAAGCACTCGTATGTCTCGCAGAGGATGTACATCAAAGTCAATGTAGGCGCCTCCGAATTCTCGGACAGCCTGAACGCGGACAAAATCTGTTTTGTGCTCAATGAGCTTAATTTTTTTTCCGTTTCTCGCGTGCGTCGGGACTGAGGCATTCCTTACTTGAAGACCTGGTATGTCAAATAAGAGTTTGCTCCATTTGCCAGATCGTCCATCTCGCGCCCGGTCGATAGCTTCTTGGGGGGCATTTGTATGCAAGTATATGGCGTCGGGCTGCCAGTAGTGATGAGCGGCGTACATGGACAGTAGGTCACTGAAGTGGAAAACAAGTTCGCTGCTAGGATCTTGGAGCACGTAGACGAAATGAGCCAAGTTGGGTATAAAGTGTTGTTCTGACGGGTTTGTGTGAGCAGCGGCGGTATCGTTCAAAAAGTGGTCGCCATTGGATCCCCCCATAAAATATGTAGCAGAAGAGGGGAAATTATAAAAATGCCAGAGCGGTATGAAGGTGAAGATGACAGCAAGACCTGTGTAAATGAGGCGCACCAGCCGGCTTGAGCGATTTTTAAACAGCAGTTCGGCCATTGCCTGACGCGGAGAAACGGTGTTTGTCAACATATGTCAGGGAGGTTTAGGCAAGATTGACCACCTGTTGGTTATATTTACTGCCAAGCATGGCCGGGAAAACTATTAGGTTGTGGAAATGTCCATTGCTAGAAATAGATGCGGCAAGATGCCCAGTGAGATCGCGTTTTTCTTTTCTTTTTTTTTTTTTTTTTTTTTTTTTCTTTGTTCGCATGTTTAGACTTGCACATATCGAGCAAAATAATTAGGCTAGCGATAGATAGTGACATGCAATAAAACGGCATAGACACGCAGCGTAAATGCTGACAAATAATAAATATTACCAGTTTTCAATATGCTGTAATGAATCAGAGATGGTATATTAATTTAAATCACCAATTAGCGTTAAGATTAACGCGCGTGCGCCAATTTACTGGTCAGACGCTGTCAAACTCTATCTGTCAAGCTCTCTTGAACACAACGGTGCAGTAGGGCGGAGAAAAAAGAAAAAAAAAGAAAAAAGAAATGAAGGCAACGCGCTGTTCCGATTGGCCAACAACTGCGAGGCCAAGAAGACGCTTTTATTTTAAACCATACGTATTATCAATTAAGCGATAAAAACATTTCATTTTAATGCTGCTCAGAAAGATATCTATATCTCTCAGAAATATCATTGTGACACAATTTTCACCA
The DNA here is from genome assembly GCA_030581755.1 of Crinitomyces ghanaensis. Classification (NCBI taxonomy): domain Eukaryota; kingdom Fungi; phylum Ascomycota; class Dipodascomycetes; order Dipodascales; family Trichomonascaceae; genus Crinitomyces; species Crinitomyces ghanaensis. Next base: position 4,664 of record JAKTVX010000054.1, read on the forward strand.
GTATTTTCGTGATATTTTTCCCTTAGAAGCTGGCCTAACCCAGGAAGAAGCGAAGAAGCCAAGTTAGGCAATCGTTTCAACCCCTGAAGTTTAAATGACAAGTCGCAAAAAATAATATCCTAAACAGGCAATTGAACGCACGTCAGATGATTTCTGTGTGGGTCACCGCCGTACCAGATCGACATCGGTAAGTTAGCATAGAGTCGGCCATTTCGTGATGAGCCTACGCGCTTCACAACGGAGTATGAAGGTCGCTGTGTTTTGAACTGTGAGTGTCGCATGGTGACAATGCGTGGAACTCATGTTCTTGAGGCGGTGTCGCTAGAACTCTATGCCGCAAGGGAACTGTGTCGCGGTAAGTGCCTTGTCACAGCCTGCGAGTCAAGATTCAAAGCGCTACGGAAACTGTTGACGATAATCGAATGTTCGTGCCCTGAGCAAACTATACGTGAACGACAGAAGTTCAGCAGGGGCTTCGGGAGGTTCTGGTAAATTCACATGAATGGTCAGGGATAATATACTTTTCCTTCGATCATCTACTGCCGCTGCATCACAAAATGGATAAAACGGCCTCAGATCACATTCCATGTGGTCGTGACGAGTCAAGTGAGACACAGCTTTTCGGTGCCGTCCAACTACATCATATTTAGAAATACATGCTATAAAGAATAATGAAACAAAAAGAAAAATGCGTGCAAACTATTTTGTATTATTACTATTACAAATGCTCGCTATTAACACTTTCAGCTGACATAAACAAGCGTGCCGGCTAAAAAAATAAGAATGCTACCAGGCGCAATCCCAACGCTAACTGAATTCCCAAAAATATAATTAGACGATGCCAGACTTGCGCATTTTCGTACCGATAGCATCATTATGATTCCCGGTGGTCACATTAGTCCCAAAAGATGATTCACTTTTCTGACGAATGCACGTTCTGTCAGCCCGTTGCGTTTAAGGCAAATAAACCTTACAGCGATGGACGGACCTGGACCTGCTGTGCTATCGCCAAACATACGTAATGGTCTTAAAACCTGTCTCCATTATTCACTAAGTTATTGCCAGATGCTGATCGTGGCTGCCGACTTCGCTATGATAACAATACTGACAAGGCCCCTGTTGTTGAGTGGTATTGCACATTTTACACAACCCCGAAAAGTTTGCATTCGCGTTTCTTGGATCATGAAACATGGATGAGTCTTTGAAACTGAGGCAGGCGTGAAGTGTACAAATGTAACGAAGGGATCGCAATGCGGTTGCTATTTTTGGATTGTCTCGAATATATAAATATTGGGACCCACCGTCAGCGCCGGCTAGCAAGTGAACCCCGGCCTCTATAATCTGGGCAATTAGCCAATTAACAATCTATTGCAGGAAAAACAAAACTTTATTGGAATAATAGGATCCTAACAATGGACAATAATACAATACTAATCAACTAAGGGAGAAACGTATAACGTCATTAATTATCTACAAAAACTTGCACAGTAATGTGCATACAGCCCAAGTACCCTATTATTCTAACAAGATACACGACGCGTATAAGAAGGTTCATTAGCGCGAGGCAACGAGACAGGATCGTTTCATTACATAAGTCTAAAGGGAAAACATTCTATTAGCCGTCATAACTAGAGGGTATTTGGTCCAATACGTGGTAAAGCCACCGCTTTCGTCATTCACCTGCGGACAGAAGACGATATATAGAGCATTCTTTGAGACGGAAGGACTGCTTTATTAGAGCGTATGACGTCCAACAGGCGAAGGAGAAGGCAGACTATCTTGCGAGCTGGAAGCCCGAGATGGAGAAAAAGGAGCCTTTTCGCGGAAGCGCAATGCCTGTCTAGTTCCAGATTCTTGGTTCAAAGAATTCGGTGCCCCTAACGTGCTTTAGCGGAGTCTGGCGTGACTCGAGAAGTATGCATTGTCAAAGGAGACACGATTGGACAAAGATAGGAAACCAGTTCGAAAGGCCAATGCCGCTGCGCTTATACAACGTGAGAAAAGCAGATCAGATAGTGACAGAAAAGAAAAGAGAACGAACTAAAATAATCGAGTATATGGTTTACAATTGCAGTACATGACTGTGCATATAAAATATCTATTAGTATGAATCATCTATCTCCAACAAGCCACAATCATGCAAAAGTTTGGCAATTGGATAAACGGCACGCGCGAAGTTGCTGCGTCTCTCCAGCACATAGCGGGGTGCTATGTGATCGAATCCATTGACTGACGTCTTAAATCGTTCTGGCCTGAAGGCATGGAGGAGGTACGTCCTTGACCACTTGGTCGCCCACTTCGGCGGGGAGACCTCAGTAGATGTTTTCCAAATTTGAGGCCGTCTCATTGTGAACCTCAAACAGTTTAATGGCATCATTTGCCTGCCAGCTGCCAGGTGCGAAAGCCTTTCGTTCCATAATAAGCATTTCGCTGGGCTCAGCCACTAGTTCCTCGCCCAGGCTAGTTATAACAGCATTGCTATGGGTGGTCCAACCACCGTCGTACACTTGATGCATCTCTTCGACCCAGCGATTGATCATCTTACAGCGCTTCTTCGACTTGAAGATACCGGAATTAACCTGTTCTCCAAGCTGCCTTCCGCCAATGGCGTTGAAGTCGCTCTCCCGAAGCACGCGAATATCTCTTAACGGATGCACATCAAAGTCGATGTACACGACACCGAAGTCCCGGACTGCTTGAACGCGGACAAAGCCTGATCTGTGTTCTATACGGGTAATTTCTTTCCCGGTGCTTGTGTGCGTTGGAACTGAGGCGTTCTTTACTTGAAGACCTGGTATGTCAAATAAGAGTTTGCTCCATTTGCCAGATCGTCCATCTCGCGCTCGGTTAAGAATTTCTTATGGGGCGTTTGTGTATAAGTATATGGCGTCAGGCTGCCAGTAGTGGTAAGCGGTGCATATGGACAGGAGGTCACTGAAATGGAAAACAAGTTCGCGGCTGGGGTCTTGGAGGACGTAGACAAAGTGAGCCAAGTTGGGTATAGCGTAATCTGCTGCGTTTGTGTGAGCTGCAGTATTGTTTAAAAAATGGTTGTCTTTGGACCCTCCCACAAACTATGTAGCGGTAAAGGGGAAATCCTAAAAATGCCACAGGGGTGTGAAAGCGAGCATGACAGCTAAACCTATATAAACAAAGCGGGCCAATCGGTTTGACCGGTTTCGAAGTAGCGTTTCGGCCATGGCCAGACGCGGAGAAACGGCCCCTGTCCACATTTACCTGGGACATTTAAATAACAGATTGGCACGCTTCTTGGCGTATTTACTGCCCAGCAGATGCGCAAAAGCTGTAGGGCCGAATCAAGTTTTGAAAATCGCCGATTACTATAAGTGGGTGCGGCAAGATGCCCACGAAGATCGTATTTTTCTTTCTTTTTTTGAATTTCGCATGCTTCGGCTTGCATATATTATGACAAAATGACAAGGTCTATGACAGGTCAAACTATTTGTGATAAACAGCATATGCAGACAGCATGCGCGCTGATAAGTGGTAGATAACAGGCTCAATATATTGCAATGAATTAGACATGATACATTTATTTAAATTGTCAAGTAGGGTTAGATTAAGCTGCGTCTGCTAAGTATTGTCAGGCTGTCAAACCCTATCTGCCAAGTTTCCAGGAGCCCTCTGATCCCAACGGTGCCACAGCACCCAAGAAAAAAAGAAAAGAAAAAAGAAAAAGAAGAGGAAAAAAGAAAAAAAAAAACAAAGAAAAAAAAAATAAAAAGGGTCAAGGGCAGCCTGCTTTTCCGATTGGTCAGTAGCTATGCCAAGAGGATGCCTTTCATTCAGCCTCGCATATTAATAAGCAAATGACGTAGAACTACCTTATTTGGACTTGAGACAATCAACGCATTCTCAGGAATATCATCTCATTATGCAATTTCGACTTTTGTTTCTGCAATGTTCTTTTTTTTTTTCCTCAAAGCCTGACCTAACCCTGGGAAAAATGTCGGTGAAAAAAAAAAAAAAAAGAAAAAAAAAAATAAATTAGGCGACCGTTTCGGCCCCTGAAGTTTAAATGGCAAATCAAAAACCATGAAAGCCCAAACAGGCAATTGAACGCGCGTCAGGGTGGTTCACCGGTCTCACCATTATTAATGGCATACCAGATCAATCTAGGTGAGGCAGCATAGAGTCTGCCCTTTATGGTGGAAGTCTGAGACTCTCCAGTAGAGATAAAAATTTTTGGCAGGCCCATTTTGCGGGGGCAGCCCGTACGGCATATAGTAAGCCGCGAGCGTTACAAGGCGACTATATTTGGAAATTAATTTCTTGTGGTGACGTTACGATATTGGCTTTTTCTGTGGTCTACAATTTAAAATACTGCAGGAATGACTGGCAATAAACGCATGTTCTTGCTTGAACAGCCTGTCACGTAAGTGAAGAGCAGAGGTATTGTGGACGAATCAAGACGTTCTCTAAATTCATAAGCAGCCGTTGGCAGTATTTTGGCTTCAATAATCTGCACTCATTGCTTTAACAATTGAAAAAAAAAAACGCTGATCCAGATCTTTTTCTTGTCAAGTAATGTCCAATTTCGAAATACGAAGTCCATCGAGAACAATCCCATAATAAAATTAAAATGCTAGCAAATTGTTTTGTATGTATATTATTAATGTTAATATGCATATGCTATTACTCTTTTTCAGCTGACATAAACAAGTGCCCCGGTGAAGATTAGAATGCTACCAAACACAATGCCAGGACCCACGGAATTCCCGAAAATATAAATAGACAATATCAGACTTACACATTTTCGTATGGATAGTACCATCGTAAGTCCCAAGGCTGACACTAGTCCCAGTAGATGGTTAACCCCTCTAACACATGTATATTGTGTTAATCCATTAATTATAAGGTAAATAAACCTTACGGAGACGGACCAACCACTATTACCATCTGCAGGTGCATCGCCAAACGAGACTACAATCCTGGGCTCTGCTTGTATTATCTGATAAAATTCTCTCCAAATACTGGGAAGAAACGGGATAAAAAATGGCAACGATAATGCATGGGTATAGAATAGCCACTCTCTCCAATGTTTCCCATATGTTTTGTACAGCTTCTCAGCAACAAGTCCCTGCCAAGATCCTAAAATCGCCGATAATAATAGCAGAAACAATCCAATTGTATACTGTATGATGCTCTGGCTTCTTTCTCGGTCATTAGTATCGTTATTTGTTGCTTCACGAGTGCCGTGCATTGTGGCTAATATTACGCCACCGGTCAGGATAAACACTCCCAATAATTGTCTACGGGAATACTGGTTTCCCAGCAGATATCCCAGAATTAGTGTAATTACAGTTCCTCCAGATCTAATGACCGTGTGCACGGGCACTGAAACTTTAAAACCGAATGCAGCGTTGATAATTACTGAGGTCGAAAAAAATAAAAATACTGGCAGGATCCATGCGTTAAGCGGGATTGCAGATTTACGCAAACCTAAAAAGCCTGCGTCGTTGCTCTTTGGATCATAAAAATGGATGAACCCTTCAACAGAGACAAATAGAAACTGTACAAATGTAACGAGGGTGCCGCAATGTGGTTGCTCTTTCAAGATTGCCTCAAATATATAGATATTGGAACAACATCCTCCAAAGACTAATGTTAGTGCAAGCCATATAGGATTTGAGGCAATTGATATTAAGGCTACTACAAGAGATGCATCTTCCTTATTTTCTTTTTCACCATCGAGTTGTTCTATTCGTACTATATTTTTCTGGATGTCGTGATCATTGTTATTGTTCAGAAGCTTCGTTTCTATTGTGTGGAGCCAACTCCTTCTTCTAGGTGGGAATTGCTTGACATCATGACAGTTTTTGGCGATTGACAAATAACGGAAAATCATACATATACACATATATTGTTTCCGGAACTGTTCAGTTACAACCGATGAAATAATGGCCTAATGGGGAACTGGCTCCAATATCACATGACTATGTAACGGATAAAAAAATAAGCGCCTTATTATCTGGATAATTGACCAATTAACAATTTAGTATAGAGACTACAAAATTTTTCATGCTTTTTCTCAATCCAACTTTAAAAGGAGGAAGCTTAATCGATCAGCGCGGCTGAGAGATCTGACGAACCCGAGCAGGCAGGGGGAGCCAATCGCAAGTGGGCCCACTGGTTCAGGGTCTGATAATACGGCTGCATTTAGATTGCAATAACAATGTGGCAGATTTTCTTTATTTTTAGTATGTTTTTTTTTTCTATACAGGTTTCTATCGGCCGCAGTTTCTGCTCGTATTTGTACGCAGTGGGCCCACCGATATCTGATAGTGATCTGGCCCACGCACGTCATTTAACGCAAAGCCAAAAAACAAAAAAAAAAAATAAAGGCCCCCAAAATGCAGGAAACAAATCATTGGATACTGACAAGCCATAGAAATTGCAGTTGACAGTACATAAATATGTATTGCAAAAATTAGGGCTGAAGACCTATAATTCAAAAAAAAATATCTTGATACTATGATAAGATTATTCGAAACGCACTAGGGTCAGGGTAGGAAACCGTTTTTGGCACCATGCCGTTTCTTCGTGACGTATTGGAAAGGAATTGAGGAGATTACGCGATTACGCTAGAGTTATCCGAGTGCATAACAAACAAACGGCTGCCCATTAAGAATACTTAATTTTGGTACATGCGCATGTGTATGCGGATTCCAGAAACAGCCATGCATGGATCTGGCGCCCACGATCTGTGCCCATCTTTTCTGCGCCCACAAAGTTTTTTTTTTTTTTTTTTTTGTTGACTTGTAACCCCCTATCGCGGCGCGCGCTGGCACTCTAGTTCAGTGAGATAAAAAAAAAGGGGACCATCTTGGAGACCAAGAAAAAAAAAAAAAGACCCCAGAGTAGAACCAGCTCAGACATGCAATCTGGCTAAGATTTCGCCTCAAAAAAAGCTTAAAGCACACACGAAACAAATTTAAAACAGGTTTCGACGGCCGTTACATTGCACTGTGCAGCAGGAAAAAGAAACAAGGATCGAGATCGATGCATGCCATGCATGCAAGATCGCCAGGAAGAGCGAGGCCGTAAATGGCAATTTGACGCACGGTGGCTATTGACAGGCTGTCTGTGCAGCAGGGCCGATGATATGGCGCAAAAGGGAGGCGATAAATATAAAAGACCCGGCGCCCCAGAACCGATAGGATTTTCTCCCACCTCAAATTAACTGCTTGAAACAATGGGTCGTACTGTTTTGAGTGCTTTGACACTGCTCACGCTCGCGAGCCAACAGGCGCACGTACTGGGTGTCCCCGTCCCCGATGGTGGTGACTATACAGGTAAGTCATGCCTTTTCTTGTTCTTAATTTGTTAGCTCTACTAACCTCAGGCACATTTTACTCTAATTCCACCACAGCTGCAATTTACTCTAATTCCACCGCGACTGGCATTGAAACCATTACCTCCGTTGAAACCACTACGGCCATCGAAGCCACTAGTGCTGTTGCAACCGGTGTCGCGGGTGAAACCACTAGTGCTGCTGCAACTAGTGCCCCCGGCGGATCTTCCAGTGAAACCGCGACTTCCACTGAGGTCGCACCACAGAGCACTAGCGTCCCTGTATTTTACACTGACACTGCGTCGTACAGTACATCTGTTCCACAGGGTACTGGAACTGCCTCTGTGACTGTTGTCGTTACTCCGGTTAGTTCAGTTGAAGTTACCGAGACCGCACCTGTGACGGCCACTGCTCCGTTGACTACTCCTGTTGTTGTCTCCTCCGACAGCTCTATCGTGGCACCTTCCTCTGAGACTGTGTCTCACACTGAAGTCTCACCAGTTTCTACCCCCGCGGCCACTGAGTCCGCGCCTGGTTTCTCCACCACGCCAGAGGCTACTGTTGTCGTCCCTTCTTCGACTAGCACTCAGACTGTCGCTGCTTCTTCCACAGCTGTGCCTAGCGCATTAGCCGATTCTCTTTCGGCAGTTTCGCAAGATGCTTCAAATGTTAGTAACGCTCTTTCGAGTTTCGCGTCCTCAGGCTCAGTTGCTGATCTTTCTGTTGTTGTTGATGCTGTCAACTCTTTGGTCAGCGATTTGGTTAGTACATTTGCTTCCATTGGAAGCCCCAGCTCGCTTAATTCAGGCTCCGTTTCTGCCTTGGCCAGCTCAATCGCCAATGTTGCTTCCACTTTTGAAAGCATATTCCAAGCTCTCTTAAATCTCCCAAATCCTCAGAAGTTAAGAAAGCGCGATACAACAAGCTTGAGCGACGCCATCAACCAGCTGGCCCAGGCTTTGATTCAAACTGAAACTAACGCTTACGCTTCTCTGCCGTGTGTTGAAGCCCAAAGCGCAAGTGCTAACTTTGAGTCTACCAATAACCTACTCAGTGTACTGCTCCAGCAGTACAGCTTGAGCCCCGTCAGTTTCCCGGCTGCTCCATCCAGCTGTGACACACCCACTATCACAGCTGCATCTGCTTCTTCCACCGCAGCTGGATCTTCTGACAACACCTCGACCGCAGTCTCTGGAACCACTACCACAGCTGCTGGATCCCCCGACAACACCTCGTCCGCCATCGCTGGAACCACTACCACAGCTGCTGGATCCCCCGACAACACCTCGTCCGCCATCGCTGGAACCACTACCACAGCTGCTGGATCCCCCGACAACACCTCGTCCGCCATCGCTGGAACCACTACCACAGCTGCTGGATCCCCCGACAACACCTCGTCCGCCATCGCTGGAGCCACTTCCACCGCTGCTGGATCCCCTGACAACACCTCGTCCGCCATCGCTGGAGCCACTTCCACCGCTGCTGGATCCCCTAACAACACCTCAAGCGCAGCCTCTGGAGCCACCACTTCTGCTCCCGAATCTTCTGACAATACTTCGACTGTTACCGCCTCTGGAGCTACCACTAGTGCTCCTGGATCTTTTGACAATGCTTCGACCGGAGCATCTGGAGCCCCCGCCACCACTGCTGTTGGCTCCTCTGAAACCTCTTCGGCCGCATACTCTGGAAGCACATCTATCGCAGGCCCACCTTCGCCATCATCTGCTGCCCCTCAACAGACTAGCACTTTTGCTGTCTCCGTTGGCAGCCAGACCACCACTGCCTCGGCTACCACCAGCACTGCCGTGCCTTTTGCTTCCGCTATTGCGGCTGTTTCTAACGATCAGCAGGCAGTTTCTGACGCACTTGCCGCTTTCTTGTCCTCAGGCTCCACCGACTTTTCCGGAGTTCTTACAGCTATCTCTAATTTGGTCGGTGACTTGCTCACCGCGCTTGCTTCTCTTGGAGGTAGCTCACCGTCGTCTGCCGAAGAGGCCGAGTTGGCTAGCGTATTCGCCGGTGTTGCTAACACTTTCACGAACGTAATCGAGGCTCTTGTGGGACTTCAGACTAGCACCGCCGCTGCCCAGAAACAAAAGCGTGACACGAGCACGATGGTTACCTACATCACCCAGCTGGCTCAATTTTTGATCAGCACTGAGCAAGCCGCCTATACTACTCTGTCATGTGCGCAAGCCGAAAGCGCAAGTGTCAGCTTCGACGCCAGCAATCAACGCCTTGCAACATTGGCTGCACAATACAACTTGGGTCCGTTCGATTTCCCCCCTCTTTCATTAGCCTGCGGTGGATCGAGCACTACCGGAGTATCTGGCGCCACCAGTACTGTTATTGCCTCGTCTGGCGCTACGTCAACTGGATTCTCTGGAAACAGCGCTACTGTTACGTCGGAGACCAATGCTGGTTCCACTGTTTCTACTGCCATTTCTGTTGCTGTCAGTTCTGGCTCCACCTCAGCAGTTGTCACAAGCACTAGTACCGGTTCACCTGGAGGTGCTATTAGTAGCAGCACTGCTACTCTGACCGCATCATCTGGTTCCGCTGTCGTTTCCAGCTCCGCCTCTGTCACTGGCGGTAACTCTGCTGCCACCACCAGTGTCACTACGTCTGGTTCTGTGACCTTCCCGGTTTCTTCTGGCACTACAACTGCAGTTACTTCTGCACCCACTGGATCTTCCTCCACTAGTACGTCCGGTGCTGCCTCCAATGGAAACGGGGTCAGTGGCGCAAGTCAGAGCGTCCCTGCCACTACTGTTTCGTTAGCCGGTTCGGGATCCGGCTCTAACTCCGGCTCAGGCTCTGGTTCTAGCTCTGGATCCGAATCTAACTCCGAATCTGGCTCTAGCTCTGGATCTAACTCTGGATCTGGCTCTGGATCTAACTCCGGATCTGGATCTGGCTCTAACTCGGGCTCTGGATCTGGATCTTCTGCAGGAAGCGCTCCTGTCGCTCAAGTATCTGCTTCACCTTCTCCTATCGAGCAATCCAATAACGCAGCTGGCATTCAAGCTGTTGTATTTTCGCTCATCGTTGGTGCATCGGCTGCTCTTTTTTTGTAATTTAGCCTTTGATTCTATTTTATTTTATTTTCGTTAGTATAGATATATAATAAGTAATAATAATATTGGTTTTGGAATAAATTTATCTTGTAATGTTTGTTTTATTAATAGGTTTTTGTTTCTGTCTTCCAAAGGCATAATTGCTTTAAGCATTTTAGTTTTCCGATCTGTCTGTTGTTCCCCAAACTATTCACTGGAAAGTATGCATGGAAATTGTTTTTGCGTTTTATCATCGGCGTTGGACAGAACGCTCGCCCAGGATATGGTGTGAAAAACAATATCGATGCCCTTCATGCAGAGTGCAGAGGAAAAAAAAAAAGCCAATGTATGAGCCAGCGTGTGAAATGGCAACAGTCATGTGGCCCCCGTTCTGTTAGCTGTTACCGACCGCCAAACGACATTTAAACTAATTTTTCATCTTACACTCCTAAAAAAGCTATTCTGTTAGCTGCCCCGGCCTCAAGCTACTCCACTTACTCATACGAGACAGGAGCTCTGGGAAACCATGCGAACCAAAGGGATTCCATGCAGAGACCATACAAATTTTTCGAGTTCTTGTAGCTGGATTTGCAGGTGTGCTCTACTCAGACTCTAGTATGGCCAGCAGCATGGTGAGATGGTTGAACGCCTCGGCCTCTAGCTCCAGGACTGTACCTGTGTTTGAAAATTTAGAGCTTCGCCTCGGGTTTCAATCAACCAGTCCTTCCTTATCTCAAAACGCATTTTTAGTAAAGGATTTTATAATTTAACTTCATAGATGGGAAATCTTATTGCTGGCGCAATGGCGTGCTACAGTACATTCCGCAGTTAATGGGGTACTCTCTGATTAGGACATTTCTCAAGTGGGATATCTCATGTCCACGAAAGTATTTGCTTTAGAGTTTCACTGTAGAAAAGAATGTCGTAAATTTTGGAAACGGGGTTTTCAAAAGTGTTACAGATGGGATATCGCACAAATTTCGGCAAAGAAATTTTTTACTCATTTATCGCAGAGGGGCTGCTTCTATTTCAATATATTCCCCAGTTGATATCATTTCAGGATCTGAGCCGTCGGGTTTCAAATTTTCAATCTATAACTTCAGACTTCTTTGATGCCCCTGCCTATGCCGCCACACATACGTAGGCTCTCTCTAACTGACTTCTCGGAAATCGAAGAAAGCGTTACGGCAATATAAACGCGGGATTAATCCACATTTAATATTTTTTTTAGAACAAACTGACTAGCTATATACAACGTAAAATTAGCTCACATGTTCATAAGTTCATACCACTGCCACCCAACTTGTACTCAATATTCAATTAATATAATTGAATATTCAGTACATGGTTTCGGATCCTTTGAGGACTCATGCAACTCAGGTCTTTGGAGTTTACCTTTGGATGGCCTCCCTCTACCCAGCCATGTTCATAATTAATAAACCCAAGCCTGCTAGAGCCAAGGCTAATGGGCCGACTTACAAAGGTTCTCCGCGAGTAAATCCGCATTCCGTCGCATTGTGTGTCTCAAATTCAAAATGGCGAGTGAGTACTATCAGCTCGTTGTCAGGAACGTCTTGTTGTGGCTTAGCACCAGATTTTTCAGTCTCACAGCTAGACTGCACATATGATAGCTGAACGTATTAATGCCGTCGGGCCCAACTACTGGCGTCTGCTCATCGAAAGCGTAAAAACTACTGACGTTTGCCTCTTTCATAATCGCGCAATTTAAAGCCCACTTCCATTTGCCGGCACCACTTGAAGTTTCAAAGGAGTACGGAAAGAGCGTCCATTTTTTATCGGGTGCGCTTCAAATGTTACAGAAAAAGATTAATTCCTCTTCTGAGCTGGTACAGGGACTAAAGGTTTTGCCCTTGAAGCTTGTTCTAAGTCCAATATAATGCGCCAGCCTTCTCTTTCTCATCCCAACAGGGGGACGACGAGCGTCATCTCTTGTTGTAAGCCTTTTAAGGCTATCCCAATACTCGTTAACTGGAAGGTCTTCACTAATTTTAAATGTATCAATGACTGCATTTAGGTCAAGGCATTCACAAGTGTCGAGTCAGCGAAATCTATACACTGTTTGCCAGCCTGCAAGTGCGAGAATCTTCCCTCTTCAATCAAACCACACTTCACTCACAGAAGGGTGAGTTTCGCTATGAATAAGCTTAAAGTCTTTGTAGACTTCAATCGATCTATCGCGGCTGTCAAAGCCAATTATATCTCCTAAGACTGCAAGGCAGTTATTGTCATAGTTGATTCGGACGCTGTTGATGTGTTCGTCTGGACTGCAAATACCGAGCAGGTTTAACCGGTACTCGTTGCTTCTAGCGTCAAACGTGATAACGTGACAAGCTGGCTGTTTGCTCTTTTAACGCGAGTGTCAGGTCGTTGCTCTCGCTGTATTCTCCTGAAATGGGCGGGCACCTGAATGTCAATATCGGCAACCTTATGAACATCATATTGCAAAATAGAGCTTTTTGCAGATACCGCAAAGAGTAGTCACACCAAGTTTCCCAGTTTACATCGTTATCGTCATCTGGGCAGTACCGCTTCAAATTATCAATCCGAAATCTCCGTGCGCCTCGAGTTTCTGCGACATCGCGCCATTCGCGACACACTTAAGTTACTGCTAGGTAACTCGAAAAATCCAGATACTTGAATATTTGCAACAGGGCTTCGGGTGGATAACGAAGTTTTCCAAAACGGACAGTTCCCCACAGAGCGAAGCCACTGCGTGGATAGATCAGTTGGGCTTATCGTATATAATTGGATGGATCTCGCGAACCTCATCCCGGGTAACAACCTAAAACGCTAAGACGGTTGCCGGATTTGGTAAAACACGGGTGCGGACATTTTAGCATGAATAATAGGCATTCCATTTATGGACTTTCATTTTCCAAAACAAAAAAAGAAAAAAAAGAGGTAAACAAATAAAGGCATCTGTTGATCCTGCAGCGTCAGTGCGTGGCATGCATAATTTCTCCGGTTTAAAGTAAAAACAATATCTGTTTATCTACTTTACAATGCGCAATTTCCGTTTACCTCTAAATGAGCTACACTGAACCGCATTTAAAGCGCGTTTCTTCAAAGTTTTCATATACAACATGATCGAGTGTGCAGCATGTCGGGTTTTCGGCCACCACAGAACAGGCTATAGGCAAGAGTATTGGCACAGCAATGACCCAAAAAAGGGCGCTAGAAAAATGAAAATAAGATACGAGCAATGGTCAACGAATAGCGGGAGGACAATGATAATCCATCTGATCAAAGAGCTAATTCCATGGCCATCGTGCTGGGCCCGCCGTCTTAATTGCATTAGCACCACTTGCAGGAGCCCCACTTTTAGAATCAAATTACCAGTGATACGCAAGTACTGGGATTAGAATTGCGCGCGCAGCCGGCTCGCTTTACCGAAATATAAGTGTCTAAGCAGAATATACCTGCAAACGCAACTACACCAACCCAGCTTGCTGTATCGTCTCTGTATGAAGTACTTGTGCATGGGCTTCCTCGAGTTTGCTTCTCTTTTAACGACTAAAATAGTTTGAGTAACTAAAACAAGTCATAAAGAGAGGAGGCTATGCTGGATATGGTCAAACTACATTTTAAGTCAATATGCTCATGTCTAATAGTCTGACGCGCGCTTTCTCTGGAAAGACGCTTATATTGGCTCTCTCATAAGATGCTGTTCGCGCTGCGTCTGGTCAATGATGTTTGATGTATACCCCGAGACATCCAAGGCTCATGGTAAAGCAGGACAGCGTCTTCTATCCGTAATTTGCTTTGGAGTGGGTATTTTCTAAAACAGGATGTTAATCTGAGACTAAAACCTTAAGAGCAATTAAAGGTGGCCTTTGAGGAGAAAACCGTGGGCCTCGTAATGAACCAAACAATTGAAGATATACCTATTCCAAACATAGTATTATTATTCGGTATTGTACATCAACCTAAAAATAAAAATAAAATTACAACTAAATTGCAAAAAAAGAATGGCCAATACACTAACGATCAACGAAGAGACAATACCTTGGATGCCAACAGCGCTATTGGATTGATCGACAGAAGGGGAAAAAGAAGATGCTTGTTTGACAGGAGCGCTTCCCTCAGGTGATCCTGCGCCGCTTGTTCCGTCGCCATTGGCGGCAACACCTGACGCGCTGTTGGAGGAAGACATAGTGGAGGCAGTGGAGGCAGGAAGAGTCAGAGTGATGGGCCTCCCAGAGTTAGATCCTACACAAACGTCGTGCGTAGAACCATTCTGAAACGTCTGGCTACATCTGCACTCAATAACAATGATGGTAGAAGTTCCTTCGGTTATAGTAACGGCCTTGTAAGAGGTGACAATAGTGATACTAGAGCCAGATCCAGGAACAGGGCCTCCAGTAACAGCAACAGTGGTGGCAGTCATAGAGCCAAACTGGGCTCCGTTGCTAACAGTGAGAGAGTTGGAGCCGGTAGCTGAAATGGCAGATGGGCCAGCGTCAGTTCCTGAGCCAGCAACTGTTGAAGTAGAAGCGGAAGTGGCTGCGACTGCAGAAGACTGGGCAAGCAAGGCAGTAGAGCCAGCGCTAGTTTCCGACGCAATAGTAGCAACGTCTTCAGAGAGGCCAGTCGAAGTGGCGCCAGACGAGGCAACAGCAGTGGCGGTGACTCCAGAATCTGTGGTAGTGGTCGCACCACAGTTTGGAGCCGTTGGGAAAACGAACGGGGTCAAATTATACTGTGCAGCCAGTGCAGCCAGTCGCGCATTGCTCGCCTCAAAGCTAACACTTGCAGTTTGGGCTTGCCCGCAGGACAGAGTATCATAGGCCGCAGCCTCAGTTTGGCTTAAAAATTGAGCCAACTGCTGAATGTAGTCGATCATTGACGTTTGTGTCACGCTTTCGTCTCTGGACAACGACGCTCCTACCCTGCAGTTCGAAAAAAGCTTCGAGTACGCTCGTGGAAATGCTAGCAATGCCTGCGAATAATTTGGCCAATTCGGCTCTTTCAGCATTACATAGTGGCTCATCTCTAATAGATGCCAGCAGGGCGATCAAGTCGTTTGCCAAATTGACAATAGCAGCAATAACTCCGGAAAAATCAGAGGAGCTCGAACTGAAGAAAGCCGCAATGATGTCCGCAACAGCTTGCTCATCGTTAGAAACAGTCTCAACAGCAATAGCAAAAGAGGTAGAAAAAGTGCAAGGCACATCAGAACTAGCAGTGGCCGAGACAGTGGTGACCCGGGTACCAACAGAGACTTCGAAAGTGCCGGTCTGTTGGGGAGCTGCAGATGATGGTGAAGTCAAGGAGACGATAGATGTGGTTCCAGAGTATCCCATCAAAGTCGTCTCATAAGAGCCAATAGGAGCGGTGACAGTAGTTCCGGAGGCTGCGGCGGAAATACTGTCAGAGTCAACAGAACTGGTGATGACTCCAATCGTTCCACTTGTGGCCGTACTGCTTACGGCTCCGTCATTGCTGGTGGTAGACGTGGCCTGCGCATCAGTGCTAATTTTGGTAGACCTGATATCAGTGGTCGCGGTTATGCCTTCACCTGTCGTTGCAGGGCTTGTGCTGCTTACAATCGAGGGAGCCGTCGACGCATCGATGGCTGCGGTAGTACTAACTTCTGGGCTATTGGCCGCAAAGCTTCCGCTTGTGGGTAACACTAGCTCGCGTACCGGTGATGATTGGTATGTCTTCATTACTGCTAGTTGTATCCCAGCACTAGTCGTTGTGGTATCAGCGCTCGCGGTAGTGGAGGGTTCTTCAGCACTAGCAACGGTAGCAGTCGAGTCCGTATGAGTGGTAATGGCGGTTGCACCTACGCCGTTTGTGCGGGTGGCGGTGGTGCTCACATGGTCAACCGGGTCAGTGGTAGTAGTAGTAGTCTCTCCGACTGTGGTCGTCCGACTAATGGCGTCCGCGTTAGTAGTAGTAAACGTTCCCTCTGCACTACTAGTGCTACTGGTGGCTCCTTCACCAGTGGCTCCTTCACCATTATCGGCTGATGTTGTCTGAGAGTCCGTCTTCGTACTAGTTGGCTGTTGAGAGACATCGCTGCTAGTAGTGGTTGCTTCCGCGTTAGGGGTGCCGCTAGATGCCATAGCTAAATCAGCATTACTGTTGGTTGTGGTACTCGCAGCGGCATTAACAGTAGTGATCGTTGTGTCCGTGCTTGCCGCCGCCGTAATCATGTCTGCGCTCCTGATAGTCGTAGTCGAGTCCGCGCTGGTGAGAGTAGTAGTGGCCTCTGCGCTTGTTATCGTGCTGGGGGCATCTAGGCTAGTAGCAGTGGTAGTGATGGCAGTGCTAATTGCTTCTGCATTCGAGGTAATTGTGGACGCTTCGGCACCTGTAGTTGTAATTGTCTCTGCAGTAGTAATCGTACTACTCACTTCTGCAGACACAGTACTGGTTGTCGTAGAGTGAACGTTCCAGCAAATTGGTGGGAAATAAGTGGCGTAATTTACCGTGATAGTACATGAAGAAGCAGCCACCAAAAAGTTAACGCCTGGTGAGGGTAATCCGTAATATGCTATAAACACAAAGTCTGGTGTACATAACACGTTTTCCCCCACATTAACTGGCGTAAACGGAGAAGTAAAGACCGCAGAGGTACAACTATTGCTGTCGTTGTCACAGTCCGTGATCAGGACCGACTTAGGATTAAACTCGCGAATAGAACCCAGGTTAGACCCCAGGTCAGTCGGGGGAAAGGACATAAATGCTTGCAGTGTATACTGTCCATCTTCCTCCGCTGTGATGGCCTGGAACTGAAACACTATCCCTGAATCTGAATTAGTTTTGGGAGCGCATCGTGGAAATGTTTGGCTTATATCAATGGTCTGTTGGCCGGTCGCCCCGGTTGCTGCAGCTAGCAGCCACAGGATAAGCCCAAGGAACAGCATCAGTTTTTAATTTTCCTAGCCTTCCTCGAGTCCACCGACTGGCCTAGTGGTGTTTTCTTTTATATATATGATGCATTTTTATTATCTGCCAGAGCAATCCTTCCGCTAGGTCTTAGGGCGGGCCATATGAAGGTCTTGGCCGGCCATATAAAAAATAAAAAAAAGAAAACGCAGAGGGAAAAAATGTCAAAAATGTGAAAGATGCAGGGATTAGAGGAAACAAAAAAAAGAAAAGAGAGTCTCGATCATTATTGGTGGGAAAAAAAAAACATTCACATGACGGAAAGCAAATACCCTCACATGCAACGCTAAACTAACCCTGCCCAGGGAAAACATAAATAGAAGTGCATGCGGCTGTTGATCTGAGCTGTTAACGTTCATACGCGCGTATTGTTCCATTCTGCCTAATTGGGCAGTTAAAATGAAAAACGTTTGGTGATCCCAAAGACGTGTGCACCGTTGCCTGAAAAGATCCTAATGGCCGTCTACATAAACTTATTCTGTCGATTTGATGGAGGATACATGGCTATCACTGACTGTTGATTCGGCAGTGATATCCAGCTTTTTATTAGTAGATCCGAATTCCGTTTTCTGCGCATTAGGTTTCCAAACTGTCGAAGTAATCTTACCATAGCTATTGATGGTTTCATACTTGGATATGCTGACATACATCTGTTAGTCAGTTAGAGAGTATCGAACCAAACAAAAAAAAATGAGTGCTCTACAAACGCTAAACACATATTCTACAAAATCAAAACAAAATATAGCAACATCTTCAAAAAATAAATGCAAGACGACTTCCCCTCCTTTCTCGAAAGAAGTGATTCTATCCATGCCGACACACACTTCCGAATATCGAGTTGTGGTTGTGACCAGAAATACTGTCAGACGTGGCACATTTCTCGTCAGCGCATCGTCAACAGTTGCAATAGTCGAGCTGGATTTGGCACAAGCGACCAAGGGCGCCTTCATTGCTGGTGCTTGGTGCCTTCTGA
The DNA here is from genome assembly GCA_030581755.1 of Crinitomyces ghanaensis. Taxonomy (NCBI): domain Eukaryota; kingdom Fungi; phylum Ascomycota; class Dipodascomycetes; order Dipodascales; family Trichomonascaceae; genus Crinitomyces; species Crinitomyces ghanaensis. Next base: position 22,926 of record JAKTVX010000054.1, read on the forward strand.
GACTCAGTACTGGCTTACCTGGCTGCTGAAAGCGCTGCTTGTCGCTACCCGGCCTGAACTAATGATGCTTGCTGCTGAATGAGGCTCCAATGGCATCCCTCTGTTGATACCGATCGAAAAACAATTTAAACCTTTCAAAAGTTTTCCCTGGCATGAGCAAGCGACAAGTTAAGCTTCACGCGTTGCAACAGGTGCTGGACCATACATAAATTTCCCGGCTTCGGCGTAGAGATGCATAAGAAAATTCAAAAGAAATTGCCAAAAAAGGCAATGATCTAGTTATTTGTGTATCTGGACTTAACGCAAGATCGTAGGATCTAATTTCTGAGGTTAAAGGATTTTGGCATCGTAGATTGAGGTGCCGCAACCTACTGTAGGCTACACGCTGACGCACCGCCAAGACTATTTGCGGAGACAGGCAATTTAATCATGTCAGAGGCAGAAACTGGAAGCCTGCGCCGGGGAGTAAAGGGCATTTCTCTATTAGGAAGGTTAATTAGCACATACACATTACGACGCACAAAATAAGATTCTTTCAATAGGACCTATAAGCATTTTTTATTGTGCTCTTCCACTAGACAAGTCGAGTAAGGGGAACATTTCAGTTGATGATAGGGAGTAGTTAAGCACAAGCTCAAAGGCAATTTGATCCCTTTAGCTCGAAATAAGCCGCCAAGGAGCGACAGATTGACCATCTTGCCGTTTAATGTCAAAAAGCGACACCACTGAGTATCAACATGGAAAAAGAACTAGAAAAGCAAGCGGATCTCCATATAACACACATAAAAGATGCTGCTTATTATAATTATCATGCGCGTTATTGAGCATTCGTGTGTTCTCCGGATAAGCTATGCGACGCGCATCCAGCCTCCGAAGACACCGCGTCAAACCTTCCCCCCCTTTTCTGTACGAGGCCGCGCAGTCATCACATGCGAACGTAACCTGTAGTGAGTAATGTTGAGGAATCTCCATCTCACTGGGGTCGCCGTCGGGCAGTTCGGGCTCTCTGCTCTTCCAGCTGAGAGGCCCAGTATACGACAGTCGTGATCTCGTACCGCGTGCGGCCTAAGACTTTCCGACTACGAAAATATGCAGTGTTTGTTTGATTCCTTAGAGCGCTTAATGTGTTTTAATATTTCTATGGAGCAGCTGTGTCTGCCTGCGCTCCCAGTACAGGGACTGGCGCTAGACGAACAGGGAAGAACGTGCAAAAGGAAATAGAGCAGAAGTACGGTCAATGACTTTTTTTCTGTTACTTTTAGTAGATGTTTCTTTTTTTTGAATGCTAATTTTTACCGGCCTTTGTTCTGCTCGTATTTACGTGCGGCATTCGATGGTGGTGAGCCATAGCGCGGGCTTAATTTGACGCAAAAAGCAACAAGAACAATTGTCGACATGAGGAATAATAAAGATTTAGCCGAAACAAAAAGCTTAAAATCAAAACAAAACTGAAAGCGGACAAATTGTTAAAATTCGGGCCGAAAGGTATGAGCAAAAGAAATTATTTCTTTGCTTTATAAACATCATCAACCGATCTACTTGGGTTAGGATAGGCCATTTTGGTGTATGCCATACGATTTATTTTTCTTTGGACGGAGAACTAAAGAGATCGCGCGATTAGGCGAAGTTATCGGTGCGCATACAGACATGGGGCTGTTAATTAAGGATATTTTGTTTTGGTGCATGGGCATGCATACGAATTCCCAAAACAGCCACCAATTAGTTAAGCTTTTTGTCCTTGCCCACGATCTGTACCCATCTTTTTCGCGCCCATGATAAAGATTTTGTTTCTTTTTCTGTTGATTTGTAACCCCCTGTCGCGGGGCACGCGGTACCACGGTAGCCCCTGAAAAAAAGGTAAACCGGGCCGCCGTCTTACAGATCAAAAAGAAAAAAAACAACAAAGAAATAAACAAAGAATAGTCGATAAACCCACTTGGATATGCAATTTGGCCAAGATTTTGCCTCAAACGAAGCTTGATGTGCACACGAAACAGATTTAAAACAGGGTTCAACAGCCGCTACATTGTACAGTGCAGGAGGAAAAAGAAACGAGGATCAAGATCGGTGCATGCCATGCATAGAAAAATGCCAAGTAGAGAAACACCGTAAACGGCAATTTGACGCACGATTCGCTATTCACAGGCTATCCAGGCAGCCGTGCCGCTGGCACCGCGCAAAGGGGGGCTCCCAAAGATATAAGGGTCTGATGTACGGAACCCGGTAGATTTTCGGTATTTCTGATTAATTGCTTTGCACAATGGGTCGTACTGTTCTAAGTGCATTGGCGCTGCTGACGCTGGCGAGCCAACAGGCTATCGCGGTGGGCAGCCCAATCGTCAATGTTGAGGCGGCTGTTAATGTTGCAGATGCAAATGTCAATGTTCTTGGGCTTCAGGCCGGGCAATATGTTGACCAGCTAGCAGCTACCCAGCAGCCAGCCGTCCAGAAAGTGAAACGTGCTCCAGCAAAGAAGAGCACTTCGACTTCTACAAGTTCCACCTCGACCAAGAAGTCAACGTCGACCACGTCTCAAAAAACGTCTACTATTCTCAAGTCCACGTCGACCACGTCTCAAAAAACGTCTACTATTCTCAAGTCCACGTCCACCTCAACGAAGCAGACTTCTTTGTCTACGTCGACAGTCGCACCTGTTCCGACTATATTCAGCTCCTCCGCAGCTCCTGTCGAAGCGACTATTTCTACATTTGTAGGTATATCTGTCGAGGCTCCTGTTCCAACTGTACCCAGCTCCTCCGCAGCTCCTGTCGAAGCGACTACTTCTACATTTGTAGGTATATCTGTCGAGGCACCTGTGCCGACTGTATTCAGCTCTTCCGCAGCTCCTGTCGAAGTAACCCCTTCTGCTGATCTGCCAGCTACGAGTAAGTTAAATTTTGTTTCGCTCTATTTTTGTATCTACAAGTCTTGCTAACTCCAGCTTCCACCGTTGCCACCTCAGCGACCCCCGTTGCCCCTCCTACCACTACAGTCTCTACTGCAGTCCCGGTTGCGAGCTTGGTTACCGCTCTTGTTAATGAGGTCTCCGTTGACTTTAGCAATTTTGATGATGCTATTAATGCTTACTTTGAGCTGCCCTATGCGTCGCGTGCTGAGCTCTCAGGTGTAGCTAGCTCCGCCAGTCAAATGGTCAGTGATTTCACATCGGGTCTTTCTGCCCTTAAGGATACTAACTCGTTCACAGACGATCTGCAATCTGCTCTTTCCGGCTCAGTCTACGGGATTGCGAACAGATTGGGCCAAGTTTTTGACACCTTGATGTCTGAAATTCCTGTTCCTCCGCCTGCAGCCACTCCGGCCCCTCAGCGCAGAAAAAAGCGTGATGATGCAGATGCGGAACTCACCGCCTACGTTCCCCAGTTTGTTAATGACCTTGTCGAGGCCGAAGCGGCATTATATGACACGTTTTCTTGTGCGAACGCAGACAGCGTAAGCGGAGACTTTTTTATGCCTAACAGAATGGCGAGCGACGTGCTTTCCGCCTTCGGTCTGAGCTCAACCGTGTTCCCATCCATTCCCGCCAGCTGCAACTCGGGACCTACCACTACCAGCGACAGCGTTTCGGCTGTTGCGATATCCACCACTGTGTCTATCTTGTATAGCACCCCTGTCGCTGAGACTACTCCCGCTTCAACCGTCATCAATGTGCCTAACTCGTATAGCGCCCCTGACGCGGAGGCTACTACCGTTCCAACTGGCTCCACGGAGCATATCGTTTATACCACCCCTGTCGCTGAGACTACTCCCGCTTCAACCGTCATCAATGTGCCTAACTCGTATAGCGCCCCTGACGCGGAGGCTACTACCGTTCCAACTGGCTCCACGGAGCATATCGTTTATACCACCCCTGTCGCTGAGACTACTCCCGCTTCAACCGTCATCAATGTGCCTAACTCGTATAGCGCCCCTGACGCGGAGGCTACTACCGTTCCAACCGGCTCCACGGAGTATATCGTTTATACAACCCCTGTCGCTGACACTACTCCCGCTTCAACCGTCATCAATGTGCCTAACTCGTATAGCACCCCTGACGCGGAGGCTACTGCCGCTCCAACTGCCTACACGATTTGGACTGAATGGCTGAGTGCACCGCTGACTGCCACTGTCGTGGGGCCCTCTTCTGAAACTGCGCCTCCGTCTGTTGCAATCCCCGAGAGCACGACAACTGTGGTGAATTGCGGGCTTGAGACTTGCATTTATACGGAGATCGATCCGCAAAGTTCTAGCATCATCGTTCCTTCTGCTGTTGCGTCTCTTTACACTGAAGTCGCTCCGCAGAGTACTTCAGTTAGCGAACCTCCAAGTGCCAGCGCTCCATTGATTAGCTCGCTCGCCAATACTCAGACACCGGACTTCACCTTTACCCTTCCTGGTCCATCGTCAGTAGTCCTGCGACAGACTACTACTACTCTCGCTACCTCTACTACCACTCAGACCGTTGCTGCTTCTTCCACTGCTGTGCCTAGCGCTTTAGCTAATAGTCTTTCGGCCGTGTCGGACGACGCTTCAAATGTCAGCAACGCCCTAACCAGTTTCTTGACCTCAGGTTCCTCTGACCTTACCCCAGTTGTTGACGCTGTCAACTCCTTGGTGCAAGACTTGGCCAGTACACTTTCTTCCGTTGGAAGTCCTAGCTCGCTAAACTCAGGCTCCGTTGCCGCGTTGGCTAGCTCAATCGCCAATGTTGCTTCGACTTTCGCAAACATTTTCGAAGCGCTTTTAGGTCTTCCTGTTAATCAGGGTTTACGAAAGCGTGACACAACAAGCTTGACCGACTCCATCAGCCAGCTGGCTCAAGCGCTGATCCAGACCGAGACTAGCGCTTACGCTTCTCTTCCCTGTGCTGAAGCCCAAAGCGCGAGTGCTAACTTTGACTCTACCAATGGGCTAGTTACGACATTGTTTCAACGGTACGACATGGGATCTGTCAATTTCCCCACTCCTCCATTGATCTGTCCCACTACCACAGGTCAAGTTGCTACTCCCGCTGCTACAGGATCTTCTGATAACAGCTTAACCGCAGCATCTGTAACCACTAGCTCTGCGGCTGGATCTTCTGACAATACTTCAACAGCAGCCGTGGGATCCATTACCAGTGCTGCTACGCCTTCGGACAATATTTCTGCCGCAGTCTCTGGAACTACCTCCGCAGCTGCTGGACCTTCCGAGGGCAGCTCGTCCGCCGTCTCTGGATCCCCTAGCACTGCTGCTAAATCCTCTGGCAATATCTCAGGCGCAGTCTCTGGAGCCACTACCAGCGCTGCTGGATCTTCTGACAATGCTTCGAGTGCGGCGTCTGGAAGCGCCACCAATGCCCCTAATTCTTCGACAAGCACCTCCTCCGCAGTCGCTGGAGCTAGCACGAGTGCTCCAGGCTCCTCGCGCAGCATTTCGACCGCAGTTTCCGGAGCCACCACCGGTGCTGCAGCTAGCCCATCTGATGGCAGCTCGTCCGCGGTCTCTGGAGCGACCACTAGTGCGCCTGGCGCTCCTGAAAACGCCTCGACCGGAGCTTCTACAACCACCGCGGCCACAACTATTAATTCTTCTGAGATTGCTTCTATCGGATACTCCGGAACCACGTCTGTTGCTGGCCCGCCTTCGCCATCATCTGCTGCCCCTCAACAGACCAGCTCTTTCATCGCCACTGCTGGCAGCAAGACCACCACTGCCGCCGCTACCACCAGCACTGGTGTGCCTTTTGCTTCCGCTATTGCCGCGGTTTCTAATGATGAACAGACGGTCGCTGACGCTCTTGCCGCTTTCTTGTCCTCAGGCTCCACCGACTTTTCCGGAGTTCTTACTGCTGTCGCCGGTTTGGTGGATGACTTGATTGCCGCGCTTGCTGCTGTTGGAAATGGTACGGCGTCTGATGCCCAACAGGCCCAATTGGCTAGCGTATTTGCTGGTATTGCTAACACTTTCACAAACGTAATCGAAGCTCTTGCGGGTCTCCAGACTAGCACCACCGCTGTCCAGAAACAAAAGCGTGACACGAGCACAATGGTTAACTACATCACCCAATTGGCTCAATTTTTGATCAGCACTGAAACTGCTGCTTATCAAATTCTGTCATGTGCGCAAGCCGAAAGTGCAAGTGTCAGCTTTGACGCCAGCAACCAACGCCTTGCTGCATTGGCTGCACAATACAACTTGGGCCCCTACGTTTTCCCCACCCCTCCCTGTGGCACTTCCACTAGCGCCGTCGCTGGAGCCACTTCCACTGCTATTGCTGCCTCTGGCGCTACTTCAACTGGATTCTCTGGAAACAGCGTTACTGTAACGTCGGCGACCAATGCCGGCTCCACTGTTTCTGTAGCCACTTCTGGAGCCGCCATCACTTCCGTGGGAGTCAGCTCTGGTTCTACCGCAGCAGTTGTTTCAAGCACTAGCATCGGCTCATTTGGAGGTGCTTCTAGTAGCAGCGCTGCTGCCGTGACCGCGTCCTCTGGTTCCGCTGTCATTTCCAGCTCCACCGCTACCAGCATTGCTGTCATCACCTCTGCTTCTGCTTCTGGCTCTGTGACCTCTGCTTCTGTGGCCACGACAACTGCAGTCACTTCTGGAGCCGCTGGTTCATCCTCCAGTAATACTTCCAGTGCACCCAACGGAAACGGAACGAGCGGCGCAAGTCAGAGTGTTCCTGCTACTACAGTGTCGTTGGCAGGCTCAGGATCTGGCTCAGGTTCAAGCTCTAACTCCGGTTCTGGCTCAGGATCTTATTCTGGCACAGGTTCAGGATCTAACTCTGGCTCCGGATCTTCTGAGGGAAGCATTCCTGTAGCCCAAGAATCTTCTTCATCCGCTTCTCCTATCGAGCAGTCCAATAACGCTGTTGGCATCCGAGCTGTTGCTTCTTCGCTCATCGTTGGTGCATTTGCTGCTCTTTTCTTGTGATTCAATTATTGATTCTTTTTCTTCTTTAGTTATAACATTGAGTTTAGAATAAATTTATTTTGTAGTTTTTTAATTTATTAGGATCTTTATATTTTTGTCTCCGAAAGTCGCATTCATTGCTCAAACCATTCGACTTTACTAGGCCTGTCGGCTCTTCTCCAAGCAAAGCTCTGGAAAGGAAAGAGTTTCCACGGCTAACAACTAGGCTCGGATCCCTTTGAATTTTCCTTGCACGTTATTGACTGACGGAGAAGTCAATATGAATGTTTTCTCCAGACAGATCATAGTCTCGTCGCTGGACGAGAAATCCGCGTACCAAATCAGGACCTAGCTTGGCCGACGGAATTCCCGTCTCTAGTAACTTTTTGGGCCCGCAGAAATTAAGCAGGTAAAAGACTGACCCTCTTGGAAACGCGCGCAGACGACAAGCTTTGAACGCAGAACATACACTAATTTTGAAGTTGCTGTAGTTGGGCTCATAGGGCGCTCTACGTAGACTGGCCTATAAGCGGAGATAAATTGAAGTGGCCCGCACTGGCATTTGAAGCACTTGAAGGTCTAAGTCTAATGATTGCGCATAGCAATTCGGCTCAGGCGGTCGCAGCGAGTCTGTGACAGACAAGAAACTAGGCTCGCCATGGGTAAAATGTAAACAAAGGCTCCAATACGAAAGCTTTAAAAATATTTGGCAGAAATTCCAAAAGAACCACGGCACGTGCAGCAACGGTGCAGCCACACCCCTGGTTGTATGGAGTGTATACGGGCCAAGATGCAGTGCGGACGAGGCATGTTATGGCGTATAACAAATGATTGCTCCGCGAGGCGCCGCCGCGAGCTTTGGTGCTATACGTGGCCATCACAAAGGCTAAGAATGTGTTAGTATTTTCGATTCTCTAAGTATTCTTCTGATGGCTGCGAAATCGGGCGACCACAGCGAAGAAGACTGTATTGCGCAAAAGCCTGGTCACTTTATAAAAGCAGAACAAGGCCAGCCAGCTCGATTGCGATGCGCCCGAAACGATGTTTTCTGGAAACCGAAATCTTCAACGCCTGGACAGCAAAAATGGGTGTCGTTTCTTGCGAGGATTGCGGAAACAAGTCCAAAAAGTTTGTGAACTAATTTTAAAGGCCATAAGCGTCTCTGCTACTGCGCCCGCCACGAATACAAGAGTGCTCCGGAAGCTGCTTTTGGATCATCAATAGATTGTCTGCTCACAGAGGTGTCTGCAACTGCTGCCGATGTAAAACGTAGCGACATCATTATGGTGCTGTTACTCTCATCCAGACAATTGGACTTGTGGCCTACGCCAAATAGTTTTTCTGGGTAGCCCATTGACATATCCTTATCCGCTAATATTAAGATGCGCAATGGGAATTGGCAACAACTTGACGACAAGATTGTCCCATTTCATAACCGCAGAATTCCATATTTTGCAAGCATTATATTTGCAAATTACCCAGATATACATTATTCACACTCTGATGCATATTGCCGGGGCATGACTTCAGTGACTTACTATACTTGCGGGATTGACTTGGCGTTTTCCAGAAGAAGCGAATTTGTATCCGAAATCCTAAAGCCTTTTTTCCCTGTACCTTTCAAGCAACTATCACTTTTTGCCTGGAAAGATATTTTTCATGGCAGTCTCACAATTTATCCCTGAACATTTCTCGGTTGCATTAGTTCGCCCTTGGTGCACTCCGCGAACGGTTATCGCGCATTTTACGAAAAGGGTATTTCAGAGTCTCGTCATTTCATAGGACGGAATCGTAATCGTAACCTTAGAAAGACCCTGTTACATTTCTCAAAAAAAGCTTTTTACCGTCGTGTTAAAGAAACGCTAAATTCCGCCATGGTTGCGATTTGATTTCATTGTTTGTATCCAGACAATGGGATTCCAAAATTTTAATCTCAAATTTTGCATATTTGGGAACCTTTGTTATGGCGCCCCGTTGCCTGCAACACGTATTGGGGTTCCTCTCAATATCATAGGATGACTTAGTTTCTGTGAGGAATCGACGCTGAGATAAGACATTTTTCGACTGACCGTTACCGCCAATCCAATTTTTGTGCGTACCCAACTTTTTTTGCAAACCAGATAAAAGAGAAGGAATCGCTTTCCATATATACAAGTCAAAAGATGAGTGTTAAGTTAATTGAAAAATCCACGAATAATGCAAAATGATGCCCCAATTGACCCGAAGGCATTCAAAAGTTTCTATTCTGCAAAATCTATTCAATCTGCAACCGCAGAACTCTTCCTTCTACATTCAACACATGTCTCATTCACAGACGAGGCCCGTCTTACGACAGATGCGTTGGGTTCCTTGATAAACTTTGGTACTGCTGCGGCAGTGGTAGGGATCGCGAACACTATGCCCGAGAACTGAAAAACAATTATTGTCGTAATTTATTCGGACGCTTGTCGATAATTCATCTAAACTGGAAGCCCTGGTAAAACATAAACTGTATTCATTCATAATTAATTTGAACCTTACCTGAAGCGTGTTTTATTAATAGAAAAGGCTAAATAATAATTGCATGCCATACATATACGCAAAGACAAGATAAGACAAGATTTGATTACACAAACAAAAGGAACTTTGGCCATCTACAGCGCAGCTAGGCCAGGTTCAAAAGACACACATTTTTTAAAACCACACGCAACTGTGCCAAGGTAGCAAAAGCCCCAGAAAAGCAGACACGTCTGCACATAGTACATAGAACATTGCTATTTATTGTGACTATCATGCGTTTTATTATTTTGATTTGCACCGTTGGCCTCATCCAAACTATTTCCATTTGGGACGTTGTGATGTAATTCCAACTTTGTGCTCTTCTGAATGGTCGGCCCAATATAGAGTGGTCACTATGCGCACGCATCCGGCCTAAGAATCTCCGTGCATGGACCTATGCAGCGACTTATTGCAGGATGTCTTGGCATAGTTGGCGCTCTCTGTGCTAAACCTTCTACGATATGACTCACAGAGTAAAGGGAAGACCAGACACCGCTGGCATACCGGATGTAATGGAATGCGTGAGGTCCAGCTTTAGGAAAATAAAATTTTGACGATTATCATAGTAGATTGTGGGCGAGCATGCGTGGAGCGGCGGTTTAGCCGGTTCGGTGGAATGATATGACTGGCCCATCGGGCTGAATAGGAGCTGGCAGATTCCATTTAGTGAGAGGCTTGGCTTGGCATCGCTTTGTTTTCTTTTCCTTTTTATTTATCGAGCGCGACCTGTTCGTATTTACATGCACGGATCTACTGGTTCTGGTAGCTATCTGAGAGAACACGGTGTTTAACGTGAAATAAAGAATGTAGAAACCGTTTATTGCGTAATGCGAAGACTAAATGAAATAAAGGCGATCGGAATCGGCCCTAAGAGCAGATGAATTGTAAAAACTAAGAAATTGCGACAAGAAAATAATAAAGATTATCCGACACTTTACCATCAAGATGTTGTTTCCAAGAGTTTTCTTGCCGCATCGGTTCATCTTTGTTCATTTCGAGGATAAACCAGTAAAAGAACTGAAAAAATCACGCATTGCGGTAAGCTGTCTGCGTGCATGGAAACAAACGGCTTCCAGTAGAATCATTACGTAGTTTCGCATTTGCATCTGCATGCAAATTCCAGAAATGGCCCCGAAAGGATCAAGCTTTTTGTTGTGACCCAGAATTAATGCCCATCTTTTTTTGCGCCCGCGGGGCTTTTGGGTTTTCTTTTCTTTTTTTTTTTTGTTGATTGGTAACCCCTATCGCGGCGCGACGCGCAGCCACACCCCCTGAAAAAAAAAGAAGGAGAGAAAACAAAAAAACGATCCTCGTGTAGAGAAAAAAGAGAGCCATTAATGACCGAACGCCAGCCACACATGCCGTCTGGTGAAGATCCTGTATCAAAAGAAGCTTAAATATACACGAAACAAATTTGACATAGGGTTCAACGCCGTTGCATTGTTATTGTGCAGGAGGAAAAAGAAATGAGAACCGAATCGGACGCGTGCCAAGCATAGAAAGGCCGTAAGCGGCCAGTTGACGCATGGACGCTATTTACGTGCCGCCGATGCAGTTAACTGTTGATGATATGGAACAAATAGGAAATCATGAATATAAATAGCCAATCGCTCGGGAACCCAGGGGTGGAATTTCACGGCCTCTAATTATTCGCTTGAAAAATGGTTCGATATGCTTTAAATAGCTTAACAGTGTTGACGCTGGCGAGTCAACATGCGAGGGTGTTGTGCCTTTCAGTCTCCAGTAATGATATTAGCAGCAACAGCACTCTGGCAATCCCGTCTACCACGATGCTGCCTCTCTTTAACATGACCACTGAGGCTTTTTCCAGCAGTTTACCAGATGTCGTCAGCACTAGGGTCACTGCACTAACAACCGCTGCCGCTGCACCTGTCACTGATACCGCCTCTATTGCGTCATTGAGTACTTCTACGGATGTTGCCGCTGAACGTACCTCAAGTGCCGGGTCTGCTACTGAACCTGCCCCATTGGCTAGCTCTGTGGCTCCTTTCAGCACGTCAGTTCAATGGAGCAGCTTGGCTCCTTATGCTAACAGCTCAATTTCAGTCGCACCAGCCTCGACACCCTCGGCCACTGAGTCGGCGTCTGGTTTCTCTATTACACCAGAAGCTACTATTGTTGGACCATCTTCGACTAGCACTTCCGCCACTTCCACTAAGACTGTGGTTGCTTATTCGACAGCTGTGCCTAGCGCCTTAGCGAGCTCTCTTTTAACTGTTTCGCAGGATGTTTCGGATGTTAATAACGCGCTTTCGGAGGCCTTGTCCTCAAACCCCCCTGATTTTTATGGAGTTCTTAATTCCCTCTCATCGCTAACGGAAGATTTATTCAATATGCTTTCGTTCTTTGGATATCCTGGCTTGCCGTCTTCTGAATCCGATGCTGCCATGTCTAGCTCACTTGCGGACGTTGCCTCCACCTACACAAACATAATCCGAGCCTTCGCGAATCTCCAAAGTAATCAGAGTTTAATAAAGCGTAGCTCAGCGTCCACGATCGTGTACCTTGATCAATTGGCTCAATTTTTGATCACCACTGAGCAAGCCATTTACAGTAGTCTGCCTTGCTCTCTATCCGAAGATGCAGATGCTAACTTTCAATATCCCAATAATCTACTTAATAATCTGATTGAACTATACACTGCGACCACTTTCACATTCCCTACTGCTTCACTCTGCGACATAGCTGTCACTAGCGCGGAGTTTCCTGACAATATCTCAACGGCTGTCTCCGGAGTTACCAGCAGTATCGCCCGATCTTCCGACAACGCCTCGACCGGAGTCACTGCCACCAGTGCTACTGCCACTTCTGAGACTGCTTCGATCGAAACCACGCCTATTACCGGCCCGTCATCTGCTGCGCCTCAACAGACCAGCTCGTTCGTCGTCTCTGTTGGCACTCAGTCTAGCACTGCCTCAGCTACTGCCAGCACTGGGGTGCCTTTTGCCACCGCTATTGCTGCCGTTTCTGACGATGAACAGACAGTTGCTGACGCACTTGCCGCTTTCTTGTCCTCAGGCTCCACCGACCTTTCCGGAGTTCTTACTGCTGTCTCCGGTTTGGTCAACGACTTGCTCACCGCGCTTGTTGCTGTTGGAAATGGTACGGCGTCTGATGCCCAACAGGCCCAATTGGCTAGCGTATTTGCTGGTATTGCTAACACTTTCACAAACGTAATCGAAGCTCTTGCGGGTCTCCAGACTAGCACCACCGCTGTCCAGAAACAAAAGCGTGACACGAGCACAATGGTTAACTACATCACCCAATTGGCTCAATTTTTGATCAGCACTGAGCAAGCCGCCTATACTACTCTGTCATGTGCTCAAGCCGAAAGTGCAAGTGTCAGCTTTGACGCCAGCAACCAACGCCTTGCTACATTGGCTGCGCAATACAACTTAACTCCGTTCGATTTCCCCCCTCTTTCATTAGCCTGTGGTGGATCAACCACTACCACAGGCTTTGGAGCTATCAGCACTGCTATTGCCTCGTCTGGCGCTACGTCAGCTGGATTCTTTGGAAACAGTGCTACTGTAACGTCGGAGACTAACGCAGGCTCCACTGCTTCTGCCGCCGTTTCTGGCGCAGCCAGTTCTGACTCTACCTCCGCTATTGTCTCGAGCGCTGCCCTTTCCAACCCCGCCTCCGTCACCGGCGTTGCCTCCGGCTCTGCAACCAATCCTGCGAACACTGGGGTACAATCGGGCCCTGTAGTTACCGCCACTGGTGTCACTACTACTTCTGGCCTTGTTTCTCTTTCTGGCTCTAATAACACCACTGTCACCTCTTACACGGCCGTTACTATAACTGAAGGAACTTCTACTATCACTGTTACCGAGTGCAGATGCACCCAGACTTTGCAAAACAATACCACGCAAAATATTTGCACTGGATCTAGTTCTGGGAAACCCACCACTGTGACTCTCCCCGCCCCCACTGCCACTATAGGATTTTCCTCCAACAGCGCGTCAGGTGCTGCCGCCAATGGCAACGGAGCAAGCGGCGGAGGATCTCCTGAGGGAAGCGTTCCTGTCGAGCAGGCATCGTCTTCCTCCCCCTCTGTCGAGCAATCCAACAATGCTGTTGGCATCCAGGCTATTATGTCTTCGTTGATCGTTGCGCTATTGGCCGCTCTTTCTTTGTAATTTAGATTTTATGTCTATTTTTATTTTTCTTTCGCATATAAGTAATAATAATAATATTCAATCTGGAATGAATTTATGGTGTATTGTTTGGCTTATTAGTATTTTTATCGTTTGTCTAGCAAAGGAAACACTTCATTCCTTTAAGCATTCGAGTCCGCGCGCAGTCTTCTTGATTTTTTCGAAAATGACCATGCGAAATATGTACGAAAGAAGCTAGGGGCTTTCTCGTCAGTGGTTTTAATATGTTTGATAACCCCTGTACACCGATAACTGAAATGCAACGTTCATGAAAAACTTTTTTCAGAAATTCACAGTAAATGCTCCTCTAAAAGGTAGCATCGCCGAATGTCCGAGGCCTCGGCGTTGTTAAACCAGCCTATGACTTGGCGTGTCTGGATGGTGCCTGCGAATATCTTGTGTCGCCGTTGAAATTACTGCGCTCATTCATAGAAGACGGAGGCATTGAAAGCCAAGATCAACAAGATGGATTTCAACCAAAGACCCTACAATAACCATGAAGGCCACTCTAGTTGGACTTAGCCAAAGGCGCGTTGAGGTAGCGCGTGCGGACATCTCTGATGGACTTGAGTCTAGTGGACGCACATAAATTTCTTCGCAGGTTAACCTGATCCCTCATAGATGAGATCCCAAGTTTGCCACAAGTCCAATATAACAAAAATAAAGTAGCGAATCTTTCCCATGGGATATAGAGGCCCAGCCTAACTCCCCCGCGGTTCGTCGCTCATATCACAATCAGATGCGCCGAGAAGCTGTGGTGCAAATCAGGTTCTGAAGCCGACACAGGACATTATAGCATATGCCAGAGAATAGATCTAGACACCGGACTAAAAACGAATAACGCAACAACGTGACCATGACCAAAGACTGAGCCTGGAGCATTCTTGTTGATCACCGCGTTCTTGTCGCTAGAAGCGAAATCGTAGGCGTATAGCTTTCCGCAGTGATAGGAAGTACAATGGTTCCATAAGAACTTTGAGGATTTTGGTGAGCCAATCGAAAGCACATTTTGCCCTAAAACTGCCGCCTCAGGAAACTGAAACACTGAAAAGCCGTGTGGGTAAAAAAACAAGCGACTTGACTGCGAGAACTGTAGGAACTGAAATAGGAAGGTTGATAATTAATCTTGCCGAGCGACTGGAATTATTGCAACCATCACCAACGCGATCTCTGGTCAGACCGGCGGCGAATTATCAAGTAGCCACACATTTGCCTACTAAGAGAGTGCTACAGGAATGTGTGCAATCCCGCCGACCCAAAAGGTCAGCAAACATGTGTGACACTGCAGGTTCCAGCAAGAGCATTGCCCCAGACTCCGTAGAATTAGCGCATCCGGATAAGTCATTACCGGTATATTTGGGCAGTATTGACAGAGCCATGCAAGTCGTAGGGAGGCAAACCAAGACATGGGCGATCCTGCAACAGCCGAATTCCGTCTTTGCAAAATTCCGATGGAGGATCCTAAGATTTCCGCCGGGATAACTGAACATATTGCTATCAGAACTGCTAGGATTGCCTAGAGAAGTGTGGAGATAAAAATGGGGGTGATTTCTGGAATCCTGACACATGTCTTTATTTGAAAAAAAGGACTTCATAGTTTATGTTTGTACGTTTGCACTCAGATTATTCTGTTCTTGAGGTATTTTACAAACGGGATATCGTTCACGTTACAAATGGGTCGGTCTTTTAAAATCACACCTTGACAAAATGGATGGCCTTGCACGCTTGGGGGTTGCGTGTTTTGCAGTTGCATTCTACAAATGAGATGCTGTACATTTTGCAAACGAGATATTGCCCATTTTACGGAAGCGATCTTTTCGACTTGCATTTCACAAACAGGCGTTTTCACAATGCTTTTGAATTGATGCCATTGCGAGGATCTGGGCATTGTGATTTCAAAATCTAATTTCTGAGTTTTCGAGGACTTCCGTTAGACTACGTCATCTCGTTATCCGCATCCGCGGGAGTTGACTCTAGCTGACTAGGGAAATACTAGTAGTGGTGGCCGAGGATAGCTAACGAGACATATGGCTCCGCCATAGCTTGAAAGTTGAACACAATTGTAGCAACAAAAATGTTTAATCAACATGGCCAACAGTTTTGCAAAACCAATTAGATGATCAATGCCAAATGATTCGAAGAATTGAATGCTCTGTGTGTGGGCTTCTCGCGATTTCTGAAGTTTCACACCGGGTAACCTAAACGATAGTAAACACAGCCATTGCCTAATTTGGCAAAACGCGGTTGGCTGGCCACACAAAGCAGACGGTTATCTTTTCACCTCCATTTCCAAAAAGAAAGAAACATGTTAGTTTTTTCTAAAATTGAGGCGATATGTGGCATTTGTACTACGCCGGGGGGCTTCAGATAACAATCAATATCTGTTTGCCTTTCAGTCGACTAGTCTGAATCTTATCTAAAGCGTGTGTTGACTAGTATAATGGCTAAATAGCAACTACATAGATGTATAGATAACAAGGCTCATTACAGTTGGACTATGCAAAGACAAAACAATAAAAAGAACAAAACAATAGTTAAACAGACAACATTTCATTACACAAACAAAAAGGAGCTTTTGTCGGAGTTTCGCCACGGTAGCAACCGCCTCACATGGCATTGTGTTGACGCACGACTTCCAGCATTATCATCATAAGTATAAGCTCAAGAGCTTCCTGACAAAACTGTCCAGCCCCCAGGATCATTAAATGTGCACTCAATTCAACTCTACCTTCCTCAGGTGATTCAGGCTCTTGCGCTCCTAAGTGTTCTGGCTAGCTTCCGCGCAGCCGGGTCCAGGATAGAAAGACTCAGGAACGGGTATACGTCCGCACACAGCATATAGGGACATTGCTGCTTACTACAGTTGTCATGCGCCTATTTTGTAGTAACATATCCCGTGGACGACCTCTATGAGGCGACACCAGTGTTGCAAAACTGGACATCAATGGATTATGACGGCCAACACGCGAGTTATAGGAGATGCGTTTCCCACACAGTCATTGTGTGATAGTGTAGCCTGTTCCGAAGTAGTTCCCATTCGCTTCGGGTGCTGTCGCGCTATTAGGGCATTGGGCTCTTCTGACAGATGAGCTCAGCATCGAGTGCATGGAAATAAGCGATACTTTGCACGCTTGGGGGCTTTTTAGCCTGATTGAAGGTATGGTGACGACTCTGACCTCACCGAGTAGAACTTACCACCGGGTAAAGGGCAAGATCTGCCACCGCCGGCATATCGGTGCATGAAATCTTTAACTTTAGGAAAATAGGATCCTGGCGATTATAGATTGGCGATTAAACGGTGCGGCGGAGATCCCGTTTAGGTTGCAGTCTGGGAACTTGGCTTTTTTTTTTCTCTATGTTTAGCAGCTATTTTCTTTTTTCTAGTGTCTACCACTTTTTAGCGGCAACTTTTCGGTTCGTATTTACATGCAACGAGCCCACCACCGATATCTCGTAGTGGTCTGGGGAAAACACGGCATTGAGCATTAAAAAAAAGCCAGGGAACAATTTATTATATAATGGGAAGATTGGCCGAAATAGAAGCCATTAAAATGAGCTCTAAGAGCATATAACTTGTACGAATCAGGGCTCTCTCTCTTTCTATAATAAATAGTATCCGACAGTCTAGGGTCAGGGCGTTGTTTTTGTTGCCATGCCATTTATTTTTCGTTAAGGCGAGAGGGCAGTGGAAGGAATTGAAGAGACAGATAGGGCATTAGTTAAGTATGGTAGGTTAGGTGAGTGCATACCAACAAAGTGCTGTCCAGTACAAACATCCATCAGTTTCGCATGCGTATGTGCATGCAAATTCCGGAAATAGCCCACAGATCCTAACCCAGGATCTGTGCCCATCTTTTTTTTTTTGTTTTGTCGATTTGTAACCCTATCGCGGTACGCACGCCATAGCCCCCTGAAAAAAAAGAAAACCGAAATGAACCCGACTATCATCCTGTAGGAAAAAAAAAAAAAAAAAAAAAAAAGAAGAAGACGCAGCAGCTCTAAAGTCACACTAAACATGCAACCTGGCCAAGATTTCATCCAAAAGAAGCTTAAAGTACAGACGAAACAAATTTAAAACAGGGATCAACAGCCGTTACATTGTATTGTGCAGGAGGAAAAAGAAACGCGGATCGAGATCGACGCATGCTATGCATAGAAGGACGCCAAGCGGAGAAAGATCGCAAACGGCAAGTTGGCGCACGGCTTACAGGCTATGTATGCATGCAGTTTTGTCAATGATATGGTGCAAAAGGGACTTCCTAAATATAAATGGCCCCGTTTCCCCGGAGTCTAGTAGATTTTTTTTTTTCTCAACCTCTAATCAACTGTTTGAACAATGGTTCGTTCCGCTTTAAGTAGCTTGGCACTGTTGACACTAGCGAGTCAACAGGCGAGCGTGCTGGGCCTCCCAGTCTCGAGTCCTGAGGCTACCGGTAAGTCATCATCCTTTTTTTTTTTTTTTTTTTTTTTTGCTGTCCAATATTTTGCTAGTTTTACTAACCTCAGCGACCGCGACTACCGATTCTGCTCTAGCGTCCACAGTTTCCAACCTGGCCAATACAATTGAAATTGACATTCAGAACATTGCCGCCGCCATCCAGGCTTTCACAAACTTGGACACTCCCACTTTTCAGAATGCCGACGTGGCAGCCGTTCAGATGAATGTGGACTTGACCTCTGGTCTTTCTGCAATTGGACAGACGAGTTCGCTGACAGCGTCCGAGCAGGCACAGGTCTACAGCACAGTGCAGGATGTTCTGCAAAGTTTCCTGGATATCTTTCAGTACATGCTAACCCCTCCTGTTGCTATTTCACAGAGCTATGTTCTTCAGTTTTTGTCCAATATTGGCCAAGTCGAGACTTCTATTTATGGCGCATTCTCTTGTGCAGAGATCTCCCAATCAAGCGCAAACATTTCTGCTGTCAACGCTGCAATGAATGAGCTGCTTGTTGCGTACCAGACGGGCCTGGGCCTGCTTCCGTCTCCTCCCAGTGACTGCAACCTCAAACTCGGTGACAATGACGTTTTGGTTCCTCTGTATACGACAACAGCATTGGTTGCTCCATCCACCACTGCTGTCGTTGGGCCTTTTAGCGAGACGTCCCCTTTGAGCGTTGTCGTTCCTCCGATCACCTCAGGTGAATTTAACGAAACTGCACCTCTGACCGTCATTGCCCCGTTGACTACTTTCGTTGCTGGTGCTTCCTCTGACAGTTCCGTCGCTGCGCCTTTTACTGAGACTGCGCCCTACACTGAGGTCGCTCCACAGAGCAGTTCAACTGCTGGGGCCCAAACTGCATCTTTTCCATTGACTAGCTCTGCCGCCCCCGTTGAGACTCAAATCGGTCCTTTCACTACGTCAGTTCAGTGGAACAGCGCGGCTCCTTATGCCAACAGCTCAATTTCGATCGCCCCAGTCTCTACCCCGGCGGCAACTGAGTCGGCGCCTGATTTCTCTACCACACCAGAGGCTACTGTTGTGGTGGCTTCCTCTTCGAGTAGTACGTCCACCACGTCTACTAAGACTGTCGCTGCCTCTTCCACAGCTGTGCCTAGTGCCTTAGCAAACGCTCTTTCAGCCGTTTCGCAAGACGCTGCAGACGTTAGTAATGCTCTTTCCAGTTTCTTGACTTCAGGTTCGTCTGATCTTACCGCAGTTGTTGATGCCGTCAGCTTTTTGGTGCAAGATTTAGTCGGTACACTTTCTTCCGTCGGAAGCCCTAGCTCGCTAAACTCAGGCTCCGTTGCCGCGTTGGCCAGTTCAATCGCCAATGTTGCTTCTACTTTCGCAAACATTTTCGAAGCTCTTTTAGGTCTTCCTGTTAATCAGGGCTTAAGAAAGCGTGACACGACAAGCTTGACCGACTCCATCAGCCAGCTAGCTCAGGCTTTGATATCAAGTGAGACCAGCGCTTACGCTTCTCTTCCCTGCGCTGAAGCCCAAAGCGCGGCTGCTAACTTTGAATCTACCAATAACCTGCTTACGCAACTGCTTGAACAATATAATCTGAGCCCTGTTGTTTTCCCCGCTGCTCCACTGAGCTGTGCCACGGCTGCTACTTCCACTGCTGCTGGATCTTCTGACAACACCTCGGCCGCAGCCTCTGTACCCACCACCACTGCGGCTGGATCTTCTGACAATACTTCTAGTGGGTACTCTGCTGTGAGCCCCTCCTCAACATCATCTGCGGCAGTCCTTCAACAGACCACCAGCACTTTCGCCGCCTCTAGTGGCTCCCAGAGCGCCACCACCAGCACTGGCATACCTTACGCTTTCGCTACTGATGTTGCGGGTATTTCTAACAATGTGCAAGCAGCTACGAATGCCCTTGCCGCTTTCGTATCCGCGGGTTCCTCTGACATTTCCGGACTTGATGCTGCTGTTCGCAATTTGGCGTTAGCTATAATCGCTGCGGTGAATTCTAACTTTGGAATTTCGGGCGCGTTCTCTTCGGCTGAAGAGGCCGAATTGACCACCTTATTCGAGAATGTTGCTTCTACTTACATCAACGTATTCCAAGCTATCTTGAATATCCAGCCAGTTGACACAAGCAGCACAATGGTCAACTACATTTACGATCTGGGCAACGGTTTCGTCAATGCTGAACAAGGCGCTTATAATGTTCTGTCCTGCGCTTATGTCCAAAGCGTATCGCCTGGCTTCCAAACTGCTAATGGTCTATTTGGTCAACTGATTGAAACTTACGGATTGAGTGAGTACACGTTCCCCTCTGCTCCTTCCGGCTGTCAGATCGCTTCAACATCTGCTGCCGCCGGAACGCCTCAGACCACTTCCATTGCAGTGTCGGGGGCTCCCACAACTGCTGCTGGTTCTCCTGGCAACACCTCATCGGCCGTCGCCGGAGCTACCACGAGTGCTCCAGGCTCTTCGGGCAGTATCTCGAGCGCAGCTTCCGGAGCCACTTCTGGTGCTGCCGCTAACCCATCTGACGTCAGCTCGTCCGCAGTCTCTGGAGCGACCACTAGTGCCCCTGGCGCTCCTGAAAACGCCTCGACCGAAGGTTCTAGAACCACCGCCACGACAACTATTGGTTCTTCTGAGATTGCTTCTATCGGATACTCCGGAACCACATCTGCTGCTGGCCCGCCTTCACCGTCATCTGCTGCCCCTCAACAAACTAGCTCTTTCATCGTCTCTATTGGCAGCCAGACCACCACTGCCTCGGCTACCACCATCACTGCCGTGTCTTTTGCTGCCGCTATTGCCGCAGTTTCTAACGATGAACAGACAGTCGCTGACGCTCTTGCCGCTTTCTTGTCCTCAGGCTCCACGGACTTTTCCGGAGTTCTTATTGCTGTCGCCGGTTTGGTCGATGACTTGATCGCCGCACTTGCTGCTGTTGGAAATGGTCCGGCGTCTGATGCCCAACAGGCCCAGCTGGCTAGTGTATTTGCTGGTATTGCTAACACTTTCACGAACGTAATCGAAGCTCTTGCGGGTCTCCAAACTAGCACCGCTGCTGCCCAGAAACAAAAGCGTGACACGAGCACAATGGTTAGCTACATCACCCAGCTGGCTCAATTTTTGATCAGCACTGAGCAAGCCGCCTATACTACTCTGTCATGTGCGCAAGCCGAAAGCGCAAGTGTCAGCTTCGACGCCAGCAATCAACGCCTTGCAACATTGGCTGCACAATACAACTTGGGTCCGTTCGATTTCCCCTCGCTTTCATTAGCCTGTGGTGGATCAACCACTACCGCTGTCTCTGGAGCCACCAGTACTGCTATTGCCTCGTCTGGTGCTACTTCAACTGGATTCTCGGGAAACAGCGCTATTGTTACGTCGGTGACCAACGCTGGCTCCACTGCTTCTGTAGCCGCTTCTGGAGCAGCTAGCGCTTCTGTGGCAGTCGGCTCTGGCACCATCTCAGCAGTTGTCTCAAGCACTAGCAGCACCGCGGCCGTTTCCAGCGTCGCCTCTGTTACTGGTGGTAACACTGCGGTCAACTCAGGTTCTGCAATCACGTCTGGGGTCCAGTCTGGCTCTGCAACTGCCACCGCTGCTCTCACTACTGCCGGTCCTGTTTCCAGCTCTGGCACGATTAACACCATCACCTCTTACACGGCGGTCACTATCACTGAGGGAGCTTCTACCATTACTGTTACAGAATGCAGATGCACCAAGACTCTGCAGAATGGTTCTACGCAAGACATTTGCACTGGATCTAGCTCCGGCAAGGCGACCACTGTAACCCTTCCTGGTTCTGCTGCCACTAGTACCGCGGTGACTTCGTTCCTTGCAGGATCTTCCTCCGGCAGTATATCTGGCGCTTCACCCAACGGAAACGGCGCGAATGGCGCAAGTCAGGGCACCCCTGTCCCCACTGCATCCTTAACAGGCTCAGGAGCTGGTTCAGGATCTTCTGAGGGAAGCATTCCTGTCGCGCAAGCATCTTCTTCACCTTCTCCTATCGAGCAATCCAATAATGGCGTAGGCATCCAAGCCGTTGCCTCTTCGCTGATCGTCGGTGTATTGGCTGCTCTTTTCTTGTAATTTAACTTTCATTTTGATTATATATAATAAGGAATAATAATATTGAGTTTGGGATAAATTTATCTTGTATTATTTTGGTATATTCGAACTTAGCCGATGGCCCTGCGGCCGCCATCTAACGGGCATGGTCTGTCTGGTACACATCGACAGAGAAACATTGTAAACGTGGCAAGGCCGCCAACACGAAATGGTTATTCGTCGCAATGGACTTGTCAGCATTATGAATCTATCGTGCTTCCTGGCCCAGTATCAGACCGGTCAGGACACGCGGTATATTTCTCGTTCTGGCAGCTGTTTCGCGGCTAACTGGATACAGTGTCCCAGCAAATGTGAGGTTGCGCATAAAATACTCGAGCTCGACAAGTGGTCTTCCTGTCTTGGCACATACCATGCACAGTTGCGGAACCACTAGGTACACCGACTGCCTTCTTCCAAAAAATACCATCGCAGCTTCGTCTCCTAGCAGTACTTGGTTTTATTATAATACACTTTAAAAAACAAACAAAAAAAAAAAAACATCCTGAATTTCCCGCTTAGGTTACATTAGAAACGTTATGTTCGGAAACGAGTTTCGCCAAAAATCAGCAAATCCATACAAGTCCTTTTCTTGTGGGGATTGTTTTTTTTTTTTTTTTTTTTTTTTTTTTTTTTTTTTTTTTTGATTGCACTACCGACTGGCAGGGTAGCGATGACTTTTAGTAGCATGCCGCCCACTTAGCAATACTATCCGAGGTTTGTTCAATGTGGTCACAGGTCTTCATGTACCCGACGTGGTTCCGTTAGGTGTGTCATTGCAAATCATCGATCCGAAAATCCATCCACTACACATCACGGTAAACGCTTGAAAACTTCGCACAGATCAAGAAACCGTGATCGCCCAGTATAATCGTAGTTAAGAAACCCAAGCCTGTTAGAGCCAAAACTGATAGGCCGGCTTGCATAAGACCCAGCATAAGCAAAGCCAGCTTCTTCCATATTATCAGTTTAAAAATCGAATCGACGAGTGGACACGACCAACGGGTTGTCGGGGAACTTCCAACTGTGACTGGACACCAGATTTTTCAATCTCGCATCTAAGCTGCACATTTGATAACTGAACTTATTAACCAAATAGTGCTCAAATCGGAGTTGCTCACAGAGATGATAAAAATTTTCGTCTTTAAGGATTGTCTCCTTGATAATCAGGCAGTTAGAAGCCCATTTCAATTTTGTCGCGGCGTCGGCTGAAGTTTCAAATAAGTATGGGAAGAGGATCCAATTCAAGCCAGGTTTAGTCCTAATATTACACAAGTAAACTGGCTTGGGCGAGGAGACAACACTAAAATCAGAGGTTTCTCATCAAAACGTACTTTGAGACCAATTTTATTCCCCAGCGCCCTCGTCCTCGAGTGAGATATAGGAAAAACTTCCTGCTGCATTGCAAGCCCTTTAAAATGATCCCAGTAATCGGTAATTTGAAAATTTTCATTAATACTAGATGCTTTCATATTGTTAAGTACATCGAGCCATTCAAAAGTGTCCAATCGGCGAACTTCTACCAACTGGCAGGATTAATTAAATCGATGATATCTTTCAGGAGGAGTCCAGAACTCCAGAAATGCCCACTTCACACGCAATTTGCCATGTGCTAGCTTGTCGAAAAAAGCCCAATCTGTTTAATGCATGTACATTGCGGAGTTGGGGAAGGTGGTGTGCACCTGATTATTCGAAGGATAACAGTGGTCGTTTTGGGAACCAAAGCATTAGACATAAAATGGCCAAATGCCACTCAGGGAGATACGTTAGCGAACAGCAGTGTAAACGCCCCTTTTAGGATTCATTGGCAAACTAGACGGCACACACGTGGAATTCTATTGGGAGCCTGGCGGGAAAATGTCAGATAGCTTCCTCACTTACAAAAAGTATTTCGCTGTTTCGGCCCCGGCAATTGTAACATCGGATCGAAGTTTTTTTTTTTTTTTTTTTTTTTTCTAAAGACAGATTCCCCGGTAGATATCATGATCAAACCCATTTTATGGATATTGCGCAGAATCGAGGCAGATACTTTTCCCCCGAAGGATATGTTTTCGTCGATAAGATTTATACAATGCGGCCTTACGTATTAGTTCTTTTCGAAAGCAAAAACACACACACACACTTATCACAAGACCAGTAGAAGTATAATAGTGGATTATCAAATACAAGGATTGTTGTCGAACATACATTCGGTACAGTAAAGCAAAGGTTCCCTCGACTAGAGCTTCTTACGATCTGGATTCTTTCAGAGGCGAAATCGTATAGGGCTGATACGAGGGCGTGTCAGCCCTGTAGTTACCAATTGCGCAAAAATCCATAACGCTCTGATAAGATGGGGTGGTGTATGCAGTAAAACGATTTTTTTATTGAAGCCGAACGACGGCTTTTGACAAATAAAGAATCTAACGAGGGATCTGTCACACCTGGAAACGAAAGCTTTTTCGTACAGGAAGAACTATCGATCCCTAGGAGGGAGCGCGAACCCAAAAAAAAAAAAAAAGACTGCGCCAGTATGCAACTTCAAGCAGGGGTTGGCTCGATGGCTGGTTTAAGGCTCAGTAAACGGACCTGATATCTGGTAAATGTCGTATGGAATTTTGTTAAGTTTGCATTTTCCATGTTAACTGGCTTGTTGTAAAATATTCACAGCGAGGCAAATTTCTGTATAAGATTCTCCTTCTGAGCTAAATCAGTAGCCTGGTTTATAAGAGTCTGAAAGAATTTCAGCTTCATTTCCCTCAGCTCTCTGTCATGCTTAAGTCTAGCTTCATTCTCTTCTTTTTGATATTTCAGCTTTTGTTTCTCTAGCTCAAGCTTTTCGAGCTCAATTATAATTTTTTCATTATCAGATTGTCTCTTTGATTTTAAATAAAGTATTATTGAGCATCCTCCATCCTCTTCGCTTTCGGAATTATTTCCAGCTTTGTCTCGGTTAGCCTTACTTATTTTTCGGGCAATTCTCGGCTTTTTGCTCCGTTCATCCTCTGGAAGGTGGACCATGGCCTCCTGCTGTACTTGAGGCTGCGCAATCGCCGCATCTGAAGTACTTTCGCCATTATCCTGGTCAGAAGTCGCGCAATCATATTCAGGTTCGTCCCAGGCGCCGTTCCTTATCGTATCTGCAGGGGATAAATAAACTTCCTCCTCTTCAGAGGCATCATGAACAACAGTTTCAGAAGCATCACGGCTATTAACAGCCTGATTTTTCTCTTCATTTAGAAGCATACGGTCCTGACCACCGATTCCCGTCTCGACTAGAGCTAGAACAGGGCGAAGCTTAGCCATGATTTCCTCCCAAATGAAGTACTCTGGCATTCTACCAAGCGCTTCATCTTTTATCGTTGCCCCTTCTCGTCTTACATCAGAGCCAGTAGTCGTGTATAATTCACGCTCCACTGCATCTTGCTTCTTCTAAGGTTGTTTATAGCATTCAGAACCTGCGACGCGTCCCTTTTATGGCTGAGCTGTGGTATAAGTTCAATTTCCAATTTCGACTTAAACTTAGGATTTGACCTGTATTTAGCGAGAAGGATTTTGCAATTGTCTCCATGACGAATCTATTCGGAAATCACCCCCTTGTCTTTCAAAGTATAATCAACCGTATTAGCTGGCTTCCGGGGGTTTTGAACTAGTGCCTTTATCAATACGAATTATTGTTTGCATTTTCTCCATTTGAGAGCCAGGAGTAATATAATCGACTCCGAAGTGAGGCTCATTCTTAAGAAGCGGCCGCAGCTTCCTATTCGGCAATTTATCAGGCTGAACAAGTTCCAGGCTTCGAATAGGCTATTCGACCAAAATAGGCAAAACAAATAAGGGTAGGGGACTTAACTAGACGGCAGTCAATCTTGTATTCGGCCACGCTCTGGTTTGCTCAAAATTTGCAAAGTCATGCATTGTTGAATTTGGAATCTGCAATGCAACTATCCATATGCCGACGTGGGTTAGGGGACCTGTCGTCGCCGTTTTTTTATTAGCCTTGCATATTTCGGGTAATCAGGGGGGACCCGACAATTGAAAGTTTGTCGAGCACAGACCAATGATATGATGCACAAATTGAACAGTTTTTCCCCTCGTCCTCTTAAAGAAAAGATTTTTTTTTTTTTTTTAAATAATACATTTTCTCCGGCCGCCTGAATCGTCAGATCAGATCCCCCTCATTTTTAGCGTCATAATTGCTTTTTTTCTTACAACTTGCATTGCAAGCTGAATGCGGATTTTTCTCTGCATGTCGCCCCAATCTAGATTGCTAAATGCAAAAAATATATCTATGCGCGGAGACACTCGTTGCTCATCTCGTTTAGCCTGTATCGCCACTAGCAGCCAGCTCCCGCACCATGTCAACATACTTTTTCTGTACATTGGCATCATTCTTTTGCTTGTCAAAGGCGGTGGTAGCCACGAATGCGGTGGTCACTAATTTTGTCTATCAATGTCTAGTAGTTCCTGATTCCACTGACAATTACTATACCTACAACGCTCAATATTCCATTCAAGGTGTCACTATCGAGGACGGTCAATATTGCGCACAAGTCTCTTACTCTGTCCCTAGTGCTACATACGATCAGCAGCTGGCAAGTATTGAAGAAACAGTACCAGATGACGTAGTTTACTACTGCTCGGATCTGCCCCATTGTACTGAAACGGTTCTAAATATCCCCTTTGACTACATACTACAGCCCGATGGCCAGCGCTGTACTCCAGATATAACTATACAGGCAAACTATCGACCTTATGCCGGACAAAGTACAACGATCATTTTAGCGGCTGGATGCAGTAACGACCAGGCGATGGCTGCTCCGATATGCTGGAATGCCGATGACGAGATAGCCGTTAGTGCCACCACTGCTAGTAGCACCACCGCAGAGGTCACTTCTACTACTGCTGGTACTACAAGTGCAGAAACTACTGCTACTGTTACTGCTTCTACTAGTGCAGCAGCAGCCGCCGCCACCACTACCGCCAGTGACCCGGAAAAGACGGTGTTGCAGACGTACCCTGAATGCACCATTGTGTCCGACACGGAAGATTCACCGGATGTCAGTCTGTCAGTTACCAGTGTCTATATCGAGAACGGCCAGTACTACGCAGAGGTCGCATACTTTTTTCCCACTGTCAACGAGGGTCAGTCACTTCAACAGATTGACATAGAGGAACCTGTATCCGATAGCCTGTACAACACCAACTCTGGATTGTATGTCTTTCCATTTACTCCGGTGCAGGGCGAGACAGCGCCATCGGCACCACTTGAATCATCGGTCCCTCTAAAGAGAGCTGTAAGCGGTCAGCTTTGCCTGCCCGACATACAATTTGTTGGCGTATACCCAGATACTATATTGAATGGCATTGCTTCGTGTTCAAGCAATGACGCCATTACTGCTGGCACGTGCTTTTACCCGCCAGATGATACGACGACGTCCACGAGCATCATTGCTAGCAGTTCAGGCGCGGCGGCCACTACCGCTACTGGAGAAAGCTCCTCTGCTTCTGTGACTACCACTACTGCTACTACAGCCACCAATAGTGAAAGCTCTACAGTCGCCTTTAGTACTGACACCACCATCACCACCACTAACACAGTGGCCGCAGCAGGCACAGATGCAACCACGGTTTCTGGCTCGAATACTGCCACACTATCTGGTACTGCAACTACAGAGACGTTTACATCAGGTAGTTCGACTGCAGCTATTACGGGCCCGTTGTCCAGCACAGGAACAGACGCAACTACGACTGCTGTTTCAAGTGTTGCCGTAGTGTCTGCTTCTTCTACAGACGCAATCAGCACCTCTGTCTCGATCACTGGCACACTGTCTGGTACCGCGACAGACACAACTACGTCCACTGGATCAGCGACCAGTGCATTGTCCGGTAGCACTACAGATGCATCTACTACGGCCTCTTTGTCCAGCGCAGCTACAGAGACGTCCACGCTTGCTGGGTCAGTCACTAGCGGGCACTCTGTTACAACCACAGGTGTGTCTACGTCCGCTGGCTCAGAGACTACCGCACTGTCGAATTCGGCCACGCAATCTTCGTCGATATCTACAGGCTCAGCCACTGCAGTATCGTTTAGCAGTGTTATTACAGGAACATCGATAGCCACCGATTTGAACACTGCCACAACTTCTAGTGGTGCCAGCACGATCACCGGAGCTGGCGGTGCGACTACAGCCTTGTTTAGTAACACGACGAACAGTGCTGTGGCTGTCAGCAACAGTGCAAGTCTTACTGGAATCGCTAGCGCACCTGGGTCAGCCGTTACTAGTAGTGTTGGCAGATCCTCATCTGCCACTGATAACACAAGACCTACGAGCGCATCGACTAGTACAGGTCTCTTGACAACCAGAACTGTTACTTTGACTGAAGGAACAAAAGTGATAACTACTACCACTGTCTGCCCGTTGACTGAAAGCAGCACGAGCAGTAGCGTGCAATTGACCACCAAAGTTATCACTGTTACACAAGGAACGAGAGTGTACACGACGACGACCGTCTGCCCTTTGACTGAAGTCCACAGTAGCACTAATGGTGGCACTGGTGTTGGTGTCACTGGTGTTGGTGTCGCTGGCGGTTCTCCTTCTGGTGTTGCCGGTGTAACTTCACGTGACAAGGTCGTCACAGTTATCACTCAGGGATCAAATGCATACACCACTACTGTTGCACAAGCTAGGTCAATCGAGACGTCGTTGCCAGCCAACCCACCAGCTAGCTCTCACAACTCTGTTGCGACGCTGAGTTCCCACTCTCAGCCATGGTCTTCATCTTTTGGCGTGCCTGCGGCTTCTTTAGACTCTGGTTCGGCGCCAAACGTACCAGTGCAATCGCCGCCGCCAGCGGGCCAGGAGCCAAGTCCATCACAGTACCGTCCAGCTGGAGCCAGTCAATCATCTTCAGCTGCGGGAGTCGCCGCAGAAGTGTCACAATCATCTCAGACCCCGCTGCAGGGATCTGCAGTATCGCTCGCTTGCAGCGTCTTTGGATCTGTTTTATCCGTTGCGTTTGCATACTTTCTCTTTTAAACAGGCCTAATTAACAATAATAATAATAGTAATAATATATTTTATAGATTTTTTTTTTTCTACTCCTGCGAACCATTACTGTCAAACTGATATGGTATGGTACGGCTACTACTGACTAGCAATCTTTTCAACTCGATTGGGCTTGCGGGACAATCGCCGCCGCAGCCGTTATGAGTTTCTCTGTTCCCTTAACCTTGCCTATTTCGGGCAATCAGGGGCACAGTGTCGCGCGCACAGACCCATTATAGAGCATTAAATAGTGATAAAATAAGTTCAGTTATAGGCCGGTATAGATCTTGAAATCACTTGTTCATTCTATTTTCTTTTTGTTTTTTTCAAGCATATATATTTGCTCGATAATCTTTTTTTTCCCTCCTCGATGTTTATCAATGCTTCCGACGATTCGCCGTGCCCATGATTATTATTATAATTGCTTTTTCTTTTTCTTTTTCTTTTTCTGGCAACATGCATTGCATGCACGCTCAAGTCCCCGTTTCCTCTGCTATGCAAGCGCACACAAGCCAAGAATGTCATCCCCCCAATCTGGAGTGCTAAATATATATAATTAGTTACTACCAGATTGGCTCATTCAGTTTCATTAATCACAACTCTTTTTAGTGCTACGACTGTTCATTCTCCGCCATGTTAGTATACTTGTTCAGTATATTAGCACTGTCCCTGTCAAGGGTAGTGCTGGCCGACACGGAAATTGTTACCCAATTTGGCAATGCATGTCCTTGGGCGTCTATGACCAGCAATTATGAAGCCATAGGTATTGAGTTTTCTGTTCAAAGTGTCACTATAGATGATAATGGACAACCCACGGCGCATGTTTCTTATACAGTTCCAATTCAGAAAAACAGCGCGAGTCTTGATTATGTTCAACAACTGGAGCCAAATGTGGAATATTATGAGTGCTCATCCTCGCCGTCATCCTGTAATCAACAAGTAATTAGCATCCCGTTTAGCTATCCAAGTTATGATGATCCAGGAACCTACTGCACTCCAGATATTGTGCTACTGGCACAATATGACGACGGGTCTAGCTTTATGTTGACATCATCATGCAATATGGACGCGAATCCACAGATTTATGCCCCCTGTTGGCATGACAGCGATGTGGTTGTTGTTGCTGGTACTAGTACCAGTACGACAGCAGAGATTAGCAGCACTATTACTATTGCTGTGGAAACTACTACGAGCACGGAAACTACTACGAGTACGACTATTGTTGCTGCCACTACCACCAGCGCAGCAGCAGCCACTACTAGCAATGGCGCGGAAAAAACGGTACTGCAAACTTACCCTCAATGCACCATTGTACCCAGCACGGGAGATTTGTCGGACGTCAGTCTTTCCGTTACTAGTGTCTATATTGAGGATGGCCAGTACTATGCAGAGGTCACATACTCTTTTCCCGCCATTAACGGCGGTCAGTCGCTCGGCCAGATTGACGTAGAGGAACCTGTATCGGATATTCTGCATAACACCAACTCTGGATCATATGTTTTTCCATTTACCCCGGTGTCGGGAGAGACTTCGCCACCACCACCACCAATTGAATCTCAAGCCCCTGTTAAAAGATCTGTAAATGATCAGCTTTGCCTGCCGGACATAAAGTTCGTTGGTGTTTACCCGAAAATTGTACTGAATGGCATAGCCTCATGTTCAAACAGTGAAGCCATTGCTGCTGGTACTTGCTTCTACCCGCCGCCTGACGACACGACCACGACGACTGCTGTGGCTAGCATTATCACCACCAGCTCAGATGTCGCGGCCACAGTGACCGGCACCGTTTCCGGAAGTTTCTCGACTACCGCCGCAGATGACACGATAGCTACGAAGAGTGAAACTAGCAGCACTGTCGTCGCTAGCACTACAACCGGCGGTGATTCCAGTGTTAACACTTTGACAGCCACGCAAACAGCTTCCGCAGCCGCCGCTGCTACGACTACTGACCAGGCAAAAACCATACTTCAAACTTTCCCTCAATGCACTATCGTCCCAAGTGCTGCCAATGACGTGGGAGAATCTACTCTTTCAGTCACTAGCGTTTACATCCAGGATGACCAGTACTACGCTGAGATCAGTTATTCCTTTCCCCCCATCATTATGCCAGTCCAAGAGGTTTTCATGGCTTCGCCTCTGTCTGTCAGACTTAGCAGCGGCTCTGGATCCTACACTTTTCCGTTTACTCCAGTTTCTGGTGATCCGACGTCACCAATAGTTGAACCTCAGGCTCCCGTCAAGAGATCTGAAACCGGCCAACTTCTTTGCCTTCCTGATATAGAACTGCTAGGTACTTATGTGTCGGCTACGTCTTTTGCAGTAGCTTCATGTACCAACCCTCACGCTATTATTCCTGGGGCCTGCTTCTATCTCCCTGATGGTACAGCAACGACGATGACAAGTGCCGCTACCAGTTCTGACACTGCCACGACCACCGGAACAAGTACAGGAAGTTCCTCTGCGACTGCGACGGACGCAGGTACAACGAATGACTTGACCAGTAGCACGTTGCCCGGCGCTAGCACTGAAGCTGCTGCTGCTACAATCGCCGCCTCGACTACTAGCAACGCATCATCCGGTGCAGCCTCAGAGACGTCTTCCACAACTGTTGTACCGACGACAGCTGACACATTTTCTGGTACCACCACAGGTCCGTCTACGACCTTGTCTAATACTGCTACAGAGACGTTGACAATTTCTGGCTCGACTACCAGCACACTGTCTAGCAGTGCCACAGACACAACTGCAACCGCAGGATCAACAGCTAATGGCGCATCGTCGTCTACTGGATCAAGTACTCTCGCGTCATCTGCTGGAACGACCTCTGCAACGGCCAACTCGGACACTGGTACCGGAAGTTCCATCATCGGAACGACTACTACGGCTGCTGCCAGTTCTATTGGGACAAGCAGCATTGTTGCTGCGACTGCCAGCAAATATTACACTAACTCTACTACTTCTACTGTCAGCGTATTAGCTGCATCCTCGTTTGCCAATACAAACACGGGAAGTGCAAGATTCACAGTTAGTTCGACTGATGGTGGTCTTGTAACAACCAAAACAATCACTCTCACTGAAGGAACAAAGATAATAACTACTACCACAGTCTGTCCATTGACTGAGAGCAAAACCAGCACTAGTGTAGTAGCGTTGACCACCAAGGTGGTCACTGTCACACAAGGAACGAGAGTATACGTCACAACTACTGTCTGCCCTTTGACGGAGGCGCACAGTACTAGCGGTGCTGCCACAGCCTCTCATAATGGTGCCAGCTTCATAACTAAGAATATCGGCGAAATTGCCACCCAGGAACCGACTGTCTTCACTACCATTGTTGGACGAACTGAGATATCCGTACCCAGCAGTCCCGTGGTGGCAGCCTATCAATCACCATCTAATTCTGCGGCTGCCGTGCCACATTCCGCTTCCCAATCTCTGTCTGCATCCTTTAGAATGCCACCAGTTTCCACGGACTGGCCAAATGCGGCACTGAATTCGTTGTCGGCGCCTTCATTGGTTATTGCACATGAGTCAAGTTCCTCAGGATCACCATCCGTTGCCAGCGGGATATCATCGGCAGTTCCTGCTGAGATTGCACAGCCATCTGAGACGATTTTGCTCGGATCTGCCGTATCGTACGCTTCGAATGTTGTTATGTCTGTAATTTCGGTAATTTTTGCATTGTTCTTATTCTAATGTCGCTTCTAATTAATAAATAAATAATAATATATATTGGGTCTTTTTATTTTACGGGTAAGTCGAATTATTTGTAGGCCATTGAACTACCACATAGGTTATTGTCATTCACTTTATGATGGCACTTGGCCATCGCCGCGCTGCTAGATTCACCTGCAAGAAGTCTAAAAAAACGACACGGCTTTTTGACTCTCCCGATTTTCGGGGCACGCCGCAGCTGTTTACTTTTTTTCTTAGCGTCGCCTATTTCAGGTATTCAGGGGTGAAACTTTATCGTGCACAGACTGATGGCAAGAGAGATCTATATGCGAGCAATTTGCAATTATATTACCAGCATTATTTTTCGTGTGGTATTATTTTCCTTTTTTTTTTTTTTTTTTTTTTTTTTTTTTTGTGTCCACAAATATGCAAGATTCCCAGCTGCTAGCCGTGCTCATAATTGCTTTTTCCTCAACATTCAATTCCATTTTTGTCTGCAGAATGCAGCTACATCCAAGCCAAGATTGGCCCTCCGATGCCGATTGCTAAAAATACCCCATAGTCTCTTCATAACATATTTTACACGCCATTCGCTTCACAGCACATCTTCGTTTTTTCCTGACTGTTGCTGCTGCTGGTGTCTTTTTCCCGTGATATCATGATGTTGGTATACATTGTCAGTATATTGGCATTCGCCTTGTCAAAGGTAGTGTCGGCCGAAAAGCAAACTACTAGCGATTTTTACAATTTTTGTTATTATTCAGCTTATAACTCTGAATATCCAAGCTTAGGGATCGAATACTCTATTAAAAGCGTTATCCTAGACGACTCTACGGGGCAATACACTGCTCAAGTTGCTTATACCGTGCCTCTTTATTCGCAGTCAGGTGGCTCACTTACTGGTATCCAACAAACTGCGCCAAATCAAGTGACTTATGACTGTTCAGCCGATCCAACCGAGTGCACTCAACAAGTTCTTAATGTGCCGTTCAGTGCTATAAATCCCGACATAGAAATGTACTGCACTCCAGAGATCACTATTGTTGCAAGCTACAGCGATGGAACGCAGTATACCTTGGAAGCCTCATGTTCTGGAAATAACGACCCGGTAACTCCAATGACCTATGCACCATGCTGGTATTTTCCTGAGCTAGTACCTGTGGCTACCACTAGTAGTACTGTCGCAGAGATTACCACTAGCACAACAGCAGAAGCCACCACCAGTACAACTGCAGAGGTTACCACCAGCACTACTGCAGAAGTCAGCACGAGTACAACTGCCGCTGCTACCAGTACTATCACCACCACAGACGCCACTACTACTACTACTACTACTACTACAGCTGGCCCCGAGAAAACCGTACTCCAAACCTACGCTCAATGCACCATTACGCCAAATACACAAGACTCCCCCGGCGTCAGTCTCTCAATTGCTAGCGTTTTTATCGAGAATGGCCAGTACTATGCAGAGGTTGATTATTCGTTTCCAGCCTATAACCAGGGTCAGAGTCTTCAGACCATCAATATAGATTCCCCCCTGTCAGCCGCACTGGACGGAAGTCCTGCATCGATCACTGTTCCTTTTACTCCAGTTACAATTGCTCCCATTGACACGGTGACAGTTCAAAGCCCCTTCGGAGCTAAGAGGTCTGCAAATAGTGACGTTCAACTTTGCCTTCCTGATATAAACCTTCTTGCTGACTACGGCGATACTGTGTTGGATGCCATTGCTTCATGCGATAACTTTCTCGCCATTATTCCTGGTACTTGCTTTTATCCCCCTGATGATTCGACAACCACAAGCACGACGGCGGCCGCCATAACCACTACTAGTTCAGACGTTGCCACTATTGCTACCACCAGTAGCACCGCTGAAGGATCGACCACTGCGGCTGCCACCACTACAGATGTGACTACCACCGCAGCTGATTCAACCACAAGTACGTTGTCGTCTATTAGTACCACCACAGACGTAAGTACAACCGCTGGTAGCACTACCGCTGAATCAACTAGCAGTGCATCGTCATCTGGTACCGCTACAGAGACGTCTTCCACATCAGCTAGTGAATCGTCGTCTGGTACTACGACCGCTACAGGTACATCTTCTTCAACTGCTGACTCAAGTAGCACTACTGTCTTGTCAAGCATTACTACAGACGCATCGACAACTGTTGGGTCAAGCAGCGGTACTGCTACTACAGTAGGTTCAACATCTGCTGAGGCGAGTTCTAGCACGCTCTCTAGCACTGGCAGTTCCACCATTGGAACCACGGCCTCTACTGCCAGTTCTGTCGAGGCCACCAGCGTTGCTGTGACGCCCACCAGCAGCAATTACTACTACACCAATTCTAGCATTTCTGCCCTCAGCAGTTCGGGATCAGCTACTACTGCTGCTGCTGCATCTTCATCTGCTAGTGCAAACACAGTCAGTGCAGCAGTTACTTCAACTAACGGAGGTCTCTACATAACTAAGACTATTACTCTGACTGAAGGAACGAAGGTAATCACGACTACCACGGTCTGCCCATTGACTGAAAGCAGGACCAGCAGTGAGGTAGCGTTGACCACCAAGGTGGTCACTGTCACACAAGGAACGAAAGTGTACACGACAACAACTGTTTGTCCTTTGACCGAGGTCCACGCTACTAGTGGTGCTTCTGCTGTTGTTTCATCGTCTCCTAAAGGTGCTGCCGCTGTTGCCACATCCTCTCCTAATGGTGCTGCCACTGTTGCCACATCCTCTCCTAATGGTGCCATCGCCGTTGCCACATCCTCTCCTAATGGCGCCAGCTTCACGACCAACAACGTCATTGGGGCATTCAATGGAAGTTTGAAACTCAAAACTAGCACTACGGCATCCATTCAACCTGCTGACACATCCCTTGTCTCGGCTGCTGCAGTAAATTCCCTTTCGCCTCCACTCGCTCTTTCAGTGTCCTCAGGAAAGCCAGCCAACTTGCCATTGATCACACAATTTGGCTCAGCTTCAGCTGTTGTTCTTCCTGTATCAAGCAGCAAACCATCAGCTGTTTCAGTTGAAGTTGCACAGTCATCTCAAACTGTTCTGCAGGGATCTGCAGTTTCGCTGGCTGGTAATGTCCTCAGTTCCATCTTTTCTCTAATTTTTTCCACCCTCTTTTTTTAAATCTCACCATTAATAACTAATAGCCAAACAATAATAATATACATGTGTATAATAATAGTCTATTCTGATTTCTTTTATTTCACACATCTCCAAATGTAAAAATAGTAGCATCCCATTCGCCAATTTAAACGTCTGCGGAGGAAACGTGCGGCTGGCCGTTGCCCGTGTGATTGTTTTTCTTTTTTTAATTAATCTTGACTGACAGGGCTAATCAGGGGGACAATGTGAAACTTTATTGCGCACAACCGATAACAATGGAAATACAGGCCAATGTTGGTCACTTCCTAGTGGTTTTTTCTAGTGCCTTTTTTATTCGCTCTTTCCTTCTTTCATTTTATAACCATTATTTTGCTCGATTTATCTTTTTTTTTTTTTTCTTTTTTTTTCTTGGCGCCGCGCTGCTCACGATTGTTGCCATAGTTTCTTTTTTTTACACCGTTTAATTCTCTTTTTGGCTGTTGACTGCATGGACGCACGGGTAAAAATTCCTCCCCGATCTAGATTGCTAAATATATAATAATAGTATTATGCATTGTATCATATTTTTTTTCTTCTTCCTGCTACTTAGCACCTTTCTTTCCGCCATACCTATACACTATGTTGGTATATCTTTTCAGTGTATTAACACTGTTTTTGCCAAACCTCGTGGTGGCCCAGAACCAG
Source organism: Crinitomyces ghanaensis (assembly GCA_030581755.1). NCBI lineage: Eukaryota > Fungi > Ascomycota > Dipodascomycetes > Dipodascales > Trichomonascaceae > Crinitomyces > Crinitomyces ghanaensis. Next base: position 59,584 of record JAKTVX010000054.1, read on the forward strand.
ATCGTCACAGATTTACACTACATATGCTATTATCCCGGACCGAACCTCGATTACGAAACTCTTGGTGTCAAGCTTTCAGTTCAAGAGGTCACTCGGGAAAACGGTCAATATATCGCCCAAGTTTCTTACAATGTTCCTACTACATACGACGGTCAAACTCTTGTCAACGTACAACAAACCGTTCCAAATCAGGTGATTTACGATTGTTCCTCCTCTTCCAATTGCAATAGCCAAATTGTTAACATTCCTTTTACCGTTCAAATTCCAAACATTGGAACTTATTGTACCCCGACTATTACTTTAATCGCTCAGTATGATGACGGAGCTACACTCACTTTAACATCCTCGTGTGATGTAAGTCAAAATGCAATGGTTCAGTCACCATGCTGGTATACTTGGGACATAGTAAATGTCGCTATTCCTACTACCAGCACCGTTGCAGAGGCTATTACTACTAGCAGTACCGCTGCAGAGGTTGCTGCTCCCACTGCTAGTACTACCGCAGACGTCACCTCCACTGCTAGTACTACAGCGGATTCCAGTATTACTACTACCACTGCACAAGTCACGGCCACAGCCACGACTACCTCTGGTGCCTTTAAAACCGTGCTGCAGATATACCCGCAATGCACTGTTTCGCCGGATAGCCAAGATGGATATGTGGCTATTTCAGCCACTGAATTCTACATTGAGGATGGCGAATACTACGCCGACATTGAGTACAGTTTCCCGCCCAGCTACCGTCAATATGACTTTGTAATAGGGTTTATAATCGACCCTGTCTATGACACTTTTTATCAGAGTTCAGGCTCCTATACCTTCTCTTTTACTCCAGTGGCTGGTGCGAAGGACGGTCAACTTTGCGTGCCTGACATAATCATGCAGGGCCCATACGGAATGACTCAATTAGTTGGCACTGCGTCATGCTCAAACAACTACGCCACATCGGCCGGCACTTGTTTTGACGTGGCTGCTGATTTGGTCTCCACTACTAGTTCAGATATCGCCACCACTAGTACTACGGCCGACTCTTCTTCCTCTTCTTCTTCTGTTACGGCAGATACTAGTTCCACTACCGTCGACGACAACACCGCAACTACCGCCACTGCTACAGGCGCCACTACGACTGTGGACGTTATTAGCGGCACCCTTTCGGGCAGCGCTACTACAGAGACGTCGACAGGTGCTGGATCAGTTACTGCTGCTGCCACGCTCTCTGTCACTAGTACGGACGCCATCATCACCACGACTGCTGACGCAAGTACCGGCGCCACCCAGTCTGGTACTACTATCAAGGTATCTGCGACTACCGGATCAACTGCTATTATTGCCCTGTCTGGCACGGCCACCACAGATGATGCGTCTCCTGCAACTACTGTTGGACTAAGCAGCACCAGTGTAGTGTCCGATGATGCTACAACAACATCGTCCAGCGCTGCTTCTGAATTGAATAGTACCACGTTTTCTAACGTAGTTGCGAGGTTGCCGTCCACAAGCGCTGCTGCTGGCTCCACTGAGACAGGCAGCGCTGCCGTGACTACAAGCTATTATGCCAATTCGACTGGTTCTACTGGAACAACTGCTCCGATTAGCGGAGACCTCTTGACAACCAGGACTATTACTCTGACCGAAGGAACAAAGGTTATAACTACTACCACGGTCTGCTCATTGACTGAGAGCCAGAGCAGCAGCGGCAGCGGCAATAGTGTGCAGTTGGTTACCAAGGAGATCACTATTACACAAGGCACAAGGGTGTACACCACAACGACTGTTTGTCCTCTGACTGAGGAGAAGCATATTAGCAGCGCTGTCACCACGACTATTACCAGCGGCGCGTTGTCTGACGTCGGCGCCACCAGAACTAAGAGCAGCGTCGCAGTTATTACTATTCAAGCATCGAGCGCACCTGTTATTGATATTACCATTTCCCAAGTTGTTTCGACTGAGACATCTGTCAATCCACCACAAGCCAGCAGTGCAGTGGTAGCCTATGAACCATCATTATCATCATCAGCTCCTAATTCTGTTGTTGCTGGTGTGAATTCGGCATCCCAGCATCTGTCCGGCTGGGCAGGCGCCTCAGGAGTCTCTGAAAATTCACCCAACGCAGCAGTAACGCCGCCATCGTCAACGGCTTTGACGGTAAACCCCCCTGTACCAAGTTCAGCAGGATACCCGACCGCTGGCAGTCAATCGCCATCAGGTGTCCCCGTTGAGGTGGCAAAGCCATCTGAAACGCTGTTGGAGGGATCAGCTGCGATATACGCCTCCAATATTCTTGGATCAGCTTTATCTGTATTTTTTGCATTTTTCTTGTTCTAAATGCTGCAAATTAATAGCTAGATAGGTAATACACTGACATAATAACACCTCTTTCTCCATGTGACCCACGTCGTGCCAACAGCTGGCGTGCCTATCAAGTATCTATTATGTTGCCATTAAACGTTTTTTAATTGTTTTTTTCTCACGACTTAATAATTGGAACCGCTACAAACTTCAGCATGCTGACCTGCTCATTTACGGCGGTCGCGTTTCGGCCATTATAACGGCCGAACGGCTGAGGATGGAAACATTAGCGAATATTCCTTTTTTTTTTTTTTGTTTTTTTTTGTTTTCTTGTTTTGCAGGCCAAAAATTTATTAATCTCGTATTTTTCATTGGTTGTTACAACTTTACAAGCGCGAAATCGTTATCGCGAGAGAGGAATCGGAGTTTACACGGATTATCTAGAGGACGGGAGAGCGACATCCGCTTTTTTGAATTCCCAAATTGGCATGCTTGTCAACAAATGGCTGGTAGCCGCTTGCATTTTACCGCAACCCGCAATATAAGCTTTACTCCGCACACCCAAAGTATCAGGCTATCAACAAGAAGTCGGATAATGGTCCGAGACATGCAACCATCCGACAAAAGAGGAAGTAGAAAAAAATTGCGCCGCGGCAACGTTGCGCCGCACGCTAGGTTATATGGCCTTTAAACCAATTGGATGAGATTCAATTGATTAATGAGCTACCATTTTTGTAAGTATAGTTGTTGTAACAAATATAATTTGAATTTATATAATTATGGCCATTTCATTAAATGTACCAAATTCTTTTTTTTTTTTTTTTCCCCTAAAAGGGCGTGAATTCTGAGCACAGCCGGCGGCGCCACGTGCGGCTTGCCTTTTCGCCGGCGTAATTTCTTTTTCTGTCGGATGGCAGCAGCATCAACCTAGAGGAGTGATGTCTGTTGACTAGTGTGCAGATGAAATGAAATAGAGTGCTATAAAATAATCTAGTAAGGCACAAAATGATCTTGGTAAGATGAATAAAGTATAAGAATGTGGCCTGCATGATTTATGAAAATGTCTTGGCAGGCACCTAGAGGTTGGGAAGTCGACAGTGACAGGTGTGCAGGTCGTCGGTTAGATGACCAGCAGCACTACTGTTAGTTACCCCACGTTGAGTTTGCCCCACAGAGGGGGTCTATCTATGTATTGAGATAGATGTGAGGGGCGGCTGCAGAAGATGGAAAAAAAGCAAAGAAAAATCGCGGGGCGCAAAAAATGAGAAATGTATAAAATGCACAGAAATTTTTTGGGCTTGTGGAGTACGCATCCGACAATGACAGAATCAAAAGTTTTATCGTCAGAACATGTGGAGAAAAATGATGACCAAATAATGGCATGTGAGCAGCAGGAGGGAGTGGAGTGGAAAGAAGAATCAGTTGCGTCAGACTTGGCTAAAGGGCCTCAGATTTCAGAATCGCACAGAGAATATTTATTGAAAAGACATGGAACATTGGACCTCGACCCACTGCCATCAGAGGACCCTGGTGACCCGTTAAACTGGCCATCGTGGAAGAAGAATTTGAACTTGTTAGGAGTTGGACTGCAGGCCACCGGTGGCCTCTTAATGTGTACTACGGTTATTCCTTCACTGACTACTATATCCGAAGAATTCCAAGTGGGATTCACGCAATGCACCTATTTGCCCACAGTCCCGCTTTTGTTTCTTGGTATATCTACTCTGTTCTGGAAGCCTGTGGCCAACAGATTTGGACGACGGCCTGTCTGGCTCGTATCTACATTTTTGGCAGCCATATTTGCACTTGCCAGCGCATTTTGCAATAACTACGGGGCGCTCATGGCCATGCGGGTATTCAGCGGAATTTTTCACGCGCCATCTCTGGCTATTGGAGGAGCCACTGTTGGAGAGACGTTCTTCGCTAAAGACCGGGCCAATAAAATTGGACTGTGGTCGCTGGCGTTCACTATTGGACCGTCAATTGGGCCATTCCTAGGAGGCATCACCTTATACCATACTAACTCCTGGCGATGGGCATTTTGGCTGCTGTTGATCTATACTGGGTTCACATTTGGGTTTGTTGTGTGCTTCTGTCCGGAGACGCTGTACAGCAGAAAGCAGGCAGCAAACACCCCACACGGATTTTGGGCCCAGTATTTCAAAGTGCGCCGAATTAACAAGGCCAAGTTCAACCTGTACGAATTTATTGAGCCCTGGATCTGGGCCAAATACTTGCCAGTGTTTATGGCGTTTATGGTTCACGGTATGGCCAACTGTCTGACCAGTCCTGCTATTATGATTATTTTGCCCAAGATCTACTCCCAAGTATACGGATTCAATGCGCAGCAGATTGGACTTCAGTACATTTCCATGTTGGTCGGGCTGCTTATTGGCGACCAGCTCGGCGGACCGCTGAGTGACTTTATCATGCAAAGGAGGCGACGCCAGGGCAAGACGGCGCCCGAGTTCAGACTCTGGGGTGGATACTTTGGCGTGGCGCTGGCCATCTGTGGTATCTTAGTGTACGGTATCATGCTCACGAAGGCTAAGAAGGATCACTGGACAATTGTGCCGGATATTGGAATTGCAATTTCTGCAGTCGGAAACCAAATCATTGCCGCAGTGGCCATTACGTATGCCATTGACAAAATGGGAGTAATCAACTCTGGTACAGTCAGCAACTCTATCCACCAATACCGCCAGGCTTGGAGTTTTATTGCGCCGTTTTTCTTCAACCCCATGTACGACAACTTAGGAACTGCCGGAGCTGCAGGTCTGATGGCCGGGTTGATGGCCTTTTCAGCGCTTCCAATGATGTACATGCACATTTTCGGATCGCGTCACACTTATGACGTGCAAAGCAGCGACGCAGAGAGCGAATTTTAACGCAGAAATCTATTTAATTTGATTAATATATGGTTGAGGCTTTTGTTTTTTTAATACACTGTTAATAAACTTCTCCGCCAACTGTTTCGATCGACCGTTGCCGCGATACAAAAGTCGTTATTTCCTTGTCCATTAGACGACATTCTAATTTTGAGGAAAGGTCGATCATATCATGAGAAACAAGTCTATAAATTTTTTTCAAATTCTTTTATCCACTGATTTGGAATGCAGTCCCCGCTGAGAACATTTGCACAATAAGATGCCTCTGTTAGATAGGGGCCGCACTCCATTTAAAAACGCCACTATAAACAGCACACTATTCTATCAATAATATCGTTAGTTGATGACTACGCCAATGATGCGGCTGCTGCCAATTTGGGTTTATCACTGCAGCTGCTTTGTGCATATTTACTTTTTATTAAAACGTAACCTTGCGCGAAAATGTACACCCAATCAGGGCCTGTCAACCCCCGATCGGGATTCGTTAACACAACGGTGTCTGTTTACTTTTTACTAACCTTGAATATTTTTATGGTAGTCAGGAGGAGGGACATACCCCCCGAACCTTGCTCTCGCGACACATCTGCGCGATGACAGGTCAAATATACCGGCAAATACCCTCACATAACTAACTGAAGCCTTACTGTCAACACTGCTTAATACGCTGATATCTCACCATAACTAGTTACCAATGGTCTCCACTCGTTCCTCCGATAACCTTAATCGTAGCCAGGCTAACTCACCAACACCTTAGGCATGCGCCGCTGCTGTTTATGAGTTTACTTTTTCTCGCCTATTTCCGGTAATCAGGGGGTGAAACTGAAACTTTCTCGTGCACAAGCCGATGCCTCAAAGAGATTGACATGACAAATAATTGGCAAATGGCAAATATATTACCAATATATTTGGCTAGTTATTTTTCTTGCGGTATTATTTTTTCTTGCTTTCGTTGGCCGGGATTCTTTTTTTTTTTTTTTTTTTACTCGGCGCCGCCGCTTGTGTTCACAAGTATGCCAAGACTCCCAACTATTCGCCGTGTTCATAATTGCTTTTTCGTCAACATGCAGTTAGATGACAGAATGCAACTACATACAAGGTGACATGGGCGTCTCCCCCACGTCGATTGTTAAAAATGTCCATTCGCTGCACATATATATATATATATATATATATATATATATATATATATCCTAATCTCCATATACTTTCCTACATAACATATTTTACACGGTCCTTGGCGCACACCTGTTCTCCCTTCCCCGTTATCATTTATCATGTTGGTATGGTTTCTCAGTATATTTGCATTCGCCTTGTCAAAGGTAGCGTTTGCTGAGGAGCAAATTATTAGCAATTTTTACAATTTTTGTAATAACCCAGGTTATATCTCTTCAGATGCATCCTTCTTCGGGTTCGAGTATTCCATTGAAAGCGTTACCCTTGACGATTCTACCGGCCAATACACTGCTCAAGTTTCTTATTCCGCGCCTCTTTTTGCAGAGGGCATACTTTCTGATATCCAAGTAACTGCGCCAAATCAAGTGACTTATGACTGTACAGCCGATCCACGGAAGTGCAGTCAACAAATTCTTAATGTGCCTTTTACGGCGACAAATCCCGATATTGGATTGTATTGCGCCCCAGAGATCATTATTGTTGCAAACTACTTTGATACTCCCTTACCGTTTACCTTGGCAGCCTCGTGCTCTGACAATAAGGACGGAGCGACTATAATGATCTCTACACCATGCTGGCATGTCGACGATCTGGTAGCCGTAGGAACTAACACCAGCGCTGCAGCACAGACCGCTACTAGTACGACTGCAGAAATTGCTACTAGTACGACTATTGTTGCTGCCACCATCACTAAAAGAGCAGCAGCAGATATTATTAATGGTGTGGTGGGAAAAACGGTGCTGCAAACTTATCCTCAATGCACCATTGTGCCTGACACGCAAGATTCACCGGACGTTAGTCTTTCAGTTACTAGTGTCTATATTGAGGGCGGCCAGTATTATGCAGAGGTCACATACTCTTTTCCCACTGTAGATCGTTATTCTTCCATTCTTTTCCAGGTTGAGATAGACGAACCTGTAAGCGATAATCTGTACAACACCTACGCGAGACCATATGTCTTTCCGTTTACTCCGGTGGTGTTGGACGAGACTGCACCATCATTGCCACTTGAATCCTCATTCACTTCTAAAAGATCTCTAAATGGTCAGCTTTGCCTGCCTGACATAAAATTCAGCGCCCATTATTACGATGGGCGTATAGTGAATTTCATAGCTTCATGTTCAGACAATGAAGCTATTGCTGCTGGCACTTGCTTTACCCGCCGGACGACACGACCACGACGACCGCTGCGGCCAGCATTATCGCTACCAGTTCAGACATTGCCACTACTGTTACCACGACCAGCAGCGCCACTGAAGCATCGACCACTACAGATACCCATACGTTGTCTACTATGAGTACCACAGACGTAACTACGACTGCCGGCAGCACTACTGCCGAGTCCACTACCAGTGCATCGTCGTCTGGTACAGCTGCAGAGACATCTTCCAGATTTTCTAGTGAGTCGTCGTCTGGTACTACTACTACTGCCGCTTCTTCAACTGCTGAATCAACTACCAGTGGAACGCCGTCTAGTACTGCTACGGAGACATCTTCCACAGCTACTAGTGAAGCGTCTCCTGGTACTACTACTGTCGCCTCGTCAACTGCTGACTCAAGTAGTACTACTGCCGTATCGAGCACTGCCACAGAATCATCTACAACCGCTGGATCAAGTACTGTTACCGTGACTACAGGAACGCCAACAGCAGCTCAATCAATTTCTAGCACGGTCACTATTGCTGCTGGTGTTGGTTCAACCACCAGTGCGTTGCCTAATATTAGTACCACAGACGTAACTAGTAGCGCTGCTGTTAGAGAGACTTCGTCCGCAACTGCTGACTTAAGTACCAGCGGATCGACATCATCTGGTACTGCCACCGAGATATCGTCCACGGCACCTAATGAATCATCAACTCGTAGTAGTACTACCGTTACGGCTACATCCTCTTCAACCACTGGGCAAAGTAGCTCTACAGGCGCATATACATATACGACCAGTTCAACCGAGACTAGCAGTTCTGTTCTCACCGCCACCACCAGCCATTATTATTACTACACCAATTCTAGCACTTCTGCTATCAGTTCTACCCAAATTAACACTGATGCGCAGGCCACGCCTACCACCAGCAATGACGGAGCCATAAGCAATACGGCCACAAGCGGACCGATGGGAAACATCACCAGTTCTGTTGCGTCTTCTGACAGTATCTCTACCGCGGCCTCTCAAACCACTGTCACCACTGCTATCGGATCTTCTGAGACGAGTTTGATGGCATATTCTGGAACCACATCCATTGTCGTCTCCGTAACTTCACCATCATCTGCAGCTCTCCAACAGACTAGCACTTTCGAAGTCTCTGTTAATACCCACATCACCACAGCCTTGGCCACTTCTAGCTCTGATGTGCCTTGTAGTTTATCTACCGGTTTTGCTACCGCTATTGCGGGAGTTTCTAACGATGAGCAGACAGTCGCTGACGCCCTTGCTGCTTTCTCGACATCGAGTTCCTCTGACTTCTCCGGAGTTATTGTTGCCGTCATCAATTTGGCGGACGATTTGATCGCTCTGCTAGCGTCTTTTGGAGATGTACCACTATGTAATACCGAAAGGGCAGAATTGGCTAATTTATTCGCAGGCATTGCTAACATTTCCACAAGCGTAGTCGAAGCTCTTTCGGAACTCCAGAGTAGGAGCGTGGCTGCCCAGATGCGAAAGCGTGACACAACTTCAATGATCGACTATATTCAGCAGTTGGCTCAATTTTTGATAAGCACTGAGTCGGCCGCCTATTCTACTCTGTCCTGCGAGGAAGCCCAAAGTGCAAGTGTTAGCTTTGAGGCGAGCAATGCGCGACTTGCTACGCTGGCTGCACAGTATAATTTGACACCTTTCGTTTTCCCGATTGCTCCAAACTGTGGTGCAACCACTACCACTGGCTCTGGGGCCACCGCTACTGCTGTTGCCTCATCTGGCGCTACTTCCACTGGCATTTCTGGAGACCGTGCTACTATTGTGTCGGTGACTAACGCTGGCTCTACTGCATTCGTTGCCCAGTCTTCCGCGGTGGCAGCCACTCCTGGGTCTACTTCAACAGTCGCTGACTTAGTTATTAACGCTGGCTCATCTGCTACTTCAACTACCGGCTCCGCTGCTGTGCTTAACTCGGCCCCTCTCACTATTAGCACAGGAGCCCAGTTTGGCACTATAGCTGCCACCACTGTTGCCGTTACCGCTGGCCCTGCTCCTGGCTCTGGCTCTAGTAACACTACAATCACTTCTAACACGGCCGTTACTATAACCGAAGGAACTTCTACCATCATTGTTACCGAGTGCAGATGCACCCAGACTTTGCAGAATGATTCTCTGCAAGACATTTGCACCGGATCTAGCACCGGCAAGCCCACGACTGTGACTCTCCCTGCCTTCACAGGCATCACTGCATCTTGCACCACCCGTAGATCTTCTGCGGGAGGCGTTCCTGCCAACCAAGCATCTTCTTCATCTTCTACTATAGAGCAATCCAATAGCGCCGTTGGCATTCAAACTGTTGCCATTTCGCTAATCATTGGTGTATTAGCTGCTCTTTTCTTGCAATTTAGTTTGTAATTATATTTTCATTTTTAGCTTGATATATAATGCCGAATAGCTATATTTTGTTTAGAATAAATACATCTTTCCTTGTTTGTCTCATTACGATGTCCATATTTTTGTCCTCAAAGGGCACATTTCATTGCCCTAAAGTTTTATTCTCCTATCAAAACATCCTGTTTTACAAAATACGCGTTGCGAAGCAAAGCACGGATGGAGGACGTTTTCCTGCTTTACCGCTAATGTTGGATACCTCTGACTATTCTTCAAACATCATTGACTGAAATGCAACGCACATGGCTTCTTATGAGGAAACCAATATAGACGTCTTTCCAGATACAGCGCGTGTCAGGCTATCGAAACTTCTGCAGATTGAGCTAGGATATGATTTGACCATAGTCAGCGGAGCTCCCCTATTTATGACTTGGCCCCTCCATTTGAACTGCCTTACTCGCTCGAAAAGAAAGGCAAGCTCCAGGAAGGCCATACATACGGATTTCATGCAGAGAGGATACAACAAGTTGGATTGTTGTAGTTTCATTTGCAGGCATATTCTGCTCGGATTACTTATATCCAGGTAAAGTGAGCTGATGTGTGCAAGCAGTATCTAGTTCTACCATCAGTAGTAATTTAACTCCTGAAAGTGGGGCTTCTGCGAGTGGTGCTAGTGCCATCGAGACAGCTGGCCCAACAGAATCACCCACGGAACCCAATTCTTTTATGAGGCGGATTATCATTGGCTTCCAGTTATTGGTTGACTATTGCCGGTTTTTTTTTTTTTTTTATAGCGCTCGTTTTTTTGCGTCGTTGTAAAGCTAAGGTTCTTGTCTATAATCTGTTCTGTCCCGGCGGGAAAATCGATACGCTGTACACTCGATCATATTGTATGCAGAAAATTTGGAAAAACGCGCTTTAAATACGGCTCAGTTTAGCTCACACACTGAGAGGCAACAGAAATTGCACATTGTAAAATAGATAAGCAGATACTGATTTTACTGGAAACCGGCGAGATTATGTATGTCGCACATTGAGGCTGCAGGATTAACAGCTGTCTTTATTTATTCATCTTTTTTTTTTTTTTTTTGGAAAAAAAGGCACATGAATGGAGGGCCTGTTATTCATGCATGAAATGTCCGCACCCGCATTTTACAAATCGGTCCACCGTTGACAATCTTACCGTTTTAAGTTGTTACCCGGGGTGAGGTTCGCGAGATCCATCCAACGATGAGCCCAACTGATCCATCTACGCAGTGGCTTTGCCCCATGGGGGAACTGTTCGTTGTGAAAATTTGGTTGATTGTTATCAAATTATTTACTATGGTCCCTCAAGTTTTGTTGCAAGTATTCAAGTATCTGGATTTTTCGAGTTGCCTAGCAGTGACTCAAAATGTGTCGCGAATGGCGCCATGCCTCGGAAATTCGAACCGCAACGGAGATTTCAACTTGATAATTTGAAGCGGTACTTGACTCCGCGGATGAAAATAATAATATAAGCCAGGAAACTTGGTGTGATCACTCTTTGCGGTATCTGCAAAAGGCCCTATTTTTGCGATATGATGATGTTCATGAGATTGCCAACATTGACATTCAAATGTCGATTGCTGGAGAATATCATGAGGGTAACTACCCGACATCCGCGCTGGGAAGAACCAGGGACAGCTTGTCACTTTTGATGCCAGAGACAACGAATGCCGGTTAAACTTGCTCCATATTTGCTGCCCAGCGAGACGCATCGACAGCGTAAGAGCCAACTATGACAATAACTGTCTTGCTACCTTAGGAGATAGATAGAATTGGCTTTATACACCGCAACAAATCGATCCAAGTCCTATTCAATGAATCTCATTATGTGCGTTGTAATGTAAGGGTGCTAATTAACCTTCTTACTAGAGAAGCACGCTTTAACTCCGCTGGACGTTTCCTGTTTCTCTTCTTGCATGATTAAATTCCCCGCTTTTGCAAATAGTATTGACGGTGCATCAGCTTGTGGCCTACGATTGGTTGCGGCACCATAATCTACGATCTTAAGGTCTTCTAACTTCAGAAAATTAGACTCTATAATTTTTCGTGTTGGACTCAGATACACCAATAAGTAGATGATTGCCTTTTTGACAGTTTCTTATTTATTTATATCTACGCTGAGACTGCAAAATTTATGTATGGTAATCCTGCGCTTCTTGCAACGCGTAAAACTTAAACCATTGATTGCATTTTTGAAAGGTATAGTTTGTTGTCATCGGTGCTGATGGCGCCATGCCAGTGATGCGTGACTCCGCAGCAAGTGGCACTGATTCAGGCCAGACAGCGGTGAGCAGCGCTCTCTCAGCAGGCAGTCGTACCAATACTGAGTCTCAAACGACGACATCAGCCACCACCGCTGAAGGAATTCTTGGTCCCCTGTGTTAAGTGCGGCTCGATGATTGCAATTGTTGACGATGTGCTGACAACAAATGCGCCACAATCACAACTCAATATTGGGAATTGTCTGTCGCCATGAACGGAATCACTTCTTTTGAGGAACGAAGGGACCTTGTCTCCCGGCTATTTTTGAGGATGTTGCTATTTTATTTTCATTTTGTAGCATGTTCTTTAGCGTTTGTCGAGTGCTTTTTTTTTTTTCGATCATCTCTAGTTAGCTACTAGCTACTACATTGTATGTCAGAGTATATTATGCAATCGCAAACCATGGCAAGATTGCTTCGAAAGTTTCGAAACCTAATCCGCAGAAACGGAATTTGGATCTGCCAATAGGAAGCCGGATATCATTGTCGAATTGACAACAAATGATAGCCATGTATGCTCCGTCAAATCAACACAAGGAAATTACGTAGACCGCCATTAGGATCTTTTCAGCCAAACGGCGCACATCTTTGGGATCACCAAACATTTTTCATTTTAACTGCCCAATTAGGCAGAATAGGAACAATACGCGCGTAACTTAAGCATAACGTTAACAGGTCAGATCAACAGCCACATGCACTTGCTATTTATATTTGTCCTGGGCAGGTTTAGTTAGTTTAGCATGTGTGCGGGGCATTTGTCACGCACGGGTTTTTCTCGACCAATAATGATGGAGGCTCCCTTTTCTTTTTTTTGTTTCCTCTAATCCCTGCGCATTTTAGGTTGTTGACATTTTCTCCCTCTGCGTTTTCTTTTTTTTTTCTTCATATGGGCGCGCCAAGAATTAAGTTGCTGATATTTTCTCCTTCTGCGTTCTCTCTTTTTTCTTCATATGGCGCGCCAAGACCTAGGAGAGAGAGAGTGAGAGGCCATGCAAACAACAAAAATGGTGCGTTAGCTATAAAAAATAAGGTGCGTGCCACTCTAGGTCTGTCGGTGACTAGAAAGATTAAAAACTGATGCTGTTCCTTGGGTTTGTCCTGTGGCTGCTAGCTGCAACAACCGGGGCGAGGGGTCAGCAGACCATTGATATAAGCCAAACATTTCCACAATGTGCCCCCCTTATTAATTCGGATTTGGGGATAGACTTTCAGGTCCAGGCTATCACAGTGAATGCAAATGGGCAATATACGCTACAAACATTTATGTCCTTTCCCCCAATTGTCCAGGGGTATAACCTGCGTTATATTCGAGGGGATACTCCTGAACCTGTCGTCATGAGCGATTGTGACATCGACAGCAATAGTTGCACCTCTGCGGTCTTTAGTGCTCCGTTTGTTCCAGTTGTTGTGGGAGAAAACCAGTTATGTACACCAGACCTTATATTTATAGCAGATTACCCAGTACCTCCCCATGGAATGATCAGTTTGGCGGCTGTTTCTTCATGTACTATCCTGGCGGCGAACTCCGTTTATTTTCCGCCGATTTGCTGGAACGTTCACTCTATGACTACTAGTATTGTGTCTGCAGATGTGAGTACCACGATTACTGCTACGGAGACAATTACAACTACAGGTGCCGAAATATCCACAACTGCCTCGAGCGCTGAGGCAACTAGCACCGCTGCTACAAGCGTAGATGCCGCCAGCATGACAACAAACGCCGCGGCCATTGCAACAGTCACCAGCGCGGATTCGACTATGAATACCAGTGGCGCAGGCATGAGTACAGCGGTTACAAGTGCGGACGCAACGACCAATACTGCTAATTTCGCAGCAACTACATCCTCGCAAGCAGTAGTAACAGCCTCGGCTACAAGCACAAATGCCCCGCAAAGGACATTTCAAGAGTTATACCCTGCCTGCACAATCGTACCAAATTCAGACTCGGAGGTAGCCTCTCTTTCGGTTACCAATGTCTATGTTGAAGATGGCCAGTACTATGCCGAGATTGATTATTCTTTTCCCATAACCTACAGAGGCGCATATTCTTATTTTGTCAGCAGTTCTATCGACATTGGGCCCGATATTCCGGTTTCCCTTGGCCCGATCTCTGGATCTTACGTTTTTCCATTTGCACCCGTCGCAAGTGTGCAAGGCACTCAGACTCAACTTTGTCTTCCTCAAATAATCCTTGTCGGCAGCTATTCTGGTGGTGGAAACTTGCCTGTTGCTTCCTCATGCACACTATCTCAAGCTATTATTCCAATTGTTTGCTTCTATCCTCCCATTGACGCTGCGGCCACCACCACGGACACAAGTTCACATGTCGTCACGGTTACTACTGTGAATAGTGAAACAGGTACAGCCACGATTACGACCGACGCGGTAGCTACTACTGCTACAACTGATGGCTCTTCTGCTACTATTGCCCTATTGTCTATCACTAGCGCTGATGCAACTACAACTACTGGTCTAACTGCTTCTGCCACGTTGTCGTCCAGTAGTACTGATACAGACACAGCCGCCCCAACTGTTGGTTTCTCTGCTAGTGCATTATCTGGTACTCCTATAAATCTGACAAGTGCCAGTGTGTCGTCTAATAGCGCCACGGAGGCTTCCACAACTGCGGCATCATCTGCTGGCTTGTCTTCGATTAATGCAGCTGCAAGTCTGGAAGCCGTGGCCACCGCAGCTGGCTCAACTGACACTACTGCGGTCCCCAACTCAACTACAAGTGTATATACGGATGCCGCTCCAAGTACAACCGTGATCAGCTCAGTTACTGCCAGCGACTACTACTACAGTAACGATTCCAGTTTTAGTGCCGGCGTGTCGGCTGCCACCCCATTCGCTACTACTGCTATTAGCACTGGCAGTACAGCATCCGCCGTTGCTTCCGCGGATGTTGGTGGAGCAGATCTGTACACGACCAGGACTATGACTTTGACTCAAGGGACAAAGATTATAACTACGACCACAGTTTGTCCATTGACAGGAATTGAGAGCAGCAGCAACAACAATAATCTGCAATTAATTACTAAGGAGGTTACTGTTACCGAAGGTACAAGAGTATACACGACAACAACGGTATGCCCTTTGACTGAGGTCCACAATACTGATAGTGCTGCTCTTGTTGCTACTACTGCTACTACTTCTATCGATTCTGGTTCAGGCTCCGGTGCCAATGTAGTGACCGTAATCTCAAAGAATTCAAACGTGCGCGGGGCCACTGCCATCGCGGGAGTTGATGTATCAACTGAAACGTCTGTGGCTAACAATGCCGCGGCAACCTCTGAATCACCATATCGTGGCTTTTCTGCTGCTTCATTGAGTTTCTCTTCGCAGCCTCCTTTTGCTGCTGTGTCTTTGGCGGCGGCTTCTGCCGAATCACCGAACGCAGCACTGCAATCATCATCGTCGGTTGTTGTCCATGCACCAAGTGCTCCAGGATACCCAGTCACGGCCAGCCAAGCATCGCCGGCTGGGCCCGCTGAACTTGCGCAGCAATCTGAATCTGTTTTGCAAGGATCTGCAGTGTCCCAGAACACTTACAGCGTACTCAGACCTGCACTATCTGTCCTTCTATTTGCATTCTTCCAATTTTAAACGTGGTTAACTATCTAATAATAATAATATATGCTATGTACATAGATCTCTTTTTTTCGTACATTCCACCCGAATTTGTAATATGCGCCTTGTAACAGTGCGTAGACTTCCTGCATTGCAGGTTCGAGGCTAGCGGAATAAGCTGGAATTCATTTGCCATAAAATAAAATGCCATGGTCTAATGCAATCATCAAAGCTCACGCTCCATCAATGTGTTCCATCTGTTTATTTATCTATCTATTTGACAAGACAACGAGCTGACGGGCAGATACCATTGGTCAACGCACAAGGTTAGCTATTTGCTTTTTATTAATCTTGCATAATCAGGGGGTCACATATATGCCATACAGATCCGATGACAGGTCGGACTTTGTTTTTTCCTTTCTTTTTCCAACCAGCTGTTGTTGAATGCGTTTCTTTTTTTTTTTTTTTTTTTTTTTTTTTTTGGCTTTCTCAAAATAAACACGTATTTTTCTCCCAATCATGATTCCGGCATAATTGCTTTTTTCTGTCATTTTCAACGATCGATCTGCATGCCAAAAAAAATTCCGTTTTTCTTCCTATGCCAAGACTCTTGGCGAAACAGCGGAGCAAATCCACTTTCATCTAAGACCGCCGAATATATAATTTATAGTTAATCATTGATCACTCCTTCCACACACACACATGGTAATATCTTTTTTATATTTATTACTGACATTGTCCTCCCTGTCAAGGCTTGTACTGGCAAAAGACCACCTGATCAACTGGACGAAAGGAAGATGTCCGTCAACAAACCATCTGGCTGACTTAGGCGTCGAATACGCAATCAAAGCTATCAGTATAGAGAATGGTGGCCAATATTTTGCCCTTATTTATTACAATGTCCCCGACTCATACAACGGTCAGCCTTTTTCAAGTATCGAACAAGTATCCCCCGAGGAAGTACTTTACGAGTGTTCTCCTTCTCCCTCTTCTTCGTGCAACAAAAAAGTGTACATGAAAGTTCCCTTTGATTCTGTCAAAGGCTCCTCTAAAGGCAAGCAATGTACCCCTGATATTGTGCTACAAGCAAACTACGGCGAGAACAGCCCGCCATTAGTCTTAGCCGCCTCTTGCACTCAGGAATCTGCAATAGCTAGTCCGCAATGCTGGGACTTCTGGATGGACCCTACGTTTTATTATAATGACCGTCATGAGCCTGCTGCTGCTGCCGCTGTTAACGCCACCGCTAATTCCAACAGGACACTCGTCGAGACGTTCCCTCAGTGTGCAGACATTGCGCCAAACCCCAAGAACAGATACCAATTTAACATTTCCGTTCCTAGTGTCTACATTGAAAATGGTGTGTATTACGCTCAAATTGACTACAGCTTCTGCGATGATCGCGTAGCTCTTATGGCGATAGTAATCATGTACGAGCCTGTTTTAAAACGACAGACCCAAGCTACGTCGGGTTCATACACTATTCCCTTTACCCCAGTCCCTGGTAAAAACAGCGACGGCCAGCTTTGCCTTCCATATATCCGCTTCTTTCTTAAAGACGTGCCGTTCCTTAACGAGTTCTCAGCCTCGTGTTCCTGTAATAATGCCGTTGCCCCTGGCATTTGCTTTTATCCCCCTGATATAACAACTCGGAAAGCCCATTACAACAATAATACTATTGGCGCCGCTGCTGTCGGCACAAACGTGTCCACGGGAGGCAGCAACATTAGCTTTTGACCTTATCGCTAGGGTGCTCCCGGATCAGCTGTTATTACTGTTGCATCATACTGAGTATAGGGCGAGGAGCCTTACACCAAAGCCATTACTCCGACTAAACAATTATTGTTTGGCACGCACGTATCACAGTAATGCCGGCCACACAAAACAGAAAATTTGGCGCGCCCTGACAGTGCCAGTAGGTTAATAATTAATAAAAATATACAAGAAAGCCATTCTTGGGTCAAAATATACACTACACAAACTGCATCAATTAAAGTATATTTCAATCCACTTTTTAATGCTAGAATAACCGAACTGTATTCCCTCTCTTACTGCCCGCTCAGATTTAATCTTTCAGGGTACCGGATACTTAAATCGACTATTATTAACGAGACTAACAGACTTCGTCTTCAAATTCTTGTATTGATACTACTACTAATCTCATCACTACTTTATGCCTCCACAGGAGCTTCGCTATCTTTATATGAGCCTAACTTGAACAATCGCTTTGCATTTTCACGTCCAATTT
>JAKTVX010000055.1:0-77330 GCA_030581755.1 Crinitomyces ghanaensis
TTCCGTTTTTTAAACCAAAAAAAAAAAAAAAAAAAAAAAAAAAAAAAAAAAATCAGAACAAAAAATAGAAAACAAAGAAATGCCAACGGCAAGACGGACAAAGTAAAAGAAGAATAGTGACAAAAGAAATATTTTTGCTCGCCTTCTTTCTTTCGTTTTTGTTTTTTTGTTTTTTTTTGGGTCCGATCTTGCCTACTTCCCATCTTGGTTTACCATAACTCAGCCTCACACAACCGTTCACACTAAAAGCCCCCCGGATTAATTGACGACTAACATATCACAGATTCAATGACTATAACATGACCACAATAGATTCAGATGCCGACACTGATACAGAATATTCCCCCGACTCTCCGACGTTACCTGCAACAATAGGGGCTGGCACAACATCATCGGCAAGACATATATACGACAGATACATACCAAATCGCAGTGCTGTGAACCTACAGGCCGCATACACATTAGCGGCTAATGAATCTGACGACAATGATTTTAATGCTGCGACGCTCAACGGCAACAATAATAACTTGACTAATAATAATAACAGCAACCCCTCTAATTCCAATACCCGCCCTCCTCGTAATAACCTCAATTACCAGAAAATAGAACAAGCAGATCGTACTTTTTCCACAGTACTGAAGGCTGAACTATTCGGCCACAACGTGCCGTCAGCTGTTCCCGACCCTATGATGACTAGCTTCCAATACTCGTCAACGACCGTTCGTTCTGGTTCCAGCGTTTCACATTCCAGACCAGGTAGCACTGGTACTGGCAACAACAGCACCCCTATGACCACACCGCCGAGGCACAGAGGAAGTAACGAGTCCATAGGACGAGGCGGTGCCGGAGCTGGCGGCGCCGGCAGCGGGCCCATGAATGGAGGAGGAATTAGAGGTGCAGGAGGAGCTGCCAGATTCGGTGGGGCCAATAACCCACGAACCGGCCCTTCAAGCGCTCCCGTCACTCCAAAGAAAAACATACTCCACTATCATTCTACGAGCCCTTTTAAATATGGGGCTGCTACCTATGGCGGTAGGTTGCGCTATATAGATCGAATCGACTCCGCTGCCAGTGCTGACTCTGAAATATACTCCGTATCACCTATGCGACTAGACTCCCAGAAACTGTTACTGTCTCCTGAGAAAAAGCCTAGGCCTGTGCCGCGCATGCCGTACAAAGTCTTGGATGCCCCAGAACTGGCTGACGACTTCTACTTGAACTTGGTAGATTGGGGGTCCTCCAATATATTAGGCGTGGGATTGGGAAGCAGCGTGTATTTATGGAACGGCGAGACCGGTTCAGTGGATAAATTGTGCACATTAGAAGACGATAACGTATCATCGTTGGCGTGGGCCCATAGAGGAACCCATCTTGCCGTAGGAACCAGTCGCGGAGTCGTCAAAATATGGGATGTTAAACGAGCGGGTGAAGGAGGAAGTGGCACAAGGAGAAATAACACTAGGTCTGCATACTTAGATGGAGATGATGATGACTATATCGGCGCGACTGGAGGATACGTCGGACAAACTGGACAGGGAGAGGACCATCCGACGACTGAGGATGCTAAGGACTCTGATAGACGTAATCCTGTTGACGATGATGATGATGACATTGACCAAGCGGGCGAAGTCGATCATCACTTGGAAGAACCAGAAACTTCTAGTGCAGCAGGTTCCCCCACGGGCTCATCGCCCAGTCACAGTACTAGTAGTAGTACTAGTAGTAGTAAGCCGATAAGGACGTCCATGTTGTGCCAAATGTCTGGCCACGAAATGCGAGTAGGATCGCTGTCATGGCATTCCGAAAACGTCGTGTCTTCTGGCAGCCAAGACAGGTCGATTCTGCATCGCGATATTCGCCAAGATACTAGATGGGCCAGACGCATAGTGGGCCATCGGCAAGAAGTCTGCGGACTAAAATGGAATACTATGGACGACGGTGGCAGCAACTCGCAGAATTATTTATTGGCCAGCGGTGGCAACGATAACCGATTATTGGTGTGGGATGACCGCTACTCTTCAGAGCCGTTATATCGATTTGTGGATTTCCAGGCTGCCGTTAAAGCAATAGCATGGAGCCCACATCAGCGAGGATTATTGGCAGCCGGTGGAGGAACCCAGGACCGTCGGATCCGGTTTTGGAATATCCGAACTGGGCAACATTTACATGAGATTGACACAGGCTCTCAGGTATGTAATTTAGCATGGAGCAAGAATTCCAAGGAACTAGTATCTACCCATGGATACTCTCAGAACCAGATTACTATATGGCGGTATCCCTCGTTGCAGCAAGTAGCTACCCTGACCGGCCATACTTACCGCGTGCTGTACTTGGCGATGAGCCCCAATGGTAAGACGATAGTGACTGGAGCTGGCGATGAGACCCTGAGGTTTTGGAATGCATTTGATTCCAAGGCTAGTGGTCATCAACGGGCACCTAGTTTGTTGGATATATTCCAGCAGCTGAGGTGACCATGACAAAAAAACACAACTGACAGACATTTTTATTTATTTATTCTCAGCTATAGATTAACAAAGGAGGCGGTATAGTAGTTGTAATTTACAGTTAGCTCATTGGCGGTTGTTAGTTTGGTTTTCGTTAATTGCGTTGGTTAGTTAGTTAGTTAGTTATTTGCTAGCGGACCGTGGTCGCACTCTCCATACATGATACATTTCGACATCTGCACTGGTCGAATAGCTCCTATCACTTAATTCTATTACATCATCAGGTCGTACTTCGCCCTGCAACGTATTGACGAACAGTATGGCCGTGGAATCATCCTGGAATTCCACAAAAAGGGTGCCGGAATTCCATCTCTTTAGGGATCTGACACTTTTACATATAAACGGATTGGATGACGATGATGACGATGATGATTCAAATTTCTGCAATTGCAGCTTCGTGCGAATTCTGTGACTCCGTATAGCTTGTTTGACCATATCAGTAATTCCGTTCGGCCGTGGTACCGATGCTGTTTTCTCGGGTTCCTTCGATGCTGTATCATCCTCGTCGAATGATCTGAAAAGCATTCGCTGAGAAGCGCTAGGCCCAGCCGCTGTTGCTGGTGTGGGTGATAACCTTGGCTTTTTGGTTACATTTCCAAAGCCATTAAGAATCCGCTCAATTATAGGAGTCTCGGCTGACATAAATGAACTTTAATATTTGATCTTTGTTGTTGGCTAGAAAGAGATTGTGAAGAAGGGAATCGTGATCCTGATTCCAACTCATATAGAATATGTATGCCAAATAGTATGTGTGCAGATCGAATCACGTTTAAACGCGCCGTCAGCTCAGTATCTTCCCTTTTCTTTTCCCCTTTTGAAGCTAGTATCTAACCCTGTTCTCTGTTCAGCAAGGTATGCGCCCCAAATAAGTTACAGTTAATGCCATTTAATGGTAATTTAATTTAATTTATTTATATTTACTGCACTACTAAACAGACCATAATGATCACAAGGTGTAAAATCACCAGCGACAGCAATGTACAGATATAGAATCATACCAGTCACCCAATGGCGGACATACTTACACCGTTGCGGTCGAAATCGAAAGTTTCATACTTCTTTAATAATCAATTCCCAGCACACCTGCAGGCTTTTAGACGGCAAGAGTCTTGCCAAACGGATCCGGTCAGATGTGAAAAATGAAATTTCTTTGCTCAAAACACAATCGCCTCATTTTGACCCTACTCTTGTCATCATTCAAGTCGGTGATCGACCAGATTCTACCGCATATATTAAAATGAAGCTCGGCGCTGCCAGAGAAACTGGCATCACATGTCGGGTACTAAAGTTTGCTGACGACATCTCGCAGGCCCAATTGCTTGAACAAGTTGACCAATTGAACAAGGACGTCAATGTGCATGCCATCCTTGTACAGATGCCATTGCCTCGACATATGCGCGAGCACGAAGTAGTTGATGCGGTGGACACAAAGAAAGACGTTGACGGGTTTGGAGCCGTCAACATTGGTATGTTTAGTCGGCGGCATGCAACTTGGAGTTCAACTAGTAGCGATACCACGATTACCAATAGGATCGTCGGAAAGAACAATAATAGCGACAGCCGTGCTGATCGCTGCTCTTCTGTTATTACGTCGCCTTCTTCGGTCTGCATTAATGATGATACCCCATATTTCATTCCCTGCACTCCTCTGGGCATTATTACGTTGCTTGACGAATACGATGTTCCGCTCCAGGGCAAGCATGCTGTAGTCATTGGCAGATCAGACATAGTGGGGAGTCCGACAGCCGCGCTTTTGAAAAACAGAAACGCTACCGTCACACTATGCCACCGGTACTCGGAGAACCTGCCCGATATTGTCAAACTCGCAGACGTCCTAGTAATTGCTGCTGGCCACTCGGAGCTTGTCAAGGGCGAATGGCTAAAACCTAATGTAGTAGTCGTGGATGTGGGCATGAATTACGTGTCAGACCCTTCGAAGAAATCCGGGAGACGACTGACTGGCGATGCAGAATTTGCCTCAGTGTCACAGGTAGCTTCGCTAGTTAGTCCAGTTCCAGGCGGCGTTGGACCTATGACTGTGGCTATGCTACTGAAGAATGTGTTAAAAGGTGCGAAGCTGCAGAGCAAATGGTTCAATGAAGCTATTCAAAAGGCCAAGCAAATGCTATCCTGTACTCCGCTACCACTTCAGATAAAGAGCCCAGTTCCTAGTGACTCCGAGATCTCGCGCACTCATCGGCCATACCCTATTAGCACAGTGGCCGCACGACTGGGTATCGATCCCCGGGATGTAGTTCCTTTTGGTAATTACAAGGCTAAGCTCAAGATTCCCGGCAGCCCGTCATTTTCCCCAGCTGGTTCTGCTGCTGATGGCAGGTACATTGTGGTGTGCGGCATCACTCCCACTCCGCTCGGTGAGGGCAAGTCCACAACGACTCTGGGCCTCGCTCAGGCTTTCTCGCATCTAGACATTCCATCTATTGCCTGCGTCAGACAACCTTCAATGGGTCCGTTGTTTGGCGGTAAAGGTGGCGCGGCGGGCGGCGGGTATGCTCAGATCGTGCCTATGGATCAGTTCAATTTGCATCTAAATGGCGACATCCATGCTGTGACTGATGCGACGAACCTCGCGGCTGCAGCGTTGGATACTCGATTTTTCCATGAGCAGACTCAGTCTAACCAGTCGTTGTGGCGACGTTTGTCAAAGCCTTATGTCCATGAGGCGACGAGGAAGTGGATGGAGAAGCGGATCACCAGTACCGGCGCGAGTTTAGAAACTCTTTCAAACGATGAGCTCGGTGCATTGTGCCGGCTCGACGTCGATCCCTCAACTATTACAATCAAGCGGGCCCTCGATACTGATGACCGGATGTTGCGCAAAATTACTATTGGCCAGTCACACAAAGAACGGGGTTACACTCGCCAAACTGGGTTCACGATTTCCGCGGCAAGCGAATGTATGGCAATCCTTGCTCTTTCCAGCAGTCTGCTAGACATGAGACAACGGTTTGAAAAAATGATTGTGGCGTGGTCAACAAAAGCGGATCGGTTTATTACCAATTATGACGTAGGATGCGCCGGAGCAATGACCACTATAATGAGACATGCTATTTTGCCTAATCTCATGCAGACCATTGAAGGCACGCCTGTTTTAGTGCATGCTGGGCCGTTTGCCAACATCAGTATTGGAGCCAGTTCGATTATTGCAGATAGAATGGCGCTGAATCTTATGCATGATTCCAAAGGATATGCTATTACTGAAGCCGGATTCGATTTTACGATGGGCGGCGAGAGGTTCCTTAATATCAAATGCAGGACAGCCGGCAGGATTCCGGATGCCATAGTGATTGTAGCCACAGTGCGCGCACTCAAGGCACATGATCATGACGGCAGTTTGAATAATGGGTTCGCGAACTTACGGCACCAGATTGCAGCTGCCAAGTCATATGGCGGGTTCCCTGTTGTTGTGGCGATCAATCGATTTACCACAGATACCGACGCCGACTTGGAACTTGTCAAACAGTTGAGCATCGATGCAGGAGCCGACGGCGTCGAGGTATGCAATCACTACGCGGAAGGAGGGAAAGGTGCGAAATCTTTGGCGAGGACCATCGACTCGCTCGTTCAGGACAAGGAAAGGGAAAATGCTTACGGACAATTCAAGTATCTATATGACCTAGAAGACTCTGCCCTAGAAAAGATCCGCAAGATTGCTGTCAACATGTATGGAGCTCGGGATATCTCACTAAGCGACCAGGCAATGCAGAAGCTAGAATTTTACAAGACCCATGGACTTGATAATTTGCCAGTATGTATAGCCAAGACGCAGTACTCTTTGTCACATGACGCGTCGATTAAAGGTGCACCAAAGGATTTTGTGCTGCCGATTTCGGATGTGTGGGTGTATGCAGGCGCCGGATATTTATGCGCAGTAGCAGGCCATATGACGACAATGCCTGGATTGCCCACCAGATCAGCATATATGGATATTAGTGTCAAGGCAGATGGCAGGATTACTGGTCTGTTTTAATTTTTCAATTAATGTATATAGTGTATATGATGAATGAATACAATAGTAAATAATAATGATAGTGATAATAATAATAATAATAATAATAATAATAATAATACAGTGCAAAATTCGCAGACCAGTAATTGGTCGACTAGCTTATCAGACTGGGATGCATCTAACTAGCATAGCGCAACATGTATCTATTAGGTTAGCAAAGACATGCATGCATTACGTGAAGCAAACTTGCATACTAGACAGCGTCGGGGCAATACTGCACGGGACGGCTTCTTACCGGTAAGGAAAAAAAAAACCCAAAGAAAAAACTAGAAAAAAAAAAAAAGCCTGGGAAAGGCCAAACGAGTTAGTCTTATGATCACTAAGCTAGCAAGATTACCCGTGACGGCGTCATTTTGTTATTTTTGGAAGCTCGGGGCTTGTGGTGCCATGAGGACAGAAAAAAAAAGCAAACCCACAAAAAACATGAGCCGTTGCGGCTAACTTTGGTGGGCTAGTGTGACATGCTCACTAGCACCACTTAAAAGTCAAACTAAGATTCAACCAGTTAGCGGAAAAACGGTTGGCATATAATTTTTTGGGGGACAGAAGCGAGTGCCGATTACGGCAAAAAGAAATGCTGTTAGTGTAAGACAAGAAAATGTAATCGATTTTATTTATGTTGCAAATTCACCTATATGTAGTATTAACTTTCAAGGTTCCATGCAGGGTGCATGGGACATTCCAAGATTTATGTGGGCCCCCTTGCGATGTTGAAGCAATGACTACACGTGGACACTTACATGATGATGACAACATGCGCGGGCAAATGTCCTATAGGATGTCTTAGGTTAACTAATCATTGCAGCCCCTTGTTCTAGTCCATTTTGGGATATCTGCCGACTGAATTGGTCGACGATGTTTCGGTTGTCAGGTTCCTTGAATTGTCAAAATGGACAACCATTTTGAGCTTAGTGTCAGTAACTCTAACGGGAGATCTGGTGAAAAAAAAAGGTTAACTTTTGGTTCGTGAAGGGGGAGCCCAGGAAGATGGGAAAGAAGGAAGAGAGGGAGGGAAGGAAAACACGAAAAAAATAGGGGAAAAAAAGCGAAAACAAAAAAGAAAAAGCAAAATAAAACCAGATAGATGATGAACTATAGCACTTGTAGGCAAAATATAACCAGTACTGAAAACTGGCCACCGACATGAGTAATTTTCATCACCTCGTTTTTTTTTTTTTCCTGTCCTTACCCTCCTCGGTACCTGGCTAGGACGTAGGGCCTAACCCCGATCTCGATTTTTCTTAGCGTGAAAAAGTGAAACGGGTTTCAGTGCCTGTCCCGAAAGAGCAATATGCCTGCATATGCAGTTTATTATTGGGGCCCGCCGGGACAGAAAAGTATAAAAGGGGCGACAGGTACCGGAGTTTGAAAATCCATACAAGCTTAAGATCGACCGCTAGTTCAGTCCTTCACAGTCATTCTTTCTTTCTTTTATTAAATTTTTCACACTTTTTCACATTCTTTTTTATATTTTAGGATATCCGGAATATCATCATGAAGTTCTCTACTGCTGTTGCTACCACTCTTTTGGCCGCCTCTGCCACTAACGCCAATGCCGTTGAGAAGAGAGACGTTGTCACCAACTACGTCCACGTTACCAAGTACGTTTATGAGCAGGCTCATGTTTACGTTGACGAGAACGGTAACCCTGTCAGCACTTCTTACGAGTTGGTTTCTACTGAGTTGCCAGTTTCTTCAACTGCCGTTGTTGCCGCTGCTGACGCGCCAGTTTCTACTGAAGTCGACGTTGTCTCTTCTACTGGTCACCAACACAGTACTACTTTCCAAACCATTGCTCAAGTGACACCTTCACCTGCTGCTGCCTCATCTTCCTCATCTTCCTCTGTTGTCACCTCATCCCCTGCCGCAGCTGCTTCTTCTTCATCCCCTGCTGCAGCCAGCCCAGCTTCTTCTGCTGCCGCTGCTTCCGGCACTGGACAAGTCTTCAGTGGTGACGCTACCTACTACGCTCCTGGTCTTGGAGCTTGTGGCATCACCAACACTGACACCGACTTCATTGCCGCTTTGAACAAGGACCAATGGGGAAACCCTGCTAACCCCAATGACTCACCTTTCTGTGGTCAAAAGGTTAAGATCAACAGAGGTAGCGCTACCGTGACTGTTACTATTACTGATAAGTGCCCTGGATGCAACTATGGTGATTTGGACTTGTCTCCTGCTGCCTTTGACCAAATTGCTCAAGAGGCTGAGGGACGTGTTCCCATCACCTGGCAATTCATTTAAATGAGTTTTGTCAACTTGTTTTGTATTCTTGTTAACTTATTTAAAAAAAAAAAGGGTTGCAGGTTCAGCCTGTCAGTTATAGATAACTTATAGATGTCGGCCTGGTGCCTTATAGACAAATAAAATGGTTTTGATGATAAATTTTTTTTCGTTTTCATTTTTTCCCCACCCGCCTCTCAAAAATAAGCGGTAGATTTAAGCGAATGGAGTACACAGAAATCAATACTAAACTATTAAGCGAGGGGGGTATACACAAATTTAGTTGCTAGGTCTACTTGGGCTAATAATTCTTTAGCTACTGCATCGACCACAGCAAGGTCGGGGCCGCCTTCTTCTCCGTCGTACTTGGCCAACGAATTCATAGTCTGTGGAGTGCCGCGGGTATGGTCAATACTAAACTACGCACTACGGATAACACATTTATACAGCGAAATATAGTGTATTTTCAGCCATTACATCTGTAGCACACCTGCTTGAAAAAAACAAACATATTCGTCTGTTTCTTTATTCTTCACAAGACACGCATTGCTCTGTCTCTGCTGTCCACACTCGTAGTTCAATGGGGCATATGAACTAAAGCTCTAGCTAAATTCAGAGAATATCTACAAAGGTTGAAAAAATAATTTTTCACACTTTTTATAGCCAAGGGGTTACCCTGGCCCAGGCGCACAGCCAGGTCGGTGGTGGTGGTGGTGGTGCCGGAAGGCGCAGGCTGCAGGCTGCGGAAAAACATAAACACAATATATTGATCACCCAATTGTTTTCGGACTTCTTTTAAAAATATTTAGTTTGGCAGAAAACATCACCACGCCGTCATGTGACCCTGTAGGACAGGTTGGATGTCTAGGAGCCAGTGCAACATGAGATGCGCTGTAATTCAGGGACTTCGTCACAGAACACCATAATTTAGTTCAACCCTCTCCCCTGTCAGGTAACGAGCTACAGCATTATTCCCACATTGCGGCAGCTTATGCTGACATAAATTTGGTTAGCTTGAATTATGGCAAATATACTTTAATTCAGTTGCTGAGGTAAAATCAGCGTTTGCCTAGGACTGATATGATTTTTCCAAACGAGATTGTTGATCTTATACTAAAATTCCTGCAAACTTGTCCAGATTATATGGTTGTCAGACAAATTAACCGGCAATTCAGATCCATTTGCTTGCACCATCGGCACGAGAGACGACTGATCAGAATGGCCAACAATTTGCGCGCCGGTCATCCCCAGCTGTCGTTTGACCAATTCTTAGGCAGATTTCCTGGAACATTACGTTTGCGGTTTATTAAAACAATAAACGAAAGCAACAGTCATTATTTGTTCCCGATTGCCACAGTTGGCCCGCAATTCAGCGAACCGTTCCTCTGGAATAATTTTCAGTCACAGCTTAAATATGGAGACTACGTGTGGGGATTTCTTACAAGTCGTAATCGGCATGGCGAAAAGCATAGTGCCGAAGGAGGGCTGGTTATTGCCAAAGTACACAATTCCCGAGCCACTGAATGCTTGTTCAGCATGGACGTCTCGGTACCCAGAAGAAAGCTATGCCAGGACATGTATTCCGCATGGGAAGAATATAATGAAAGTTCATCTATCCCATACAAATACATAGCATTTGCTAGTTCACGTCTTACTGGCCATGACACCGCCTTTGGTGACAAAACCAGTGGAGAAAAAGATGATGACCTCATTCGGCTGGTTGATGTGCCGCATTATAAGCGCCTTGACATCCACATAAAATGAATTAACAGGCCAGTGATAAAATTCCCATATCATGTAGTGGTAAGGAGCTTTTCAAAATATGGTACCCTAATAATCGGTTTTTACACAGAGCCAATTCAGTTTCTTATAATTGGACAGCCTCAGTATATTCATCGAAAGGAAATGCAAATTGATAAGTCGAGATTGCTGGAGTATTTTGCCTACATTGTAACAAGCAATTTATTTACACTCGTAACTTGTCCTGCGGGTATAATAACGTCACCCGCTTTTTGGCCTTTGCCTAAAAAAGATTGGTTTGCCGGTAACGAATGCGTTTTGCGTATTCCTCCCCAATGCAATGACGCCCCGACATATCAAGAATTCTTAAGATCTAAGCCATCCCAAGGTAATTCTCATCAAACTTTGAAATTTCGTGCTACCCTGACGATTGATAAACAATCTTTGCATGTGGAACCAGATTTTACACGCAGATATTTTGAGTTGTGTGAAAATTCACTTTCTGATAACAACTTTCTTGTTGGGCGTAGGCCTAAGTATCTGGATTACGAAAAGATGATTATTGATGTCAGGCCCAGAGCCTTGGACTTTCTCAAAGAAACGAAAAAATTTAAAACGCTAAAATTTCTGTTGCCCTCTTCGGAAAAGGTGACGTACACTCATTACGACAAGAACTACATTTATTTCCGCCGGCCTTACAAAGACCCTGGACTTGATGGTTACAAAATAGAACTTGTAGATTGTTTTGAGGAAGATCCAGCTAATAATCCCGATAAATGAACCGATTACACTAGGATGAAATGTGGAGGAAGCCATACTATTGACCTTCGCATGCCTATCGGCACAGATACAGAGGCTCGCGTAGCATCCCCAAGTTTCTTGAAAGATGTAACACCGCGAACTACTACAAGTAAAAGGTAGCGTATTGAATTGAATTGAACAACTATAAAACACATTCCTGTCTGGCGGCCTGGGAGCTCTTATTAAAAAGTCGCATTCTCCACATCTATAAAGGCTTTCCATATTGATGGTTTATTCGCTTATGTTTCCCCGCCTTTGGACTGGGCTAATGTTTGCCCGAAGCGAAGTGGCATCTGTAAAAATTTTCACATTACATTATTATGTTTAAACATAACGAGCAAGCTCGTGGGGCCATTGGCCGCATAGGTGTCGTACTTGATCCGTCTAAGGAAAAGCTCAGTAATAAATTAAATTATGTTATTTTCAGACGACGATATTGACGGCCTGTAACAAATAAATTAAATTATGTTATTTCTACGAAGACATTGACAAGCGATCCTACCATGCTAAATCGGTGAATGGTTGAAGAGAATGGAGAGAAACCGAATAGAGTTAGTCATGTGATTTATAAATATCTCAGAAGAAAGTTCTTTTAATACAAGCACTGTTGCCGCACAGTACAAAAGTTTGGCTCGAGGAAAGGCCCCAGACATTTCTTTAAGAGTCGGGAAGCCCTAACCCTATAGTTTTTAATTTGCACCAATTTGACTCATAATTGATACCAACACATGGCGGTCAAAAGAGAAGTTCATCAAGCCTTTATTAATTAAAGAATTACGAAATTTAGACGTGGTTCTGCTGTGCCTACCTCGGTCTATTCACGGAAATCCTGACACCGGTTAAGCTTCCTTTTCCTGGGACGCGTGCGGCTGCTCATTGTCATAGTCACAGGAAACAGTTCTATGTTCATAAAGGGAAGTAATAAGCAAAAATCCTCCAATTAAATGCTAGAAAATCTTTTAATTATCTGCTTAAATGATGCGAAATCGATTAATTTCATTCATACAACTAATGTATAGTTTATGTCGATTATTAAGCCACCCGAAAGCTTTTTTCTGCCCCCGCCCCGACATACCCGACGTTTCCCCAAAAGTTCGGGTATGCGGCAACAGGGGCTGCAGCCGCTGCGCGGGCATATCACCGCCGCAGCTCGCTACATGACATCATCCTGAGCCCACACTGACCATCGACCCTGTTGCGCCATTAAACATAACAATGACCGAAGATAAAGACAAACAAGTTAAATTTCAAGAAGGCGAGACTGTAATTGAGGATACGCCAAAGTCCAAGCCATCAGATGTAAAAAATTTAAAAGATGACGTGAAGGAACAAGAGACAGAGTCTCCTGAACAAGGAGGAGGAGACGATTCCAAAGAGGAGGAGGAGGAGGCTAGCAAGAGCGAGCCAGCAGTATCGGATAAATCAAAGAACGAGATCCAAGAGGACAAGAAAGAAGTTCTCAAGGACGAGATCGTCAAAGAGGACAAAGAACGGAAGGACCAAGTTATCAGTACCAGTACTGGCAGTGCTGTCGTTGGCGCTGCCAGTGACGAAGTCGACGAGAAGCCTCCGCCTCCTCCACCCCGTCCTGTGTCTCCTTACACCCGAGCAGTGACTACATTGCAAGAGGCATTCCCTGATGTAGACGCCAAAGTGATCCGGGCTGTGCTAGTAGCTGCGCAGGGCCAGATGGATCCAGCATTCAACGGCCTTTTGGCCATGAACGACCCAGCATTCAAACCGGAATCCATAAGATTTGGCGGGCCGTCTTCATCTTCCGGTCGACAGTCGCCGGCTGGCCGTCAAACCGATGCTCGGAGACGTCAGATAGAACAGGATGAAGCGTTGGCGAGACGGTTGGCGCAAGGATACGGTGGTGGAGGAGGACAAGGAGCCGGAAGCAGGTATCGCGGAAACCGGCCTACTCCTCCGCCGCCAAGCTCGGGATATTCAGGGCGATACAATGACGCGCGACCTCTTGAGCCTGAACGATCGTTTTTCGATGATGACCTGCCGGAGATCCGCGAGAACTTGCAGAAGGGATTTGAAGAGACTAAAGAGAAAGTGACGCAGTGGATGACTAACCTTCGTCGGCGAATTGATGGAGAGGACGGACAGCCTGGACTGTTCAGTGGCGGCAGTTCGCCCCGCACGTCATCAGAACAATATGGACGGTACAGCAACAGTCCGAGTAATAACAACTACAGCGGTAACGGCAAATACAATAATAGGCCGCGGATGTACGACCAAGATCACTCGGAGATTGACGACGATTTCCAAGGAATCCAGCTGCGGGACTCAGATGAGGAAGAGGATAACCGACCACTGAGAACAGGCGCGCCCGGTGGTGGTGGCGCCAGGTCCAGTGGTGCCGGCGCTAATGCTCAAGGCAGACCTGTAGGGAACCGACCGCGCGCAGTGAGTGCACTAGGCGATGAGTCTCCTCCTCCTGTCGCGCCCGCATCATCCAAGGCGGCCAAGAATAAATGGGAGCCATTGAATCCTGTAGCACCCGAGCCTAGTGCTGATAAGGACCCTTTCTTTATTGGCGATAGTGACGACGAGGACGATAAGTAAGCTGGGCTGATGCAGCGAAGCATGGACAGGAAGACGGGAGTGCTAGAAATGGCTAGTACGCGATGATAGTCTTGGAAATTATTGATCTATTTAACTGCACTCTTTTTTTTTTTTTTTCTTTTTTTTTCTTCTTATTCTATCCTTTTCCATTTTAACCTCGCTCTTTTATTGTTCAGCTACATTTTGTTTTTAAGCTCTCTCAATGTGTGCATTGTTTGGATTCGATCATGAGCCTTAGCCGCATGCTGCACGGTCACATCATCAATCATCATAAACGGGTTGAATTTTTTCTCGTCTGCAATAGTAAATTGGCCAGTAGTGTACTCGTGAGAATTAGCAAATTCGTTCAATCGTTCTACATGAGGATTGTCCTTAATAATCGTCTTGATAAACTTAACATTAGCTCTTGTGTACTCGTGGCCGGGATACACTCTTGTATCATCGGGCAGACCTGCCAAAACTTCAGTCAATGCTTTAGCCATCTCTTCGGCTGTACCCTCAAAGAATCGACCACAGCCTCCAATGAACAGTGTATCGCCGGTGAACACTGCCCGTTGGTCGGCGGCCCTATCTTCGAAGAAATAGCAGATCGAGTCTTGTGTATGGCACGGCGTATGCAACGCTGTGACTTTAATATTCTGTCCAATGTTAAAGTGGCTCATGTGGGCCGGCGTCACATCTACAGCTGGGCAGTCTTTGCCGCCGATCACCTTGAGCTTTTTGCCCTTATGAGACCTGTACGCTTCGAGCATCTCCTCGTTACCACCGGCGTGGTCGTAGTGGTAGTGTGTATTAATTATAGACGTTAAATTGATGGAATTGTCCTTTTCCATCTTGTGCAGCTCGGGCAACACCTCTTGGGGTTCGGCGGGATCAATAATCGTGGCTTCCTTGGTCGCTTGGTCAACTACAACGTAGGCGTAGTTGTCGCCGCGCTTCCAGCGCATAGGGATTGGTTGGATATGCATTGTGCGTACAAATGGGTTGACAATTGATGAGGGAACAGCTGTACGGATGGGGGTAGTTAAGCGGGGTCGTAACAACAGTCGTCCGGTTAACATTGCAATTGCGGCGGCCACAAGGGACACAAGTATTAGTGGGTTCATGATCACGCAGAGACGAGAGTAGGTAAAGCGAGACAAGAAGGAAAGAAAAAAAAAAAAAAAAAAAAAAAAAAAACTCAATGATGCGTCAACTAATATCGAGTAATAATAATTTATTCAACTGTTTATTTTTAGTTTCGGTGCTTGCTCCCCTGCCGGGTCAAGTATAGTTCAATTGTACCCGCTGTCTACTGATAAGACAGATCCACTGACTTGTTTTGCAGTTGCTAAATACAATGCTGCCGATGCCACTTCGGCAGGGTGTACTAACCCAAATGGAGCTCGAGCCAGATAACTTTGTTGAAACTGTTGACTCGTACTGCGACCCATGTCAGTATCTGCCAGGCCAATTCTAATGCAATTGACTCGGATATTGCGGCTTCCAATTTCTTGAGCCAATGCTGTGGTGAATCCTTCTATGCCTGCCTTAGTGGCGCTGTACACTGTAGACCCAGCTCCGCCATTATGAGCTAGAATTGATGACAGGTTGATTATGTTCTTGCTGAAGTCAAGACCTTCCAGGGCATTGGAGGCGGAGGCTGCAGTTGTATGTGGCTTCTTCGCTCTTCGTATCATGCCTTTTACTACTAGTCGACTCATTAGTATAGCTCCCACCAGGTTAGTGTTAATGAGTTCATTGATGTGCTCATGGTTGGCAGTCATGAGTAGAGAGTTCTGCGACACCCCTGCACTATTCACCAGGATGTCGACTTCGCCTAGTCTGGCCACTAGTGTTTTCTCTTCATCTTTTGACAATTGTGCCAATTTACTGACATCCAGAATGATGCCTTGGTGGTCATCATTGCCGCCTTGGGTAGCATGGCCATGGTCCCGCAAAATTTGTAGACTTTGATTTAGGGTTTTCTCATGTCTTCCAACAATTGTAATGTTGGCTCCTTGTTTGGCGAATGCCTGGGCAATTGCCAGTCCGAGTCCTCTAGATCCTCCAGTGATGACACATCGTTTGCCGGTCAATGAGAGCATGGAAAACTTTAAATGGCAGTGTGCATAGAAACTTTACAGAGACGGGAAATAACGAGAGACACAAGAACCTTATCCCCCACAATTTCCCAATTGGGGAATAACTAAATAAAATTTGGTCGAAAAAAAAAAAAAGGTGCTTGCGCGAGACCAAGTTGGATTTTAGCATCTGTCCTGTTTTTCAGTCTACCAATTAGGCGATCTACGCTGGCTGTATTGTATAGACAAGATGATGAGTATAACATTCAAGTATTGTCTGATCAGACGGCGAAATAGGGATGAAAACAGAAGAATTAATATCGGCGAGGTCCGGATTGTTACAGTCCCCTAATGACATGCCGGAGACGTGTTTTTTTGATATTGGCTATTATTTGTTTTAACAGTTTTTCTTATGGAGATCCCTATTATGCTTACCTTGCACTATTTTTTATTGGCGCATTTTCCTTTATTATGTTCGAGCACTATAACTTCCATCTCGGCTTCAGCTTTTGTCTTTCTTTTTCAATGGACTCTAACTTTGCTTCGGTCAAAAAGCGCTTCGCCCAAGCCATTCATCCGGCTACCGTACCATTGGCCCTCACGTTCTCCGGAACGTATTTGTACCCAATCCAGGGCATTTCTTACTTCGTCACACACCCAACTCTATGGCCGTACTTTTTGACCGTCATTGCTCCTGAAATCATCCTTTTCATCGTTGTGTATCTGGTATTTTACGTCTTCCTTTATCCTCCTCAAGCTACATTGGCACTATTCTTCAATGGCCCATCAGGCATAATCACTGCGTGGATTGCAATTTTACATGAAAGCACGATTGCTGCCCATCTTTTGGCAGAAGTAATAATTTTGCCTACGCCGTTGCGTATGGTATTTGATTCCATTCTTTCTAAGGAAGGGTTTGACGTGCTAGTAGTCAAGGGCAAACTACGTCGGGTAGTACGCATTACTACATTTGGCCGAATTAAGCAATCAATAAAGTCTGCACCAAGGAATATTCTGCTGCCCGTTTGGGCAGTTAAATGTGTTATCAAGATCATGCTTCACTTTCTGCCTGTGTTTGGTCCTGTGCTATTAGTTGTTGTTGAGGGCCCCAAACATGCTCGTCGGTGCCATCGACGATACTTTGAACTTAAGGGGTTTGACAAGTTCCAGGAGGACCAATACGTCGGAGAACGACGAGGCCAGTATATGGGATTTGGTATTGTTGCGGCAGCATTGGAAAGTCTGCCGATAATTGGACTTTTTTTTGCCTTTACCAATACGACAGGTGCAGCGCTGTGGGCTGTAGCTGTCGAACGACGTTTATTGGCATCGGGACGTCGGATGCCAAGTAGACGAGTAGTCACCACAAGCATAAACAATAAGACTAAATAAAAGTTTGAAATGCTAGAGAGGGAGAGAGAGCCAATAAGAAGAAGCACTGTATGATAAGAAAGAATCGACCGTTCATTGACATTAGTGGTCGACTAAGCGCGACACGCTTTTTTTTTTTTTTTTTTTTTTTTTCCAAAAAGGCCTTACTTTTTATTTATTAGCGGTTCCTATTTATGGTTCCATCAAAAAAACAGAATCGATACACCCGAATCCGGCAGCAACTCCTCCTTCATTACTTGACTTGAGCTTAGTCCGCAACAGCCATCCACTTGTGTCATTGACGATAGTAGTCTTATCTTTAGTATTCCATATAGCTGCACCGAATATGCCAAGCTCCGAGATAATGGGGCCTGTATGTACTTGGCCATTACGTGCAATACTGTTGTGCATCTCTTGTGGCTCAATTAGCCTCATGAGAATGTACGCAGCCCATGACTCCTCAGGAATAGACTGTAAAAATTTAGGGATATCATCACGGTACACATTGTTACCGCCACCTTCGCGCTGCGGTTTGAGGACATAGTTCTCAGGGCGATCAAACGCCTCGTTCTTGCCGATCTGTCCTAGCGAAGAATTATCTAGTGGGTAGATAGCCACACACGCATCCATGATGTTTTGCACATCGGTGTTCGTAAGGACTGAAGACCCATCTGCCGGAGAGGTAGCAGCCTTTTCTAAGACTGCTTTGTCGGTCAGCAACTGCTGCACCTTCTTAGCACCGGCCAATTGTGTTAGCACGCTTGGGCACTTGATGGCATGTGAAGCCTCGAGGAAAAGTCGCGCTTCCCACTCTTTCTCTGTAGGATAGTCAGTCGGCGCGTATCCACTGCGGTAGTATACGACCGAGACCTCAGCGCCTGTCGGGACGTATTCGAGCACGTTGTGGAAATGAGCCTCGTTCAGCCTGTGCTTGACTTTGCCGTGCGAGATCTCTGACAAAGTTGCACGGTATGACACAATGCCGTAGGTATTGAATAATTCGTACTCAATGAGGCACTGGTCAAGACAATTGCGCTCGTTGGGCTGGACCACAAACAGGATCGCAGTGAAAGGATGACTAGCACCTGGAACAGTGCTAGCAGCGATACTACTAGTTCCGCTCACAGCACCGGTGCCGGTGCTATGTGTGCGTCCCTTCAGATATTCAGTGTGCATCTGCGCCAGCCCCTTGGCCAAGTCCTTCAATGCAGAAGACACCGGCACTGTGCCTTGGTCGAAGCTAATGCCATACATGTTGGACCGAATGAGGAAATCATGCAGCTGGGAGGTCTTGGTAGACAAGGCACCAAAGGATACAGATATCGTGTTGAACTCTACTTGTTTGATTTGAGGTGCTGCATTGGGGTCGTTGCTGTGCTTGTTGCTGTCTACGATATAGTCACTTCGAAATAGTCCACCGGTCACGTGCTGGGTAATACCCAATTGACATATTCTGTGATGCATAGCCAGCAGTTTGCCGGTAAAGTCTGGATCGTACTGGGCCAATTGGGTGAGCTCACTGATAAGCCAATCTTCGTGGTTGGACACAATGTTGGTGTAAATGGCATTGAAAGCTTGTTGGCACTCTAAGGCCTTATTAAAGGCTGATCTTGAGAATGGCGTGGGGTACACAGTGACAGGAGCTGGTACGCCATTGACGACCTGGTCGTCGAGCATTACTAGGCCATTAGCCAGTGCCCAATTGTGGATCGTTTGAGCGATCAATTGCTGGCGATGATCAGGGATGGCTGGTGGGTAAATCATTGATTACCAATATAATAAATGTATAGTAGTGAAGGAAGGAAGATAAGGTTATTAGGGACGTACGCGAAGAAAGGAAGAACAAAGGGAGGCCCGAATAGGACAAAGGAAACAATTTCAATTAGCTACAGACAACCTACGCAAAAAAAAAAAAAAAAAAAAACAAAAAAAACAAGAAAATAAAAAAAAAGGTACGGTCAAGAGAAGAAAAGCAATTAAAATATTATTTAAATACATTAGTTTCCTCCAGATCGCAGTTATTCTATATCCATGGTAGTCATCACGAATGGCTTGTAGTCCATATCCACAAGCGCACCATACTCACTCAAGTCAGTGTCAGCCTTTATTCTGCCCCGTTTATCCTGCTCAAAGGCGCGGCCTCCCAAATAGCCAAATTTAGCTATCAGGACCTTTGTAGCCGCCTCTACTGACTTGACTTGCACTACATTGGTGAGAAAGTCTGGAGGTAAGCCATATCTCAGGACGCTTTCTACAAACACCCGAATAGCCTTGATGTGTGTCCAGCCCTTCACAACATCGGAGTATGCAGCGCGAGCCAACCGAACAGCCTCACCCCAAAGCTTGCGCTCGGTCTCAGAGGCCTGAGAATGCTCTTTCCTGAGATCAGACACTAGTGTCTCGGAGTACTGGAATTCACGAGGGGTCCACTTGTTTTCACGCATCTTGGCCACCAGCTCAGGCCCGTATTTTTTGAACACCGTCACGCCAAACAGCGTGTACTCTGGGTCCTCTGCTATCTTGTGCGCGCTGCGTGGTACGACCATAGGGACCAAGGTCTCGTAGCTGTTGAGGAACTCCTTCGTGCTGCCTCCCTGTTTGGGCACTGCGACCAGGATCGTCGACAGGTACTCACTGTCCAGCACGAAGTCGCTACGCTTGACGACGTCGTGTAGCGACCTTACAGCCAGGTTGCCCGTCTGACGTCTGTCTACGGCGCTCAAGTTGGACTTGGCCGTCTGGTACGTCTGAAAGCATCCTTTCAGATCCGAGTCAAGATTGAAGATTTCCTTCGAAATAAGGTCTACCAGCTCACCAATGGACTTGTCAGTCCGATATTTAGATGTGTTCCAGGCAAAGTTGTATATATATTCGAGAGCTGAGCCACCAGTACCGGCACCTGCTCCTCCTGCGACGCCGCTAGCGGTTATCCGCTTTGCTGCTGCAATCTGAGCAGCTCTTGTGGCAGCTGGTGAATCAGCGTACAGTGATTCAATAGTCTCGTTCATTTTGTCTACAGTAGTTTGTATTTGGGCATCGATACGGGCCAATTCTTCGGATTGCTGAACAAGATTGTCGAGGGTTCCTATCTTGAGAGTAGGAATATTAAAATGTGTTAAAGCGTTTTTTGCTTGAATGTTTAAATTCTCGTATAGCCATGAATCCAATTGGGTCTGCGGATCACCTCCACTGGGTGCTGCGCTACTAGGCAGCGACAGAATTATTAAGTGCATTGGTTGACGGGAGTAACAGTGATTCAGGTGGAGTCCGTGTAGATGGACTCGGTTAAGGTTTGTTGAATTATGAGGTGGGTTACCGCTGAGCCTGAGCCTCTCTTCTGCACAGGAAAAATAAATTAAGGTTGGTAGCGGTTTTCTTTTTTTTTTTTTTTTTTTTTCCCATTTCTCCATTCTCTAGTTTCCTTGGTTTTGCCGATAATGAGCAAAACTCTTGAAGAAAGGCTAGCGAGCCATTCTGATGCATTCAGTGGATTGCTGTCGTTGATTCCGGCGAAATATTATTACGACGATGAGGCGAAAGATCAGTGGAAAAAGAAAAAGTTGTCGAAAGAACAGACACGCAAGAACAAGCGAGCTAAATTTGATCCGGAAAATCAGACTACGGCACTAGATGAACTAAACAAACGTGAGAAGAAAGCTGTCGAGGAAGAAAAGCGAAATGACGAGGAGGTGGAGGCGGAGGAGAACGAGGACGAAGAAGAACAGCGGGAGGAGAATGACAATGAAGAGGAGGAGGAGGAGGAAGAAGAAGAAGACGTGGACGGCAATGTAATATTTGATGACGAGGGGAACAGTCTAGCAGTGGACGTTCTTGAAGCCGAACAAGAAAAGAAAGAAGCCGCATCGGGTAGCCAAGACAAGCCAGGCAAGCCGTCAGCAGAAGGAATCCAGGAATTGCGTGATAAACTAGCATCTAAGATTAAAGAACTTCGAGAAAAGAGAAAAGCGCCAGGAACTGGAGTATCTGGAGCGCCGCTCAACCGAGAAGCCATCCTTGAAGCTAGACGGAAACGACAACAGGCGCTGAAGGAAAAGAAGGCAGCGAAACGGAAGCGAGAAGAGGAGGAAGCAGGAGCAGATGAAGAAATAGACGAAGAGGACGATGAGGAGGACAACTCTGCCAATGTAGATAGCAACAAAACTAACGGCAAAAAATTAATATTTAATCAGATGAAATTCAAAGACGAGGTGACTGGAGCGGACGGAACCATCAAATCTAAAAAAGCACAAAAGAAACGAGATCTTGCAGGACAATTAAAACATGTTGAATCGAAGAATGCTAAAATTGCGTCGCTTGATGAAGAAAAACGTAAACAAGTGCTAGAGAATGCTCAATGGAGTCGGGCGATTCTCAGTGCAGAAGGAGAGAAAGTTCGGGATGACGTAAAGCTACTGAGAAAGTCGTTGAAGACTAAGCAGAAGCGGAAGCGACAGAGTGAAAAGGAGTGGAAAGACAGAAAAGACCGGGTGGAGAGGGATCTGCAAAAGCGACAAGCTAAACGGGAAGAAAACCTGCAACTAAGAAAAGACATGAAAGGTGTTAAAGGGAAGAAACGGAAACAGATGCAGAAGAAACGAGCAGGATTTGAAGGGAAATCCAAAAAGAAATAAAGCGACAGACAAGTATTATGATATTTAATGAATGACTTTTGTTTTTATTGTAGCTGCCTTTTTTTTTTTTTTTTTTTTTTCTTTATATATGTGGTGGTTTCTCTCTCCCACAGACACACACGTTCTCGGTGCTTAGTTCCTCGTATATTTTTATTTTTTTTTTTTTCACCGGGGAAATTTCCAACTTTATCTTATGGCCCTGCGGTACAAACCTGTAGGCAGGTTTATCCGACGATGGCCTTCTTCACGATCCCAGATCAAAGTTCCTAGATCTGCCACCCGATCAAGGCGAAATAGCAATAACAATAACCCGCGGTCAAATGGTTTATCCTCCTCGGCAGCCTCCTCGTCTTCGTCGTCCTCCTCCTCGTCGCTTTTGAACCTTGATAGATTGATCAATGTTCTTCCCAATTTGCCCCAGCACCAGCAAAATTTAATCAAGTCATTACTGAGCTCTCAAGGCAAAGAAGAGATTGAGCAAATGCTGAAAAAGTCGTCGTCGATAGAAGCAAATGACAATTTGGATACTAGACGGAAACCATCCGACGCGACGCCTTCCAGCAGCACCAGCATTAATTTAAGCGATGATGGTGACCACCAGTTGGATCCATCTCAGCAATATATAGCTACCTGTCAAACTTTGGAATCTCTTTTATATGCGGTTCATCAAAATCCGACGGAATTCGACCGGCCATTTTGGAGATCAGCGTTTGAGTTTTCTCAGCTACAATGTCCGCCGGACGTTGATCCGCCATTTGAACTAATTGTGCAAATATTTGAATTAGCCAAACTTCAAAAGAACCAGCGAATCAGGAGCAAATGCATAAAGTTGGCTGGCGATATGCTCTATTCTTATAACAAAGTAAGGATGGATCCATTCAACGAGGTGGAATATTTTGATGCTTTGACATATCTGGGTCACGTGACCAAAGTTTTACCGTTGTGGGAGTCACGTCGGAACAAGAAAGATGTTGAGAATTCAATATACTGGCTTGAAGTTGGGATTCTATATTACCAGCAAGCCAAGAATTTAACAAAAGCGGAAGAACTGACTGAGCTTATGAGAGAAAAGTTTCACGTCATTCAACCTAGAGTAATTATTGGATTTTTAGGTTGTTACCAGGGGATGTCTGATAATTTCAATCGATGGGTTGATATATTTATTGAGAAGGTAAATGCCGAGGGTGTGGCTAGCAGTGATGGCGGTGGTGGTCGCGCCGGTGCTAATACGAGCCAACTCTCGAAAGAATCCGCTGAGAAGATTTTAAATCGAAAACAAAAACTAACAATCTCTGACATTCGTGAAGTGCTCCGACTGACTGTTCACGCTAACCTTTGGGATACTGCAGCCATGCTAGTCAAGTTCATGCAGGACAAACGTATCCCCACTACCCCTAATGATATGGTAGAGATACTAGATGCTACTACCAAACACATGGTATCGACGAACAATGTGGCTGCAGGCGGCAGTGGTAAAAAAGGTAGCAAAAGAAAACACTTGGCAGCCGAGAAGAACACCAAACTCAATAATCTTATCAGCCAATTGGTGGCTA
Organism: Crinitomyces ghanaensis; assembly: GCA_030581755.1. NCBI lineage: Eukaryota > Fungi > Ascomycota > Dipodascomycetes > Dipodascales > Trichomonascaceae > Crinitomyces > Crinitomyces ghanaensis. The sequence goes on from JAKTVX010000055.1 coordinate 23,494, forward strand.
GTCATCCACAAGTGCTAGAGAATCCCAATTTCTACACCGCGTGGATGCGAGGTCTGGCCGGCTTAAGGTTATATGAGAATGCTCGAGATTTGATGGATGTTTTAGTAGCCAGAGGTATTGCGCCTTCTCATCAGCATATGAGCACGCTGATTCGTGCTTTGTTGAACAGCGATAAGTTAGATCTCGCGTTAGACGTCCTTTCGAAGATGGAAGGCAGCAGAACTACACCGTTGTTAAATGCATCTGAAGAGGGTGAGCAGAGAGGTGACGCGGACGTGCCGCCAGCTGTGAAATATCCTCCGGCCAATGCATCGATCTATGCCTTGTTCCTACAGTATGCGGCCCGTCGAAGCGATGGTCCACTCATGTCTCAATTCCTCGAGCGCATGCGCCAACACAATATCGCCCATGCTGCCTCGACACTGAACACCATGTTCTATTACTACTACCGCCACAAGCGGTTTACTGACGCCTTTAGACTGTACCATATGGCTCTCAATGATAACATTGAGTTCAGCCACTTCAATTTCAAGGCATTGTGGTTGATTATCCGAGACTACTATAGAACCTACCCGACAAAACAAGGAGAACAAAGCGGCATGCGGGGAGATAACTCTGCATATCCCGCAGACCCAGAATCTGCCCCTGATGTTCACCATTTGTTCCGTACAATGGTCGGATCCAGCCAATTTAAACTGTCGTTGAACGTTTACGAATATGCGCTGCAGGCCACCTTATTGTCCGGAGACGTGTACTTTGTCTGCGCCATCTTGTGCTATATGGATACGGTCAACAATATCGAAGTACCTGCTGTCATGGTATTGAGTATTCTGCAAGTGGCTCAAAAAATGTTGAATCGCTCTAGGTACCAGTTCCCGCCGCCGGCTCGCAATGAACTGATAGTGGAACCGGGCTATGTGGGCGAAGGTCAAACTGTCAAATGGAATGTAGTGGCTCGCAAGCTGTGTGATATGTACCAGTTGCCATTTAACGAGCAGAATATTGTTGACATTGTCGACAATACTGTGTGTGGCTAACGTAAATGTAAATGTATATAGTGCAACAACGATAACAACAGTAATAATATCTAATATCTACTACTGCGGGAAAATAATGCATTGTTTGTTATATTGAATTATTGTTACTTGCTTTCTTTTCCTCGCGGATTTTTATTTTTGTCTCTTGCCTAAACGTAGCCACTTGGGCGTTATACTTTTAACACCGGATAATACCCTCGTCGTGTCAGTCGCGTTAATATTACCATTATTCGTGACGATCGGCTCCTTTTCCTCTGCAGCTTCGGTAATTGGCCTCGCTTTGGCTAGTAGTTCTTCTTTCAATACCCAGCTGCACTCTTGTCTTTGTTGATAAGCATCACCTATCCATTCAAAATGCACTAAATTTCGAGCTCCAAATTTCATGTCCTTAACTAATCTATTCTCTGCGCGCAACTCTTTTCGCCCCGGAGTCACAAACAGTCGGAATGGCTGGTCAGGCTCTCGTATTACGCTCTTGACAAATCCATATACTGCTGCGCCCGTATCTGACGGGGCAAATGTGGTTTCTACATGACTTTCATCCGGTAAGCGAATTCGAATGAGGCACTGTCTAATTTTCTCGTGTCTTTGATTCTCCAAAGTTTCTCTCAAGGATTTCGTCATTAGTGGACCAGTGTGTCCTTCAGATAAGTTCTTCAGGTGCGCCTGGTAATGCATAAACTGGTTTCTAGTCATGCTAAGGTTTTCTGGGTCCTCGGACGAAATTACGCTTGCAGCCGTTGCACTCGTAGTTGTACCATTAGGATCTGGTATGTACACATTCACGGTCGGCACTGGAGGAATAATGCTGCCCGCTACCGGACAGTCCCCAAACACCAGATCGCCCGTCGAGTTGTTAGTTGAATCCGTGTGTTGTGAAGAGATGGTCGGTGGTAATGATACCGTCGACATGTGTGTCGTCTCTGGCATAAGAAATGGTTGTGCATAGTCGGTATTAATTGGAAAATCCGCAGCCGTAGTTCTCTCGTCGTCACTCATAGGGCTCGCTGTCCCGGCGCGTGCTACCAAAGAAGAACCTGCGTCCGACGCGCCATTTGTTTGCATCATTACCGAATTTAAAGTAGTGCTCGCAGGGGTCGGAACATCTGAGCTCAATGACGTTGTAGCGCTCGCAGTCACCGGAATGGTTGGGTCCACTGTGCTGGCAGCAGCTTCCGGGACCGCAGCAGTTGTTGCTATTACCACTGGACTTGCAGCAGCAGCCGCAGCCGCAGAAGCAGCAGAAGCATCAGAAGCAGCCACTCCTGGTGGTGCTACCGCAGTGGTTTCCGGTGTTGGCGAAGTCGATGCGGCCCTTGCTGCTAGACTGGCATTCATCTCCGCAATGGTCATCTTTCTGAACCTCACCTTCATCAGCACACTGTCGCCTAGTAGTCCCAATTCGCGTACCGTCTTATCTAGCTGCCGCGGATCATCCAGGGTTCGCCCCATCATGTGGATCAAGGGCATGTCGTAGTATTCTCCTTGCGACCTCTTGGTCAGATTGACTCCTTTAACATCCTCGAAATGCCTTAGTATTCCCCACATCGTAGTCGCGCCATCAAACTCCGCCACCAGCGAGTTTGCACCTTCGCCTGTTAGTTCCTCTACCACTATCTTGACCTTAGCCGATTGTTGCTGCTGGCCATTGGATTTGGGTCTCGGCACCAATTCCAATTTTGCATTGGCTACTAAATTCGTCAACCGTAACGGTAGTCCTCCATTGAGTATGTGCTTGTTGTGTCTGGTTAGTAAGGTCGCTTTTCTTCTACCTCTGACTACTTACTTTAATTCGTACAATTGTCCGTCTAGTCCCAATCCCTGACATGCCTGTGTTTTTATCTCGTTAATTGCCGTGCCACCATTGCATGTAATCCGTATCTGTCGGCCCCGATGCACTACAATGACTTGCATTGTCGTAATTTGTAGTCTTTTTTTTAAAAAAAAATTGTCTTCTTTCTTGTTTGGCAATCAGTTCCTTGTGGGGGATGTCGCCAACTTAAAATCGAATTACATTGCAGATTGTCGACGTCTGATAGCTGCGTCCCTATAACTTTATTCCGGTATAACCTGACAGTTTCCTGACAACAGATTCGCCATGCCGCAACGATTTTTTGCATTGGCACGACATGCGCAGCGACCACTGTCGCGACGTCTGCCGTTGTCATTTTCTCTTCTAGGAAGTCCGCCACAAGCAATTATAGTTCGAAGTCGGTCGGTACGGTTTTCTTCTTCTTCTTCTTCTTCCTCTTCCACTGCTTCAGCTTCGCCGGCATCGTCTTCTCAGAGCACTGGACGCCGCAAAATATACCGCTTTTTCCTCTACGGTGCAGTAATCGGTCTGGCGTTTTCAATTGGCAGCTCTCTCAACAAATACTACGAGTCCGGTAACCTTCATCGGTTTACTGAATCGTCACCTGAGTATATCTATCTAGCGGGCCACAAGCTAATTCAGCAATTGCGTGCGCATCCAGATTTTGTAGAGTCATTTTACACCGATATAATTCCTAGATATCATCACAAGTTCATGTTGACTACCAGCACGATTGCAGGTCAAGGATTGTTGACAGTCGAGCCATTGGTGTTTACAAATGAGAAGACGAAAGAGATGTTTATTTTCTATCATGTGGGCGATAAAGTTTTAAGACGACCTAGCGTGACGGCGTCGCCGACTTCCTCGGACTCTTCATTGCCGTCGTCGTCGTCATCTTCGTCCTCAATACTGGGTTCAGTTTTCGGTTACTTTTTCCCTGCGAAGTCTACACCTGAGCCAACGCCGGCGCCTAGTTCATCAGCTGTATCGTCACCATCCGAGCTGATTAATGACCCGGCTATCCACACAGGCCTGTTAACAACTCTGATGGACGAAGGTCTATCTCGCTGCGCGTTCCCATATCTGCCGCACAAGTATGGTGTCACTGCTACACTTGATTTAGTATATGAGCGCCCGCTTCCGCCTAATTCATTTATTTTACTTCGCGCTCAAGCCACGGAGTCCAAAGGTCGGAAATCATACGCTGAAGGAACCTTGGAGCCGCTGACGTCTCAATCATCTTTGATTATTGCAGAAATGCCCATTGTCAAAGGCAGGATACTGATGGTTGAACCTAAATGGGCCAAATACGTCCTTTGGGCGTTTGCTTGATATATGTACTTACGTATCTAGATTGTATATTTTTATGGGCTGCAATTAGGTCCTATTTATTGGTTGCTTGCATGTTAGGCATTCTGGATTATCTCTTGCGTATGTTGTCGATTGCTGCCACCGAGGTTGGTCGCGTGCGCGACTAGGAGTGCCAGAGACCCATATCTATAATCTGCTATTCTCCATAGCCGATGGACTGCTTTGTATTAGTTATGAATGAACAAAAGAAAATGTTTTTTGATGTTTTTCCATTTATCATGCTCTGATCTATTGTAATTATTTCAATTTATTTACTTCCTCCACACCTCCTCTATATCTGTGTCACGTGATAGTTGGTTTTTTTGTTTTTTTTTAAAAAAAAATAACAAGAAATAAAAAATAAGCGACGGTGAAAAACCTAAATATGGATCTGCTGCTGGTCTTGCACTACTTTGTCCATGCAAAATAATCACAACACTCGTCTTGTACCCATTTATATAGTGGGCGGACGAGGACTTATTTTCGATATAGAAGCAGTCAAATTATTACGAGAACAATATGGCATTTGCGGAACTCTCATTGGTATTTTACCCACAGTTCCACAACAAAACATCTTCATGGGGTTACCCTTGGAGTTGATGCCCGAGGATATTGAATATCTTGTCAAGGAAGTCAAAATAGCATATCTGATAGACGATATGTCTGTGCACAAGGAAGCTGTTAATGCGATGAGTCGTCGTGACGTCTCTAGAATAATCAGTGCCCGTCAAGCAAAAAAGGATAAACAAATTGCCGAGCATAGAGAAGCTATGTGGGTAAAGAAACTCGAGAGGACTAAGGATAACGGCGCTCGGAGTAATTCTGCCAACAGCGCTACTGCTGATGGCAATAATGGCGGGTTAGCGGAAATAGAAGAAGAAGCCAGACGCCAGTTCTTCGAAAGGGCCTCTGTGTCTGATAAAGCAGGTATTGTATACGACATACCTACATGCACATCGTCCGACATGCTGCCCAGATACAATCCGCAAGAAATGGCCACAACCCAGCTGTCGTCGTTGATAGTACCGGCTTCACGTGCATCGTATGGCATGTTCAGAGAACTGAAGTCGCGAGGCTACTTCCTTTCTCCTGGACTCCGGTTTGGCGGCCAGTTTCTGGCCTATCCCGGTGACCCTCTGCGGTTCCATTCCCATCATATTGCTATTGGGTACCAATGGGACCAAGAGTTCAGTGTGTTGGATATAGTCGGTGGGGGCCGTCTGGGTACCGCTGTTAAGAAGTGCTGGGCTGTAGGTGCAGAAAACGTCGTTGACAACAAGTATGAAATATTTACTGTTGAATGGGCAGGATTCGGTTGAAAGTCCGAGAAAAACTTAGATTTATTGAACTACGTATACTCCCACTCTCCTGCGAGACAGTTGCCGTTCCATACATACACGTCGACATTGACTAGGCGGTTGTCAGGTTTGGCTTTTGCTGCGGTTTGTATGCGGTACAAAGTCCGGCCCTCGTCACAGAGACTGTCGAGCTTGGCCACAGCTGATACGTCCATTGAGACTATGTGACCAAACACACGTCCACCGTTCGGGCAGGGTCTCAGCACGACGTGGGGATAATGTCGCGGCTTGAAAGTTTGATATCCGTGTATTACAGCGGCATTGGCGGTGACAGTCATATACGGAGAATACCCCGTGCATGCTAGTGCTGCCGTTGGCAATGGCTTAGCTGCAGGAACGAAGATGTTCATTTGACGACGATCGCGCAAGCTCAGAGCTCTTTATATATATATATATATATTCAGCTGAATTAATCTCTTTTAATTATGCCATTAAATTGCAACTGTTATGCTGACTGCTTCCCATGTATTTAATTATAACCCTATTGGGTAATGTTCATGCTCAGCTCAGCTGAGTTAGTTAATTAATCATGCCCCTTGTTCGTGCTGGACCGTTGAAACCCTATTTTTTTGCCTCGACAAACCACCTTTTTCTTTTAAAGTTAGTTTCTTTTTGTCCACCATCCGCCCTTGTCCCAACCATAGTATGGATGACGGCACCAGAGGTGTCCCTGCTCCACCAGGGATCAGCCATAGTTATTCTAGAACACGGAAGTCTACTTTACTAAGAGACTCATATCAAGAACATCATCATCATCATAGTTTCAGCTCATTGTCTAATCTTAGTTCTCCTCGCCTCGCTGCGTTAACCGACAACAGACCTCAGTCTGCCGTTCCTAAACTTGAAACAGTTGATAATAGTAATGTGAATCCCAGTCCCAGTAATAGTAACAGTAGTAATGATGGTAACAATGATAACGACAGTGCCGGCGGCGTTGATAATATGAGTGTTGCCGATAACGCTGATAGCGACTCAGAATTAGACGTCCTAGAGTTTCGACTAAACCACGATAGCGATTCTGGCGTCATCCGGTCTAGAACTTCCGGAGATGACGGCATCCCTCAAGTAATCCGGCACTCTTTGACCGGTTACGGAGGTTCCATCTCGACTCCACAGTCGCCGACACTTTACCAGACACCTAATTCCTTGCGACGACCTGACAGTCACAGATTCAGTGATGATATCTTTAGTATTAACCGTATTCCTACTGCAAGCCCTACTACTAATAACCATGATACTAACAATAACACTTTTCATAATAAAGATGGTGCGCCCAAGTTCTCTGAGTTCTCTCACCAAGGCGTTCAGACTGACCTGGGAAAGCTCAACAGACTGAACAGCAGTGATGACGACATCGCATCATCATCCGCAGCCAACGCCGAGAGAAAAAGACGAGAGGGAAGTGCCGGCAATCTCGACAGCTATAATGCTGGTGCCGACGACGACGGCGATGCCGCCGATGATGATGGCTGGCAGGACATGAAGACCGTGGCCAGTTACGAGGTTTATGACGAGAAAGGCAAGATTATAGTGCACCGCCATGACAAAGATGAAGAAGAAGAAAATGGCAGTTCCAACGGCAAAAGCAAGCAATCTGACGCTGAAGCCCTGTCCCATATAGGCGCTGTAAAGGGATATACTCGAGTGGCAGTTGACGATGACGTGCGCAGTGTAACTTCTATGGATGAGAATACTGACTTTTTGTTTGACGAGGATGAGTTGAATAGAAACCCACTGTCGCAGCTTCAGGCTACAAAGGACATGCTAACGGATGCTCAGCGGATCGCATATGTGGGGCTGTGTAGAGTAATTATCAGTAACATGGCAGCTGATTTGGCACATGTGCACGGGTCGCGATCTATCTCACAGAGCTTGAGTAACGCGCAAGGGTCTATGGCCATGTGGGGCCAGAAGATGATGATACGCCTGTACTCTCACATGGATATCAACCCTGATGAGCAGCTGATGATTGAACAGCTCGGTCAGCATGGTGTGCTGCCGCAGGACTTGGCCCCGTCTTTGATGAAGGGAGCTAAAGTGAAGAACCCCATGAGAGAACAGGACGCGGCGAAAAGTGAAAAGGAGGCCGAGAGCGAGAAACTGCAGCCTAGTGTCAGTTCAGCGACTGCACATGATGGCGATGATGAAAACAATAATAATAATAACAATAATGAGAACAAACATCACGACGCTGACCGGGCAGAAAACGACTCAATAGATGACGATGCCGCTTCTGTGGCCGCCACTGATGCAAACACCCTGACCTCCATAGACATTGAGCCCACGCATGCGGATGATCTGGTGGTAACCAATCCTGAGGATATGCCCCAAGACCAAATGATTGAAATAGATATCCGATGGACTCTACTGTGTGACTTATTCCTAGTACTGATTTCTGACTCGGTATATGATTCGCGGTCTCGAACGCTGATGAAGCTGATGGGTAAAGAACTCGGCGTGAGCTCTTTGGAGATTGCACAGTTTGAGCAAAAAGTTACTGATGCGCTGGAGATCGAAGAAGGCACAAAACAGGTATGGGATGAGAAAGATATTATGGAGAGCCGACGGAAGCGGGCACTTAAGAAAAAATATATGTATGTTGGATTGGCTACACTTGGTGGTGGATTGGTAATCGGGCTTTCTGCAGGACTTTTGGCCCCCGTTATTGGAGCTGGCCTGGCAGCTGGGTTTACAACCATAGGAGTAGCAGGTACTAGTGGATTTTTAGCTGGCGCCGGAGGAACTGCCCTTGTGACAACAACTGGTGTGGCAGTGGGAGCTCGGATTGGCTCTAAAGGGATGGCGACCCGGATGGGCCATGTCAAGACCTTTGAGTTTAGGCCACTACACAACCACAAACGTGTCAATGTCATTGTGACGCTTTCCGGTTGGATGCTGGGCAAAGAGGATGACGTTAGACTTCCATTCTCTACTATCGACCCAGTGATGGGTGATATTTTGTCGGTGTTATGGGAGCCTGAGATGCTACAGAGTATGGGTCAAACAATCAATATCTTGGCTACTGAAGTGTTGACTCAGAGTATTCAACAGATCTTAGGGTCCACGGTGTTGACTGCTTTGATGGCCAGTATCCAGTTGCCTATGGTGCTGTCCAAATTGGGCTATCTATTGGATAATCCATGGAATGTGTCGTTGGATCGTGCTTGGGCATCTGGACTCATTTTAGCAGATACTTTGATAAACAAAAATCTGGGTGTCCGACCGGTGACGCTTGTTGGTTTCTCCTTGGGGGCCAGAGTCATCTATTCATGTCTAGTAGAATTGGCCCGACGAGGCGCCTATGGGCTAGTGGAGCAAGTATTTATTTTTGGAGCTCCAGTTGTTATCAAAAAAGATCAACTTGCGTTGGCACGGTCTGTAGTGTCTGGAAGGTTTGTGAATGGATACTCCAAAAAAGACTGGATCTTGGGTTATTTGTTTAGAGCCACAAGTGGAGGACTGGGCCGAATAGCTGGACTAGCGGCGGTCGATAAACCGGCAGACAAGACTGGTACTAAGTCTCCATCTTTATCGTCAGTGTCTCCTTCTCCCGCAACTTCGCATCTTTCGATTGAGAATTTTGATTGTACAGACATGGTTGAGGGCCATATGTCGTATCGTAAAGCCATGCCGAAATTGCTTAATGCTATTGGTGGCTGGGAAGTGCTAAGCGAGGAGTTTGCAGAAATCGAAGATCCAGATCCTGAGCGATTGCGGGAGAAGCAACGGCAACTGATTGCAGAATTTGATGAAGCTCGAAAGCAAATGGAAAAAGAAGCTGCGATGCCTAAACAAGAAGATAGTAAGAAATCCACCAGTAAGCTATTTGGATGGATGCGGCCGAAAAAGAAGGAATGGTGGAACATGGCCGAGAACGCCAATGTAAACAACAACAGCAACAACAACAATAATGATTCTTCGGCACAAAATGAAAAAGAGCAGAAAGAAAAACAATCGCCAACGTCACCCGCGACTAATGCCGATGATTCAGAGATAATGTTTGACCTGGACGCCATACAGAACGAAGTCAAGGCTCTGGCTGCACAGCAAAAGAAGCTAACACAAGAACAAAAAAATGCATTACCTACAACTGTTCCATTTGAAGAATATGATTGGAGAAACGAGCCTCAGATGTCCTTTGAGCCATTTGCAGATGATGATGCACAACGTCATGGCGGCAGCAGCAGCAACCTCGGCGGCACTCAACAAGACAGTTTGTCGAAACCAAACGCTCCACAGCATGTGGAGCATAAGGGCCATGATAGACGGGTGAGCAAGCCTCACCAGCAGCAGGAGTTGGACGATTTCCAACATCCAGACTTCCAGGAGAACATTACTATGACCTTCGAATGATGACTTATAGACAGCATAATATATTTATTTTTCTTTCCTTTTGGTTGTTTCATTTCTTCCGCGATGCAAACATGTCATGGTGATCCCAGAATGCCTTGCAGGTACGATGACTACCGCTAGTATTTGGACATCCACATATAGCACATGATGACGACGACGTCAGTTGTTCAATTTTGCCATTCGCGCTCTGTGTCATATATCTTTCTAGGTCAGGGACGTCGGCTATTCCCAAAGACTTCAACCTGTTACTCAATTCTATCCATGTTCTCAGGACGTGGCGTGCTTCTCTATCCGCTTGTTTAAGCTCTTGGTCTGTATGACATCTAAATTTGCGGCCTTGCACGATGTATCCGCATACTGTAATCAATTCAAAGTACTGCGCAAAAAACCGTTGCGTTTTCGCTGCCGACAATACTCGACGGCGTTGCGAGTATGATAAAGGGGCAAGATTTGCGAAAAATGGATCGAGCATATGAAATACTTTTTCGTGGAACATTATTAGAAGTTCAGGTGGGCCCGGTGTCATTTGACCATCGGACGGTATTGATAAATCTGCTGTCGTCGTATGTGATACCGGCTTCTCGGCATCTACGAATTCTCCAAATTCGTCATCTTCATCGTCCATTTTATGTATAGCCAGTGTACATATCAATTAATTGTAAGGTTATCGCGGAGGCGGGGCGGTGTGGATTCGCGGGGGAATTTCACTACGAGAGTAGCTGCGCAAGCTGTCTCACTTTATTTATGCGCAATCTTCTGTCGATTGTTGACGATGTCACAGGGGAATTGTCCCTGTGGCTACGATCAGCTTGTCGAGTGATATTTTTCGAATGGAAAAAAAAAAAAAAAAGCTCCCAGTTGCGGCCTTCCTATTTTGGTCCTGCATCATGAATCATCATCATTATTTATTTATCATATGCTCAAACCTTATCTCAGATCCAATGCAAGGTCATGCACACTAGAGTCATCGCATCTTCGTCAACGCGAATATTATATCTGCGACCGCTAAGGCCATTTGGGCGACAAAATTGGTCATCTCGTTCGTTTTCGCTTTCGTCAACTTGTCGTTACTCTTCTAACTCACAATGGCAAGTCCGATCAGCCGCCGAACTGCCTTCCAGATCTGTGCCCCACTATGTATTTAATCGACCCTCATTGTATTCTATGATCTGGGACGTGCCTCCAAGGAACATTTTAGTTGTGAAAAAGCCATGGACTGCCACGGTGCGCACAGCTACTGCTAATTTTATCAATCTAATTGCCTCTAACTACCCCGATATCAACATCATTTTAGAACATGGAGTCATAGACGAGATGTTGGATCACGACTTGAAGATCCCTGACGCTAGCAATCCAATTGACGAATCTAAACGCATTCTGTACACTGGTCCCACTTCCGAATTGCAGCAAAAGACAGACCTCCTGGTCACTATTGGCGGTGACGGTACTGTGCTCCACGCTACCTCCCTGTTTGCCCTATCGGATGTGCCACCAATTCTCAGCTTTTCTCTCGGCACTGTTGGTTTCTTGTTGCCATTTGATCTGGACAACGCTCGCGCAGCTTTTGACCAAGTGTACTCATCGCAAGCTACGGTCTTCAATAGGACTCGACTGAAATGTGAGCGGGTGTCGGCATTACCGAGTCCGTCGCCGTCGCTGTCGCCATCATCGCTAGAGCCTAGTTTATCATCTGTATCCAAATTTCCATTCTCACGCTCGCACGTTTCCTCTTACTCTTCAGCTGGCGGCGGCCCCTCACACGTTCCACCACCGTCTTCGTCGCTGCACTCGTCGAACCCTTCGTCGCAACCTATCTTCGCCATGAATGACCTCAACATCCACCGCGGTCCAAACCCGCACCTTACTATGCTAGACATTCACGTGGACAATCAATTTGTCACCCGCGGCATTGCTGATGGCGTCATTGTCAGTACTCCTACAGGATCCACTGCCTACTCTCTTTCAGCTGGTGGGTCTATTGTCCATCCATCGGTAGACTGCATCCTTATAACTCCGATTTGTCCGCGTTCTCTGTCATTCCGACCACTCATCTTTCCCGTGACTTCTAAAATCTCTGTGTCCATGTCACCCAAGTCCCGTGGTGAGTTCACGGAATTAAGCATCGACGGAATCAGTCGAGGATTGCTGCGCCCTGGTGATTCTGTAAACGTTGAATCTGAGATTGGCCACAACAAGGGACTGTGGTGTGTAATTAAAACAGAGGGCGAATGGGTCAAGCATCTCAATGAGTTGCTTGGCTTCAACTCAATGTTTGGCGCCAAACGCTCCTGACCATAATGGATGTCTGCACAGGCAGACTTTTTGTACATAAATATATAATAACCTTCTACTAATACAATCAAATAATATCATTAACTGCACATGACTATTGACTACATATCGTTTCTGTGTTATTGCTTGTTCGTTTTAGTTGCCGGTAACTGCTGCAGTCACTGCCGCGGTCACTGCACTTGCTGCTTCCTTGACTCTCTGGGGAGGTACCTTCTTAGGCATGACGAAATCCATATAGCAGGTGAGCAAGCCAATTACCGCGGTCATCACGGTCACCCATGCAGGTTGAGACGACTCACCAGTCTTGACAACTGGCTCATTTAAAAATGTTTGCAAAGCTGTAAATACGGCCACCCACGAAAGTAACTTGTTTCTCATAAACATTGCTGCCAATGGAAGGGAGTTGGAAAACAGCGCTGAAGGCTGGTGGACTTTCTGAGGAACATGTCTGTAGCTGGTTAGCAAGAGCATAAAATAATGCAAGAGAGATAAGAGACAGGGAAAAAAAAGGGACATCATAATCACTTACGGGACGACAAGGTCTCCTCTTCTTTTATCAGCTTTGGATGACATGACGAAATTAAGGTTTGGCCCCTGGATCAGTTGGGATTTGATTTTCTTATCAGCCTCTCCACCGCACTGTGCACAGATATTGCTCATAATAGTCTAAAAATCAACTTGTCAAAATGCTTATAATTTTGCTTTATTTTATTTCTTAATTCCTCAGTTAAATAATCTATAAAAGTTCCTCGGGAAACTTGAAATCCACTTGTTCCTTTACCTCATTTCCATTCACACCATATCCAACTCTCATCCTCAGTCGTACGGCTGATCCCGCTGCACCACTAATCCTCATCTTCTGGGTCGCCGTTTCTGCAGCTCCCAAATTAGATGACGACAATGCCTGGAGCTGAAGTTTTTGACTCTTGGGAACTGCAACCTGTAATGATATATTAGATAATGGCCCAGTTCCCACATTTACAAACGTAGCCATGATGCTGCATGATCCCCCGTTGGCATCTTTCTGGCCAGCCAATTTAATCTGCAAAGCGGAATCCGAAAATGCAATGTGTTGTTCTTGTGCTTGTCCCTGTTGCTGTGGCGATTGTCCAGGCTGTTCAAATGGAAAGCCTCCTTGTTGTCGCGGTTGGCCGTTTGGAGGCGGCGTGGCAGCCGATGGACTGGGTCCGAAAAGATCCAAAATGTTCTGTTGCTTAGATGCTGCCAATGATGCTGCGGGACTAGCAGGACTAGCAGTACTTGGACCACTAGAACTGCCGAAAATATCAGATAACAAATCACTATTAGATTTCACAGCTTGTTGCTGTGGCAGAGGGTGAGAAGATACTTGTTCACTAGAGCCTGACGTATCGCCAAAATCCAGCAATAGATCAACAGCTTTAGCGGTCGCTGCTGCCGTACTACTACTGACTCCTCCATTAGCACTAACTCCACCGCCTGGTCTTCTCACCTTGTGCTGCTCGACTTTCTTCTTTTGCATTCTCACGGCCAAGTCACTAGGAACCTCAGGCGCCGGCATAGTCTCTAGCACACCCTTTCTTATACTTATATCGGCATTCAGCAATCCAAGATATTCGGCGACCCTTTGTTGGACCTCAACATTTAACGATTTAGAATTCTCTTCAAGCAACCGACGAATTCGCTCAATCTGTCTCGCATCATTTAACCGCACACTAAGCTTAATCAGCGCATTCACCACATATTCTCGCACAATATCTGTGGCGTACAACGAATTCAAGATCTTTTCAATCAAATTAATAACATCCTCTTCACCCACTTTCTGAACAAGCTCTTCCTCTTCAAACGTGTTGTTGCCTTGCTGCAATAAAATATGTCCAAACTCTCCCAACATCCACACTCCTACTAAGGTAAGTCCCTGCTGAGTTATGTCCTTTGTAAGCGCCACATATAGTTTTTGCACCGTGTACAATTGTAAATCTGACGGCGCAGAAATTACCAGTGTAATAAATGCTGAAAGGACATTCTCCTTTGCACTGTCGCCTGCCAGCTTTAGCGCCCGTAGCAATGTGTCTACGTGCCATCGCTTGTTGGGCGCATATTTTTCTGCCGCAATTGCTATCTGCGACACGATATTTTGTCGGAATTCCAGATCTGCAGTCTCTAAAAATGTAAGCAGTTCTCGAACCATCACTCGGACATTCTGCTCCGTAATCAATGCATATGACAGCTCGAGCGCCCTTCTACGGATACTAATGTCCGCGTCTTGCAAACATTCCACAATAGTGGCTCGATGCCGCTGAACAGCCGTAGGCTCAACTTCAATAACTCGCAACAAGGTATTAAGTGCAACGTATCGCGTATTGTTGTCCTTGTTGGTCAAGAACTTACCCAAGATATTGACTCCCAGCACACGCAGACCAGGATCGGCCTCGATGCCTAAAATTGTCAGGACTGCCTCATACAGCACAGAACAACCGACGTTCTTTGTCGGATCAGTGCCCGAGGCGATGTGCGCCAGCACGTCACTCATTTGCTCAGATGCAGCTGACGAGTCCTGGCCAATTATCCGGAGCAACTTCATTAAACGGACTTGCAAAAAAGGGTCGGTAACTCCTAGTACGTCGTGCTCCGGCGCATATCCCTGCGCAGAAAGTGCCTTAAGATGTCGAGTCAGAATGGGCAGTACATCATTTCTCAGTCTAGGAATTACGTTGTCGGGATCTGCATAGCACATTTCGCACGCCAACGACACTGCACAGAGCAGCACGCCATGGTTTTTGTCATTCAGTAGGTCTACCACCCGGTCGCCAAAAACATCACTGAGATCCGGCACCCGGCTGACTATCCGCATGGCACACAATGCAGCCTTTTTCCGCAAATACGGATTCGAAGTGTTCAGGATCTTGTCAATTTCCCCGTACAAGTCCCGGGCCATCTCGGTGCTGGCAATGTTAGCCAGAGTACACAATGCCAGTGCGACGACATATTGGTTCGGGTGAGCCAGATCATTGGCCAATGAGTTAGTGACTAGTGTGATAACTTCTTGGCTCTCGTCTAACAAAAGCATGGTGCCAAGATATCCTAGTCGCTTATCAGTGAACCGAGGCGATCCCAGCAATTTCAAACATTCAACCTGTCCGAAGTGTGTTCGTTCTCCTAATGTAAACAAATATAACAGTTTGGCCACGTTCTGTCGTCTAGCATGTTGATCGGTGTAGTCTTCGCGGAAGCTCGTTCGAATGGCCGCACTCTCCTTTTGAATGACTGCACGCTCATCCGCCAATGTCTTGGCGGCCCGCACAGCCTTTATAAACGATTTCAATGAAGTCATTAGCTGTCCTTCAAATGTGTGGAGGTGTCTTTAAGGGTTGGGGCCTGAACTTTGGCAAAATCA
Organism: Crinitomyces ghanaensis; assembly: GCA_030581755.1. Taxonomy (NCBI): domain Eukaryota; kingdom Fungi; phylum Ascomycota; class Dipodascomycetes; order Dipodascales; family Trichomonascaceae; genus Crinitomyces; species Crinitomyces ghanaensis. The sequence goes on from JAKTVX010000055.1 coordinate 39,073, forward strand.
TCTTCATCTCGTTTTGTGTAACTCTAATTTTTCCGGACCTGCCAGCCTCGACGACGAGGAGCTGAGAACGAGGAAAAGAAATAAATAAAATTAAAATTAAAGAAAAAATTGTTTCCGTAAAGATATCCCGTGGTTGCCAAATGATCTCACGAGTTGATGAAAACTTTACCCCTTAATGGAAGTCCTTGGTAACTGAGCGATCGAGGAATCGACTTGATTGACGGGACCTGTTTTTATGCCATTTCATATGGTTCTCAGGAATTGTGTTGCGCGTATTGACGCATAGAATAACCTGCCCAATCGAGGATAGCTCTTCTTTCAATGAAACTGAAAGCAGTACAAAGCGCTTGCTCAACGAGTCGGCTAACGACCAACAAGCAACATGGCACAGATAAACTTCTGGTAAAGCACCGATGTAATCACGAAGATGTTCCCTTCGAGGACCTATGTTTTTAGTTTCTATTTGCCTGAGAATTCCTCGGGATTGTTGTTAATATTGTGGGCCCGCTCGACACTGGTCGCCTTGGATAACCTGTCACGAGTATTCTCAATAGGCAGATCATAGCCAGCTCCATGAAAATTTTGCACATATTGAGAGAAGCATAGAACAATACAGTTCCGCTCGTCACGCTCTTTGCCAAAACGGAATTGCCATGACGCGTCAGTTCTGCGCCCTCGTCAAGGGCGAGTGGTGGACCTTGGCAGAAGATATTTTTGGCCGCTCATTTGTCTGTATATAAAAATGTCTGCCATGAAGCCAAGTCTAGGAGTACTGCATCGGAAGTCGTGAGCCGTTCATTTTGATTGTTCGACAGGTTTCTCAAGTTCCATATTGTATCTACTGACAGAAACGCTGAATCTGTCTGGCAAAAAGGGACATGATCCGTCGCAATTCCCTGCACTTGTCTGACTTGTCCGATCTTCTTGGCGGTGCACCCTCGCCTTTCTAGAGCTCGTTAACTATTTTCTAAATTTCTTCCTCGTATCGATATCTCTTCTAGCTGTCCTTCCATCATTCGAGCATAAATCTTGAAGTCGACTCTAAATATCTCCCCTTTCGGCTCATGCGTTTCATTGTATCAGTAGCTCTGGGTTTACTCTCGGATATTCAAATTAAACGCGTGGTAGAACGCAGCGACGTCCATGAAGGTTCTGCATTATGAGGACGAAAAACGTACTTAAGTCCAAATTTTCCGTTGCCTCCCTGTGGCCGCGAAGGCGCTATTTCGACGAATTTTTGCGACCGCGTTGCATCTACTATTCGGAATCAATCGCCGTAAAATGTGGAGCATATGGATGATTGAAAATAAAATTCGTGCTTCATCATACTTATGGATAACAGACTAAGATAAAACTTGAAAGAAGCAGCTCACAATAAATCAGACAAATAGTGAATATTGTTCAAGGTTTTACTGCTGCTTATTTGTAGAAGAGCATTTTTGCTTTCTTTCCCAGAGTTTCTATGTCTATCGAGAAAAAAAAAAAAAAAAAAAAAAAAAAGAAAGGTGAGTTCAACGTAGAAAGGCGCGCGAGGCAATTTTTGTCAGACGTCCATTAACTAAATAAAAACCTTCTGTGTAAAATATTTTATTTTATGAATATAGAACATGATTCGTGAAATGCCACGAGTTCACAATCGCATGGAAGCATATTATTGTATATATCCATGGTCGAAAAAAAACCTTTTTGAAGACTTTATACAGCAAACTTGCCCCTGACCACTTGGCGGATGCTTTCAAAGTTTCTAATCTGTCAGAAACTACTACTCCCAACCGTTAGAGATACTTCAACGGTTTGCATGAGCAACTCTAACGGATCTATATGAATGCATGGTCACGCCGTGTCACCAACTGCTACAAATGAATGTTTCAAAATTGTCCTATTTATTGTCGAGTATCTGGAAGACTCTGCAGATTACATGAATGTCCGTCAGATAAACAGGCAAGTCAGGCAAATTTGCCGCACTACCAGAGTTGAGACAAAACTTACTCGGTCCGTTAGACGACGATTCTGGGTTAAGGGGTCGGCCGAGACCATCTTGGCAGAAAGCAATGTATTATTACGGTTGCGTCCCGTCAAGGGCCTCAAAAAGTATACCTTTGGAGTAGTTTCATATTGTCGATTCCCTCGCCTAACGCCCCGGAATCTGTACGTAAATAGGATTTCCGGCGATTGTTCTACGACTGATGATTGTTTTTGGGGCTTGTTGACGGACCAAGATGGTGGTGATGATAGTGTAGTCGATCATTGCAGCCCCGTTCAGGGTAAAATAGCCATCTTCATAACATTAGATGCCGAATCAATGGAGTGTCTATTCATAATGGACATTTCAGTCCCAAATAACTTTTTGTGTCAGGGGAGGTTTCGAGAACGAGATGAAGTTGACAAATCGGCTCGCATTCCCTTTAAGTATATAACGTTGGAGAGCCATGAAGGTAAATATAACAGCTCCCTTACACGAGAAAGTTTAGTTCGCATGGTAGATGTTTGGAACGGAAAGTGCTTGGACATTTATTTATCATGCCATCATGACGAAACTGGACTACATATTGGCACTGATCACTGCATGGCGATGAATTATTCGAAATATGGGGTATTAATTGTCAACTGGTGGAGACACAGAAGAAAATTCATCATCATTGGACGTCCGAAGTATCTTGGAACATGTGATACAGAGGTAGACATGTCTCGATTGTTTGAATATTTCCATTATATTATTACTGGCAACTTGATAACAGTAGTACATACACATGCGGAAAGAGCTCGCTCTCCCTACTATCCGTTGATGAAAAAAGACTGGTTTGCAAGCAGAAGTCATGTACTGCGTATTCCCCCTCAAAGGAACGTGCCTACCTACGAGGAATATTTGCAATTGGGCCGGCTTGTTCCTTCAGTTTTTGAACCCCAGAACCATATAGCTCTTAATTTGAATTTATCGGAAAATCTCCCAGTGATTTTTCCAGACTTCGAGTTCTCACCCAACGATTATTGCTGCGCACGGCCCATCTGCGATCACGCATTTGCGATTTCTACGATTAAAAATGGGGCTAGCGAGCATAGGATTTTGGATTTTCGACTGTCTTCATTAGACTTTATTTTTTCCGAAAAAAAGATCAAAGTGCTAAAGTTTTCGTGCAATTGGGTTTCGCATGAACGCTGTAAAGAGGATTATGTTGCAGTGCAATTTTCGCACCGATACAGCGTGGAATTTTTAAAATACCTTTAACCAGGATGAAATTATGTATTCAGCTTTGCGCAGTCACTTTATTTTTCTCAATGTATTGCCTACAGAATCCAATGAGATTCCGCAGGCAGTGTGAAACCTCTATGTTAGTCATGAAATCGACCTCTCCAAGCATTGTCTGGTGCCACTACCTAGCAGTATTATTCATATCTAGTTGAGCCCGCCTCTCGCTTGACTGTTCATACGCGACAGCAGTCACAGTCGGATGTGCCGATTTCTAAGTTGAATCCTGAATTCGCAAATTTTAGTTGAACATCTCTAGGGGTAATCTGCAAATGTATCAAGGACATTCAACTTCTATCTCGTGGCGCCCTATCAACAATTTTCTGCCTGCTATGTGCTTGCCGTTCATCGTCGCTAGTTAAAAAAGCTTTCATACAATGAAACTACCTACTAAAAAGAAAATGGAAGAGTCATGCTACCAAAGGGAAAAGAAATAGTGTTTATCGGTTGTTCACATAGCGTCATTCTATGCGATCACGTCTCGCTTCTCGCTTGAGTCCCGGCCGCTGTCTCCGCAACTTTCTGAATTGCATCTTGCGACTGCAGGAGAATTGCTTGTTTTGGAGCTACCGGCGTTGACCTATCTATCACACAGACATCACGACATCGAATCTGCATAGCTGCTTTAGATGCGAAATGTCGGCTCCCTTCCTTATTAGCTAAATTGCCTTGGCCTTAAGACATCGAGGTTTGACCTATTTTGAAAACCCATGGTCGCGTCTAAACTTATGACTTGGGAAGTCAACCAAAGCTGAAACCTCAAACCACATCTCGTTACTATTTTTGAATTGAATCAAGTCAATTGTCATGAAACCTATCATTTGATGTAAAAGGATGCAGAAACGCGCCGCCGAACAATGCCGTAGCTTAATGTTGGTCTGTAATTTGCATTTTTGGCCAATTTGCTTGCTACTTCAGTAGTCCGTGATTTCTCCGTCAGCTGGTCCTTGTTATGCAAGACACGAATAGATAACATCGAGATATTTGCGTATAATTTGCCCACAGTTTAACGCATCTGTATTTTTAATACGTCATTGGAACCAAATTGTCTTACTTCTCTCCTTTTTTGTTTCTTTTTTTCGGTTCCCTTTTTTTTTTTTTTTTTATGTTTTTTATTTTTTTTTTGGCCTCTACTCGGCTCCGGTTCAAGCAATTTCGCGTCGGTAGCCAAAATCAAGGATTAACTTTCATTCATGTGAATCATAATTACGGGCCTTAAATTCCAAGGCAAAAAAAATTAGTTAAGATTCAAGATTATTAAGTAACGGCTCACCTGTCATCCGACCTAACTATTTAACATTTCCTTACATTTCCGAAAAACTAATCGGCAAACTCGCTGGCCGCGCGCTTAAGTAGTTCCTGCTCGTCTAAAGCTTTTATTTAGCATTCGTTTTCAAAAAATGAAGACCCATTGTTTGATTTTTTTTCTTTTTTTAATTAATATAAAAGTTTATCCCCCTGATTCTTCAATTGTCCGTTCTTTTTTTCCCTTATCATCATTGTTATCTGCCTTGGTTTTTTCCTTTCTTTTTCCTTTCTCCACTCTACGTCATATTTCTATTATCGATTGATAATTTTAAATCATGCAGGGCACACAACCACCAAAACACTTCGGCCCGGCCCTAACCCCGCACCGGCCCTTGTGGGAAGGTTAAGCCTAGAACTACTCACAAGTTCACATGGCAGCATGGGCTGCAGTACTGCGTCTGTTCCACACCCAAACTTAGCTTAAACCCTTCCCAGCCGTGCAAGTGCTTAAAACGAAACGGCTGGGCTACATCTTTGTCGCAAAGTAACTAGCCCATTTGACACTGTCAAACCTTTCCATCTGCTCTATCTATTCCAATCCAGTTAAAGGAAGAAAGAAATAAAAAGTCCAACGAAGAAGAAAAAAAAATTTTTTTTTTTTTGTTCATTTCTTTCTGAACAAGTATGTTTCGACGGATGCATAATCAGGGAGACTCTGGAACTAATAGTGGAGAAAATGGTAGGAGTGGCATTGCTACAAGTAATAATAGTAATAACGATAATACAAGTACTTCCAGCATCTCCTCCCGTCCAACTATGGTATCAACAAATGGTCGGTCACTGAATACTCAGAGATCTTCAAGCGGGCTTGGTACTACTACTACCACGCCAAGTCATGCGCCAAATATATCTTCACTGTATGAGTACTGCGTAGGGCCTCCGCGCAATATTGCCAGCTCTCATTCAGGTTCGATCACTCTTGCCCTGTCATTACAAGAACCCCACATCTTTCTATCATGGAATCCGACCTCATTCCGATCAAACTCTTCCGGAAGACCCATCCTCAGTATTGACGAACAGGACGACGTCATCCGGGATGACGAGCTGCCGCCGTCTTTTGCCGCTTCTACCGGTGCTTCATCCTCGTCCACTTCTGCGTCTCCTCTGTCGCTGTCGCACCAGCCGTATCACGTGTCGTTGAATCGCATTCGCAACATGCCTCTCATGGTTGGATCTAGCTCTCTGTACATGGACGAATTTGCTTCTATGGGCGCTGCGCCTCCGACTACGGTGACCCCTGACAGTGTCATTATTCACAGGCCGCAGGCTAATAATAGTGACAGTAGTATCTCTCCTAGTAACACGAACGCGAATAGTAGTCACGGCTCCGGTAGTACAGTTAACGTCAACAGTTCCCGCAGCTCTTCAAGGCCTACCGCCAGTTCTAGTCCTAGCACTAGCAGCAGCCCTGCAGCAGCGCCTCTCGCCGGTCGTCTCTCGTCTGATCTGCCTCCATCTACCCTTAGAGGGTCCATTCTTCTTAAACTAACTAAGCCAACCAAAGTCAAACACCTCTCCTTATGTTTTTATGGAGTTTCAAAGACTGCATGGGCCCAGTCCGCCCGCATGTCAATGTTTGCTCCAGACGACTTTACGGCCCAGACAACTGCCAGTGACATTGTTGACGCGGTAGTAGTGAACAGCCACGATTGGGATTTTCTAGATGCGTCGTGGCTGCCAGATGATTTTGAGCAGCAACTAAAGTCTCGCGTGGCGAAAACCACCTGTTCGCCCGCCATGACTACTGTAGTCACTAATATATATGGCGCCGACGCCATGGTCACCAAGGACGGAGTTTTCGTCTTGCGAGACAGGTCCTTTACATATACCGTAGGTAGCGGTAGAGGCTCTTCTTCAGACACGAGAGCCTCATCCGGGTCTTCTTCGCCGTCCTCTGGTTCAATCCCAGTGTTTGCACCTAGTCCATACCATCGAAGCAAAGTCAAACACATGTCAAGCTCTCATAAGGAATCTGTTTTGTTTCCTGCTGGAGAGTACGTCTTTAACTTTACCTTGGCCATAGACCCCACTACTCCAGAGACTGTCACTGTTCCTCATGGATCTATTCGGTACTACTTGGCGCCGAAGCTGGTTCGTGCTGGAGCATTTAATCTGAATTTATCTGCGGAGCAAGAAATCCAGCTTGTCCGCGCTCCTCCAAACAACTGCGACACGGCATTTAACAACCCCATTGTCATATGTCGCGTGTGGGACAGAAGACTACAGTACGAGCTGGTGGCTCCTCAGAAATATGTTCCTCTTGGAACAAATATCCCCATCTCTTTGACTATTAGTCGCTTGGATAAAGTCATGTTGCACAGGGTTAAAATATACATTATAGAGGTGGTGCAGTATACACATTCAGCTGATAAAAGCATAGACTATACTGACACTACGTTGAAGCTGCTCATGTATGACAAGCGGGCTCGTTCTGAATGCGAGTATAACCCCGACAATCTTAACCCTACTCACAAGTGTACCAGCAAATGTCACCGTCGGATAGTGGGTGATCTGTTAGAGGAGAATTCGAGCACGACATTGCACTGTGACTTGCCGTTGTCCACCGAGGCCGACTGGTCGAATGTGCCGACTCATATGCAACTACGCATGGGACGTTCGGACGTAGGCATGCTGCGACCGGATGCTATCTCAAGTCCGTATATTCGAGTGAGACATCGATTAGTAGTGTCGATGAGGGCGTCCAAGCTCGAGCCAGGAAGCGTTAAGAAACGGCATTTTGAGATCCGGGTCGACACTCCCATTGTATTTTTATCTGACAAGTGTGTCAAAGAAAGTGTAGACTTGCCGTCATATGACGCTAACCATTATGATATCAACGTACACGAGCCGACGAACCATCAATTTATTCCGCTGCAGCAGCACGATGACCTTTTGGAAGGAGATGGACCGCCGTCATACGATTCTCATGGATTTGCCTGCCGTCCGGTGAGCGTTCTATGAATGAAATCGAAACAACGAGCTAATGAATTGAAACGAGTTTATGATTTACTTAATTAATGAATTGATTATTTATTTATATATTATTAAATATGTGCTACGGCGATGAATTGCTGGCAAGATGGATGAGTGAGCGCGTGAGTGTGAGTGTGTGTGATACGTTGTTAATAGCCATGCGAACAGATGAAAGTTGCCGTCGCTGTTCAAATCTCAACGTCGACTTCATTCGATATCTTCCTCAGAAGGAGTATCCTTTCTTCCACATCCAGAACCCAACCACCACTAAACTAGTTGCTGCCCAATCCCAATCCATTTCTAAGAAGATCCACACCCATACAGTTCCCAGTGGAGGTGCTCGCTTCATTACAGCATAGTATCCTTCTTCATTAGTGGAGTACAGCAGATACCCTCCAATGGCTACGCTGCAGAAGAAGCTTACTATACGGAACACGCGACGGTCACGATATGGATGAAGTGTAGTGTGCAGCAGGGCCAGCACAGGAATAGTAGCCACGGTCTCCGCGGCAATTGCATCAATTGGTACATCCTGTCCGTATTGAAGGCGCACGAGAATGTTGAGAACCACGTGCACTGCCAGCAGCGGGATTAAATACAACGTGAAATCAAGCACTTTGAAGAACAGTCGTCCAGTGGCTGATAAGTCAGGATCATCTTCGTAATTGTACCTAGTAGAATTAACTCGAACTTCCGGTGACGCTGTCTCTCCTTCCTTTGGCTGCCGCATAGTATGGATCTGGTCTTTTCCCCCTTTCTTCTTTCCGTTTCTCAGTTCTCTCTCTCTCAACTCGGCTTCTCGCTGCAGTCTCGACACCTGATCTATCAAAGTTTCCTTAGGAACATCTGCTATTCCGGCGTATTCTTGAAATTTCTTGAGATCGACATCATCGTCTAGTTCTATGATTTGCGGCATGCTGGTCCTACACCTCTATATGCTATGGTAATATATTCTATGTGGTGTAACGTTCATTAAGGACCTAAAGTTGAAATCACGGTTAGGTGACCGTCACGCCGACGACTATAGCCTACGCCTACGATAGATTTTAAAAAAAAAAAAAAAGAAACAACAACAAAAAAAGAAGGAAATCTCTGTATTTTTTAAAATTGACATTAGACATTCATAAATACTTAGTCGAAAAGACCCATTCCCATGTCCTCGTCAGACTCCTCCTTCTCCTCTTCCTTGGCCTCCTCCTCGGCAGCAGCACCGCCAGCAGCAGCACCACCAGCAGCGGCAACAGCACCAGCGGCACCGGCTTGAGGAGCAGCAAATTGTGTTAAGAGCTCTTGAATGTTTTGTCCAGCAATAGCCTTGGCGTAAAGTTGGGCCCAAATCTTGTTAGCTTGATCATATAATGAGTGCGCGAGGGTGTGTGTGTGCGCGACCGGCTTACGGCCACTACAACAATAATAAAGAACTTACAGGCTCAACTCCCTCAACACCAGCGGCCTGGGTCAAAGTTAAAAGCTTTTCAGCGGTGATCTCCACCTCAGCATCGGCCAAAATAACGGCAGCGTATGATACAGCAGCTTCCACAGACATGTCTTGATGCGTAAGGTTTGGTATGGATTTCCCGTACTAACTGAAAAATCCACCCACCGACGGGCCAGCTGAGTAACCCGCAGTCACATAGTATGCCATATTCGATGAGTGTTAAGGTTGTCGGTATATTTGAGTCCTAACTGTTTGCGCGGGTAAGGGCTTTCTCCGGTTTGGGCAAATTCAAAATATGAACTTAGATTAGATGAACGCGATTCAACAGGAGCGTATTACTATGCGTGCATGCGTGCATGAAGCTGTACTGGAGTGAAATCCTTTCTGGGCATAGTCTAGCAAGTAGCCCGGTATTGGAATGTAGAAACATACACAGCCCGTTACCCCGCGGATCTATGTAGATATTTCCTAAATTAAATAATATAGTAGTTTCTATAGTCAGCGTCCTGTCGCAAGCCCTCTGCAACCCACACTAACGCTCCCTTTATTGCCATTCGTCTGTGTATGTTCGCAGGCTCAAACTTGGGCGTCCTCTGAATCGCAACTGATGTGTATATGAAAACGGTGGATCAATTTGACCATCTCATTCTTCCTTTCTAGGTCGAGCTGCCAGTGTTTTATTTAAAGAGAATCTAGCAAGCCACATTGTATGAACTAAATCTAGTAGGTTTCTTTGGTCGTTCATGCAAAATCGGCTTTTGAATTGATCATAGTCGGATAGCCTCTCCCAGTACCTCAATAACTCATCATCTGCTTGGCTAAATCAAATATTAAAAGGACCCGATTAATGTAGGAGACGAAGCAACTTGATTCTAATAATCTCTAACCTTTTTTATATAATATTTTGTTTTCTTTCATTTTAATAGTAAACTAGTAAATAATAATACTTTTCGTTAGAATAAAAAAACGCAAACCGATAAATATTACATCGGCTGCATATATTCTGCAAACCAAGGATGCTGCATGGCCTTTCTTGCAGAAATTCTGCTTTCAGGTCTCATCTGTAGTAATAGCATTAACAGATCAAGTGCCATGACATTGATGTTGGTAACCACTGTACGCAAATCCTGCGGTGGATAAATTTGGAACGACGTCGTGTAGTTTGGCAGTGCCGATATGCCTGGCCAAGTCTGCTCAGTTGGTGTGCCCATTAGTTTAAAAATCTTTTGAAGCTGATCATCATTCGAAGACCCCGGAAATAAAGGTCGGCCTGCAAACATCTCAGCTAAAATGCAACCTGCAGACCAGACGTCAATTGAAGTCGAATAAGTCCTCGACCCTAACAACACATCGGGCGCTCGATACCACAATGTCACTACTTCATTTGAAAACGTGTTTACTGGAATGCCAAACGCTCTTGCCAATCCGAAATCTCCCAGCTTTAGCTGGCCCTTTGAGTTGATTAGTAAGTTTTGTGGTTTAAGATCTCGGTGGAGCACGTTGTTGTCGTGACAAAATTGCACTCCTTTCAGTAGCTGGAACATAAATGACTTGACTTGCGCAGGATCTAATGCGCCCTTGTTTCCATTTATATCCATGTACTTCTTCAAGTCTCGATCCATAAACTCAAACACTAAGTTAAGCTTGTTTTCCGTGTGAATTACATCATACAGGGTCACAATATTCTCATGCTTCAGCTCTTTCATTAAAGAAATCTCTCGAATAGCTGTCGACGGCGTTCCTTCTTCGCTATCCAAGTTAATTTCTTTTAAAGCTACTAATTGCCCAGTAGCTCTATTTCGCCCTTTATAAACCGTGGCATATGTGCCTTCTCCAAGTTTCTCTAATCTGTAGGTTAGTATGTATGGTATGATATGATGCGTTTGTATGCTGTGGATGCAAGAATAATATCTGTTACTTACTGTTGGAACCTAGTTAGCTTTTGAAATTCGGCAATATAAATAAAAAGGAACAACAAAACGGAAAAATACTTACTGTGATGTACTCATCTGGTATAGATCGAAGCGATAGATGCAACCAAATCTAACTAAACAATCAGAGAGTGATAAACACCCACACCCTCATATCTAGGGTTAGGGCGTTTGTTCTTCGGCCGTCTAACGTTATCCGGCATGCAATATGCAGGGAACAATTTGAGGTAGGGGAGAGATCTCAGTAGTGTATGGTGTATGTACGGAAGCGATGTTTGACGGACAAACAAAAAAAAAAAAAAAAGAAAAAAAATGCTCTATTGTATCTATCTATCTTCTCATTGCCCTTTGCAAAACTTTTAACGGAGGCGCTCCTCCTAATTCTTGTAGGAATTCATACATGGCTTGATCATCTGTCTCTAGTACATGAGTCCACATCTCTTCGTCTTCAATGTCTACGAAGCCATCCGTAAGTAAAAACTCGGCTAATTGCTTGTTTTCATATTGTAACGCTTGATGGATCGCCTTGTAATCATATGGACTCTTTTTTTCATTAACCATCCATTTCACAGCTGCATCTTCACCCTGTTCAATAAGATTAGGAATCAACGTGAACGAATCATAGGGTACGCAGTTAGTCTCAGTTAGCAAGTATACGACTAGTTCAAGCCTTCTATCGTTGAAAGGCACCCGTTCTAAACGTTCAGGAATAGTTACAGGTTGTGAGACTTTTCGCCGCAATAATTCTATGTCTTGCTGCTCCTCTTCCTGTTCTCGTTCCCGCGCTATCCTTCTTGATCCTCGATTTGCCATTACTCTTCGTCTCTTAGTTCGTCCCTTCCCTCCTCTATCCAATTCGCCTCTCTCGTCGTCCTCCGCGTCCTGCTGCTGCTGCTGCTCTTCATCGTGGTCTTTCGTTTTTCGGAAATAAAATTTCTTGATTTCCAGATATTCCAACAGTTCTCTTGTCACAAACTTCCTTTGACACACGTCAATAGGTAATGCTAACTCTCCATCCACTTCGGTGGCCATGAACTTTAGGAGATCTCGCTGAAGCTGTAGACTGTGAGTAAGACAATAGCGTAGAGTATGGTTACATAGCGGCAATGCAAAATTACAAGAATATACAAAGATCCGTTGCAAGACCTCTAATGGTAATTCGTGCAACTTTCGACTTGAACCGCTGTGTCGCTGGTCATCATGGACCACGCCATACTTCTGTTCTCGTTCTCGTTGTTGGAGCCAAATTCTGTCATACCATCTATCACGATACAACTCTTGTTGCCGCTCTTGTCTTCTATGTTGAGAGTAGTAGTATCCCATGAAAGCATTTCATGACTTTTTCTGTTATATGTTTTGACTTTTTTTTTTTTTTTTCCTCAGGCTCTAACGTTACGATATCACCGATAATTTCAACCCCAACCCGGATAGCATTATATGAGGATAATTGTAAACAAATAGTCCCTGCAAGTGTAAGCGGCCCGCTTTTTTTCAGTTGTGGTTAATTCCTATGTATCGTCAGTGCCCTGCTCTCCGTTTTTTCTTTCTGTCGGAGTCGCGGAATCCCACACTATGAGTTTTTCCTGATCTCCCTTTTTAGAAAGGCTCATTATAACCCATCGACTAAAACGCACGCAAATGAATCCAGAAAAATATAATGGGCCTTTGCGGCATCCAGTTGTCTAGCGCTTTTTTTGTATTTTTCGAGTTATCCTTCCAGGCCCTTTGTTTTCGCCGGACAAATAGTGTGAACGTGGGGCTGAACGAATTGACAAGCCGGTCCATGAGGATATATGGATAGCCTTTCTAGCTCGTCAAGAATGAGTGGCCTTAATAGTTAGAAGAGAAGTGAAAGCTATGGGTGTATCAAGCAAATCAGCTCATTGCAAGAAGTCCCGCAGAGGGCTCTATGACATGGAACAACTAGATCTTAGACAACTGCCTCTTATAGTGCTTATAAACTAAAACATTTAGTGTAAAAACTGTCCGCAATAAAATGCGCCTCTATGCTGGGATTTCCGAAACATTTCACTGACATTGTCTCTTCGACCAAAACTTCGTAGACGCCCAATTTTGATGTGACACGTCAGAATCATATCTAATGTCTCACTTAGGCCACCGCTGCTGCCAGCCAAGCAGCCGGAAAGCCTGGCTCGTATTCCTTCTCATCTGTCAAGAACTTCTCCAGTCTCATCTTCATTGTCGATAGGCTTCCTTCTACCATCCTGTACATCTGACTTTTCTTCCTGCTCCTCATGTTTACGCGGAGCTCGTGCCTCTGCTACTGAAAGACGGAGCCCAATTTTTTCAAGCACTCCATCGGCAAGGTTGTAATCTGCAACTATTTCATCGGCTGATCTGCCAGACTTACGACTTTGCAGTATGGCACTAACAGTTTCTGCATTCAGCAGTTTCTTTGGTGCATTCGGCTCCAAATCTTGACTTTCCAGCATTTCCTTTGCCTGTATATCAACATCATGCCGCTTCTTCACAACCTTCAACATGTCGTCATTAGTTTTGCTGTTGCCATACATTTTTTGCATATCCATGTAATTCGTGGTAATGGCTCCCAACTGTTTTAATCTATCCGCGACTTGCTTATCTGCTATCATTTGATCTTCTCCATTAATCGGCTCCACCGGTCGCTTGCTGGCATCTCCAGGACCTCCATGACCAGCGGCACCGGCCCTCGGAACAGTCTGATTTGCATTCTTATTTAATTGTTCTGTTACACCAGTCTGGCGTTTGATATTTTGAATTGGTTGCTTTAATGTTTTACTAAGGGTTCGCTGTTGTTTAGACGCTGCTGATCCCATGTTGACGATGACCTTTTCTTTCCACCTGAAAAAAGCCGGGCAAGGTATGGATGATGGATGATAGCTAATCTTAACCACAGGAAAAAAAAATAAGAAGACGAAAACAAAAAATTCTTCTGATTAACAGATTAATAAAAAAATACTTTACTATGTACATACATTTTACTCTTTCGACTCAACTCTTTCAACTCCTTTAATTTGCTTTCCCTCTGGAATAGTAGGTCCAACATTTGGTCCGGGCCATTGCGGTGGTAAAATTCCTGCTTTCCTAAATAACCTTGATACTGTGTCTGTAGGCTGCGCTCCAGCACCTATCCAATACTTGGAACGATGGAAATCTATTTGAACATCTTTGACGGGTAATTCTCCTCGCTTCTTTTGTTGTGGTGTTAACTCCGGCGCAATAGGATTGTATGTACCAATAACTTCAATGGGGAACTTATCCCGTCCAGATCTGTGGTTAGTTTCTTGTCCAGCTTTTTAACGTAATAGTAGGTTTGCTTTGTTTTCTCTTGTCACTTACTTCGCCTTTGCAACAACAATATTATATACCGGCGAATGTTTCCGGCCGAATCTTGCAAGCCTTATTCTTACGGATCCTTTCATGGTTGTTAGTTTGGTCTAGTGGTTTACTGGTTGCACGACTTGGAGGATAGTAAAGTTAATCACTTAAAGCCTCACAATTTTTCACGCCGCGCTTTTTGCGGCTCCAAATATGATGATCGTCGGGTAAGGTTAAAGTTTTTCACCTTTTTCTTTTTTCTTTTTTTTTTTCCAATAATTTTTTTTTTTGGACTTCATACGAAAAACTAACAATGGGGGTGTCATTTCATACGTTGGAGAGGGAAGATAATTATCGAAATCCCCCAAATGATAAGCCTTCATATCCACTGCTTTATCAAGCTGTGACTCCACATATTGGATCATTCAATACATTATTTGGTCCAGATAATCTAATTAATTTAGCAGTAAGAGATATTGGATCAAAATCGGTATTCGATTCCAATGAGCCAGGCGTACGAGGTAACAAGTTGACATGTAAGTGATGATTGGCAAATGATTAACGGCCTTTTTTAAAAAAATCTTTTCGTTTCCTAACCAGTCCGCATAGATTCAGTCCAGTTGGCTAAGCCATCGGTGCCTCTCACTGATAAAATGACCCTCGACAGAAGAGTCTTCCCTGCTGAATGTAGAGAAAGAATGTCAACATATCGTGGCAGTCTGACGCTAAAATTCGCATATTCCGTTAACAATGGACCTGAACAATTTGAGACTCGTGACGTCGGTCAGTTACCAATCATGCTGTGTTCTAATAGATGTCACTTAGAAGGCAGAAGTCCGCATGACATGGTCAAGGCAAGAGAAGAAAGCGAAGAGTTAGGTGGGTATTTTGTAATCAACGGTATTGAAAAATTGATCCGAATGTTAATTGTTCAACGAAGAAATCACCCAATGGCTATTGTTCGTCCCTCTTTCGTTAACAGAGGTCCTATGTACACGCCATACGGTATCCAGATTCGATCGGTCAGGCCTGATCAAACTTCGCAGACTAATGTACTACACTACTTAAGCGACGGAAACGTCACTTTCCGATTCTCATGGCGCAAAAATGAGTACCTGATTCCCGTCATTATGATCTTAAAAGCACTGGTTCCTACTAATGACTTGGAGATTTTCAACGGTATTGTAGGTTCTGAGGTTAACAACTCTTTCTTGACTGACCGTCTCGAGTTGTTGCTTAGAACTTTCAAAAACTACAATGTATATTCGCAACAAGAGACCCTAGCCTATCTCGGTGACAAGTTCCGTGTTGTGTTTGGTGCATCGAAAGACCAGAGTGATATCGATGTCGGTAAAGAGGTCCTCAATCGAATCGTATTGGTTCACTTGCCCGGTGACAACCGGGCCAAGTTCCGCATGTTACTCTTCATGGTCCGTAAGCTCTATGCTTTGGTATCCGGCGAATGCTGCCCGGACAATCCAGATGCTGCCCAACACCAAGAAGTGCTTCTTGGAGGATTCCTGTACGGTATGATTCTCAAGGAAAAGATGGAGGAGTATTTGCAAAATTTCCGCGCTCAAGTCGTCAGCGACGTCAACAGACGGGCTACCGTTAACTTTGATGATAAGAAGTATATCTTTAAGGTGTTCAACCGCATGAACGAGAATATTGGAACGAAGCTCCACTATTTCTTGTCTACAGGTAACTTGGTGTCGCAGTCTGGTTTGGATTTGCAACAAGTATCGGGTTACACCGTAGTAGCCGAGAAAATTAATTTCCATCGGTTCATTTCTCATTTCCGTATGGTACACAGAGGTTCTTTCTTCGCCCAGCTTAAGACCACTGCGGTGCGAAAGCTGTTGCCCGAGTCATGGGGTTTCCTCTGTCCTGTCCACACTCCTGATGGTTCTCCGTGTGGATTGTTGAACCATTTGTCTCACAGCTGTAAGATTGTAACCGTGCCATCTGATATTCGCAAGTTGCCCGGAATCCTCCGTAAGCTAGGTGTAGATAACCCCGATGCCCCCAAGGGAGCTGACATGGCCTGTGTACAGGTAGATGGTCAGATCTTTGGTTACTGCACACACGACGACGCTAAACGGATATCCGATTCCTTGAGGTACCTCAAAGTCTCAGGCAAGCTTCCGCTAGATTTGGAGATTGGATATGTTCCTCAGTCGCATGGAGGTCAGTATCCTGGTATTTATTTGTTCTCAACTCAGGCTCGTATGACAAGACCAGTCAGATATCTGCCTTTAGACAAGGAGGATTGGGTCGGACCTTTTGAACAGGTATACATGGACATTGCCGTGGCACCCAATGAGATTGCCAACGACATTCATACGCACGTGGAGTACTCTCCCACTAACATCTTCTCAATCTTGGCCAATCTTACGCCGTTCTCTGATTTCAACCAATCCCCACGTAACATGTACCAATGCCAGATGGGTAAGCAAACCATGGGAACTCCGGGAACTGCATTAGCCTTCAGATCAGACAACAAACTGTATCAACTTCAAACTGGTCAGTCTCCTATTGTGCGAGCCGGACTATATGATGAGTACGGCATGGACCAGTTCCCTAATGGAACTAACGCAGTAGTCGCTGTCATTTCTTATACGGGATATGATATGGACGATGCCATGATCCTCAATAAGTCCGCATTGGAGCGAGGATTCGGTCATGGATCTGTGTACAAAGTCGAACAGATTGACTTGAGCGAGCGTAAACGACGAAACGACCCTATCACTAAACATTTCGGTTTTGGTTCAGATGCCTACCCTTCTTCGTGGCTTAAGAAACTTGACAAAGATGGATTGCCAATTATTGGTACCTATGTGACCCAGGGCGACCCCATTGTTGCATATTACGATGACGTGCTTGGCAAGACCAAGGTTAAGCTGTACAAGTCTTCTGAGCCTGCGTATGTGCAAGAAGTCAAATTGTTTACCGACGACAGCGGGTTAACGGAATTCCAGACACTAACCATCAAATTCCGCATCAATCGTTCGCCCAATATTGGAGACAAGTTCTCTTCACGACACGGCCAGAAAGGTGTATGTTCGCAGAAATGGCCAGCCGTTGATATGCCATTCAGTGAGTCAGGTATTCAACCTGATGTCATCATTAACCCTCACGCTTTCCCTTCGCGTATGACTATCGGTATGTTTGTCGAAAGTTTAGCTGGTAAAGCCGGAGCCCTGCATGGATTTGCCCAAGACTGCACACCATTCCAATTTAGCGAGGAGCACACAGCTGCGGACTACTTCGGAGAACAATTGCTCCAGGCTGGATTCAACTATCACGGAAATGAGCCTATGTATTCTGGAGTCACTGGTGAAGAGCTTCGTGTCGACATCTATGTGGGACTTGTATTCTACCAGAGACTGAGACATATGGTTAATGACAAGTTCCAAGTGCGGTCAACTGGTCCAGTCAACAAGCTCACTATGCAACCTGTCAAGGGACGTAAACGAGCTGGAGGTATCCGTGTCGGAGAGATGGAACGTGATGCATTGATTGGACACGGAACTGCATTTTTGCTTCAAGATAGATTGCTGAATTGCAGTGACTACACGCAGACTACAATGTGTAAACAATGTGGATCTATTCTTACTACGCAAACCACCGTACCCCGGATTGGATCTGCTGCTGCCATTAGATGTCGCAGATGTGCTACTAAGATCAAGGATCATCACTACCAACAAGAAGAAGTTTGGGAAGATGCGCATGGAACCAAATTTAAAGGAGGTGATCAGATTGCTACTGTGGCTATTCCATTTGTACTTAAATATCTAGATTCAGAATTGTCTGCTATGGGTATTCAGATGAGATTCAATACTGAGCCTTAAAAGAAAAACAATCATATGAAGGAACGCTGTTTTTTTTGCGGGGCGGTGGATATATATATATATAAAATGTAGCATTAATATAGTTTTTTTTTCTTGAAGTAATTGTAATACGGTGGATCGAGATGAAATTATTTAATTAAAAATTGCCTAGTGAAGAAGTCCTTGTAGATGTAACTTAGCGCGTATGCATTAATGCCGCGGTGCATGCAAAAAATAATTAGTGTGGCTACCCCAGCATTGCCCTAACCTGTTTACCCCACTATATCCGAGCCGCCGCTCACCATAAGGTTAAGATATCCGTCAGTTTAAACCTCGGTGAGAAACGGACTCCCCCTAACAACATACATACTACTGACAAGAGTTCAAATCAGACATGACTATTCGAGAAGACTACGTTAGCTCAGCAGTCGCATTTTTGAAAGATCCTCAGGTTGCTGACGCTTCTTTAGCAAAGAAAGTTGAGTTCTTGGAAACCAAGAATCTTACTGGTGAAGAGATTGAAGAAGCTCTGAAACGCTCAAACCATCCTTCATCAGCTGGATCATCTACTTCTTCTTCTTCTTCTTCTTCTTCCCCCTCTTCATTACATCATTCTTCTTTAGCATCTGTCCCTCAACCTATTCCACAATATACCCAAGAGCTACCTCCTTTGCCCAAGCGTGACTGGAAAGACTATTTTGTCATGGCCACCGTTAGTGCCGGAGTAGCATACGGATTATATCAGGTCACTAAACGGTATGTTTTGCCAATGATTATGCCCCCTACACCAGCGGCTCTAGAGCAAGACAAGGCAGCCTTAGATGTTGAATTTGATCGCGCCGAGGCTTTACTGACACAACTGCAGAAAGATACCGAAGAAATCAAGGAGGCGGAGCAACAGCGAAAAGAAGAGTTTTCCAAAGTCCTCAAGGATGCGCAGGACGCGATTGACTCTATCAAGGGGCAAACACAACAGCGCGAGGCTGATATGAAATTAATCAAAACACACGTCGAAAGTTTAAGAGACTCGTTACCGAAGGCTATTGAGAAACACCGTGACCAGCAAGACAAAGCTCTCTTAGATTTACAGGAAGAATTGAAATCGCTTAAGCAGTTGATCTCCAATAGAATGAAATCCAATGGCCCTCCGCCTGCATCAGCTGTGCCGTCTTTTATTCCAGGTTCCAAATTCGGAGCACCAGCCTCAACTGGTGCTGCCGGTGCATCCTCAACTGCCGCATCATCAACTGCCTCCTCTGTCAAGGATGAGCCCCTTGCCGGGCCTGCATCTGCTCCGATTTCATCATCAGCTTCTCCACAACCTCAACAACCTGCCCCTAGTAAGCCTGGAATTCCTGCTTGGCAATTAGCTGCTGCGGCTAAAACTGCCGAGACTTCGTCGTAAAAATGGACAAAGAGAAAGAACAACAACATAGTTAACGACGCCATGTTAATAAGAATAGCTACTAATAGTTAATGTATTTGTTTATTATTGCCATCATACCGGTCCTCCATCCTTACAGCTCGATCCAATAGTAATTAAATATCCTGCATGACGATTGTACGCTTTATCGATTCCTTCCATACTTAATGGAGGCGGCTGGCCCCAACTACACAGTGGGTTCTCTATTCCATTACAATCATATATAACCACTGTATTATTTTGTTCATCAATCATACTGCCGGGAGGTAGTCCTGCGGTTTTCTTCTGCCAATTATCACTACTATTCCCATCTTCATCGTCTTCGTCCACGTCCACGTCAGCGATATACATTTCTCCTGCTAACTGCGTATATCCTCCCCAAAATGGGACTAGAGGGATCACGTCTCCTTCCCTCGTTAATCGAAAAAAATTTCGTCCCGATTCTAATGTCCCTGTTGTTTGAAATTTACTACTGAACCATGAGGAAAATCCTTCATTCCCCATTACTGGTAAGCCCGCTGTTACAACGATCATATTTTGTGAAGGTATTCCCTGCAACAGAAACGAAGATGCAAAAAGCACTCCAAGCGCCCCACCAAGTGAATGGCCCACTATTACTAACTTATATCCCGGATGACACGCAAGTACACGGTTGACTGTCCGATCTACCTCGCTTGCCGATTGTAAATATGACTGGTAAAACCCCTGATGTATCGCACAATTATTGCATTGCTTTGATAATTTTTTCATCCATTTATTGTCTGGTTGCAGCTGATTATGCTGCCAGCCCATCTCTCCAATCTTTTTCATGCAGTTTCCTCCTCCTATCGGATTCATTAATACATCCAGATCTGACAAAATGTTCTTGTCGGTATATGTTCCTCGGATAATCAAGTAAACATGTTTGAGCGTGTCATCTACCGACACAAGTCCTGTGAAATCGTATATTTCACTATCTGAAGTTGTCCATGCTTGTTGCAATTGCATATTTGGAAATAATGAACAATCTGCGCATTGCCAGGTTGTCGCTCCAACTGGTATCCCGCATGGTCGATTAATACAATTGCCTACTGACATTAGATGTACAAAATATTCTAAATCGTTGACGGTAGTCTGGTCAACTAAGGTCCTGATAAAAGCTGCAGATGCTATACAAACGAGAGAAAGAGAAACTAAAGAGAAGATGCAGCAAACCATACTAATAATAAAAGTGACGAGGAAAAAAAAACAAAGAACGAAAGAAAGACCGTGATTAAAAAGAATAACAAAATGAGAGACAACAGCGGGGTATACACGAGAATCGAGCGAGCAAGTATAGCAGGGAAAGACCTTCTGATAAGCTCATAAAACCAAAAGGATGACCCATCTAACATCATCAGTACACGGCGTTCCCGCCTTCAACTTAGAAATAAAAGTTAATACGTCTTCATCATCATCATTATCATTACAATACAATATATACCTAGGCGACCAATAAATATAAACCAACCAACCAAACAAAAAGAAAAAAAAACGCCGAGACCAAAATCTTCATCATGCAATAAAAAAAAACGAGGGAACAGAACGGAATTTCAGAAAAACAGGCCAAAAAAGAACGGCCACATCGTGATATGAACTAGCCCCACACTGAAGTAGTCTTATTGTTTCCCCAAACTTTACCCCATCCCAACTGAGAATCTACAACTCTTGAAGGCGAAGAGGGATTAAATACCGGTGCAAAGGGATCAAACCTAAGTTTGGGAGAGATACTTCGATTATTATTATAAGCCATCGATGGCTGTGCTGGTGATGATAACGACACCGTGGACGGCGAAGATAAAATAGGGGATACAGTCGAAACAGGAGACAGTGATGGCGATCGTGAATTAGTCGAAGTGGTTGCAGTTGGTAGAGACAGCGACGGAGTTATAGTAGTCGAGAGTAACGGATTTGTTGTTGACAACGGAGCCATGGCAGCGGCGGCGGCACGCACCGGCAAATGCGGGGTAGGTGCTGAAAGAGCCCGTGATGACATACCAGCGGCCGGCAATGACGGAGTTGCAGTAGAAGCCAACGAGAGACTTGGCCTGGCGGTATACATGTTGTTGTTGTTGTCGAGAGGATAGCCACTTAGCGAATTCACCGGATTTGCATTTCTTGTATTGATTGAAGTTTGGGGTGGGTAGTAGTGCCCTTGATTAGAGTAATGATGGGGAGCGTTACTACCATGATGAAAGGAAGAGGAAGAAGAAGCAGCAGGAATAGAATATTTTAATGAGGTATTGTGTGGTTGTTGCTGTCGATTCGACTCATCGATTATTTGTTGGATTAATTCAATCTGCGAAATAAATGCAATAGGTTGTCCTTCGTGTAGTGGCATCTCTCCAAAATCAAAAATAAGTCAATTGCAAACAAATTATGCCACGCACCTTAGGCCGGGTAACCATGATCCAGGGGTAAACAATTCGGAATAACAGGGAAAATGGTAAACAAAGGGAAAAAAAGAGTTTAGATACCTGGGAAAAAAAAAAATCGCAAGATAAAATAAAAATAAAACTACCTTCAGTTTATAAGTGAATAAATAAAATAAATTCAGTGTGCTAACCCGTCTAAATAAATGGCATATGAAGTACGCGGGGCGGTCGTATGCATGCCGGTTCCCATGCAATGCACAGATCACTCCCCCTCCTTAAAAAAAAGAAAATCTCTTATTGGCCATCCATTGTGTAACTATGCCAATATGACGAATACCTCAGCGTTTCTTTTTCTTTCTTTCTTTCTTTTTTTTTTTTGTTTTTGTTGGCGGCGGCCCATGAAACACTTGTTATCTGACAATGTGGTATCGTTCATGGATGGTTCTTCTACTTTTTAACTCCCCGTTTCAGTCGTAAACTTTCCCGTTTTCTTTGCGATGTGTAATTTGCCACATATGGATATCGGTCAATCGGTGGCGAAATAAACGGTGATAATAGCGGTTCTCTATTTGGTGATGTCACCGGACTAAGTGGCGCTTGCTTGTTCATTGTCATCTTTATATTTGAGTCATATACATCGTGATGACTATGCGCACGAGTATGATGACAGCCTTGCCTGGTGGTGTGGTAATCATCTAGACATTTATCAGTGTTGTGATGAAAATTGTGACCATGATGCATGTGCGTGGGAGTCTGTTGTATGTCAGGATTCATGCGGTTGTTGTTACTACTACTATTATTGCTGTTAATAGTATTCGCATTACTATTCCAGAGAATGCTGTCGCTACTGTCGTAACTGCAGGTCGGAGTGATGGTTGTGTTCGAAGAGCTTGCGTCTGCCGACATGATCGCCCTGGCTTTGGACATGGAATTGAACTCTGGCCGCCTACACAAGACAAGCAGCCGCTTTCTCACATCATTCAAACTATGCGAAAACGTCTTCCCATGACGTCTTGCTTCCCTGAGTGTGAGTTTTGCCACTTTGTGTACTATACCTGACGGCGGCAGTCGACCAGCAAACGGCGCTAGTGTTGGATCTTGCAGATACAATTGGTATGTGGTCATTAATAAGTCATCTTCCCTAGGCGTCCACGACCCTCCAGGCTTCGCGGCACACAATGACGACGACGTTGATGACGACGACGACGACAATTCATCGTCGCTGTAGTGAGCCGTCGAATTGTTGTTGCTGCTGTTGTTTGTAACACCTGGAATAAATATTGTCTGCGACAATGGCGTTATTGGCGATTTACTACTGCCACTGTTCGAGTCGCTACCGGTGTTGTTGTTGTTGTTGTTATTACTATCGTCCATGTTATTATTAGTAGCAGCACTGTTATTGAAGTTACTGAATCCTACAAGTTTTAAATGTAAATTGACCTGTCTCATGATGACTGATGGCGTTGATGTTGAAAATAGTTCCGATTGTCTACTCAATCAAGTCCGATCGACCCTTCCAATCACTGTTAACTCGTTGTCTTAATGAGGACTTGTACTACGTAGGTAGATACAATACCGCCAGTTATGATTATTCCTTCTATTCATGTAATGCAATGCGATATTATCTCAAAACAATCCAAGTTTGGACATAAATGGAAAAATGGGGTCCTCCGGGTAACCACTAACTTTATTTGCTTGTAAACAATGCACAAGAATGCACTAAGGTACATTGTGCGCGCAATATGCATGTACATACACACGCGCTGCCAGCAGCATACAATGCCCGAACCGACGTATGCGGAGTGACGGTGCGTGTGCACGCTTAAACATATTTAGTCTATGCACCGTGCATTCCAAAAAAACGATTGCGCTAGTCAATGCAATGAAATGAGATGACGTAGCGAACATCCTGAACCACTGGGTCACAATAAAAGAGCCAGATATCATGTGAAAAAGAAAAAAGAAAAAAGAAAAAAAAAATATGAAGAAATTGAGCAAAAACAAAAAACAAAAATTGAAAAATGAAATGAAATGCATGTCGTATACTCGTCATTGTTGTAATAGGAATGCAATCATCCAGCTTGTTCAATGAGCACCTTCTATTGCAGAATCCATGGCCGTTCATTCCAAAACTTATCACCTATGATATCAACATGCATAATCCGTATTTCAGCTTTAGCAAGCCTCTTAGCTCTCCTCTCCAGTTGCCGTTTACTCAGCTGTTGAACATCTGCATTCACAGCAACAACAGCATTTCTGGAAGACGCCTCATTTGTCTGGCTTTTCGCTTGCGCTTTTGATTCGCCTTCTGGTTGTGATTCCTGTTCCAATTCTGCCTTGCCCAATTCCCGCACAATAACTGAACCTTTCTTAAACATTTCCGGCTCGTTGTTGTAATTAATATTGAATTGGGAAAACAAAATCTCATTCTTGTCACTGGACACTGTCCCGCTAAGTCTTTCTTGCGCGTCTTGCGGACTAAGGTTCCCTCTTAGCACCAACATCCAGAATGTAGTGTTGTACAAATTGTTTATATGGCAGTCAGCCTGGCGCCATGAAAAATAGTCCCGGACCGTCTGCGCTGACGGGTACGTTACCGCCCGACAATCAAACGTCGGCAATTGTGTCATATCTAAAGAGACTCCGGGAAAGAATTGAGGCCACAGTTGGATATAAAACGCTGTAAACGTGCTAGCAAATGTCGACACGAGTTTAGCCTCCCGACGCTCAAATAAACTGCACCCCCGATTGAGCAGAAACGAGTACTCGTCGCTGTCGCCGTATGCCATCAGTGTGTCGGGAAGAGCCTGCATGACACACTTAGCCGTCTCGTTCATGAGATTCAAGGCCCGTAGATCGTTAGGCTTTTCGAATGAGTAGTGCTTGGAGATGCGATGAAATCCCCGTCCGTCAATGCGCATAACTAACCACGTTGAAGGTAAGAGATAATGCTCTTGTTCGAATGATTTAACATATTCAAATCTAATTAGTTAGCGACAACTTACAAGCGGAACGCACCAAACTTACCTTGAATTTGCCATTGTGAATAATACGAAAAGATTGCCCTTATTGTCCTTTTTCGTCTATCTACGGCACTTCCTTTTTGTTTTTTCTATGCAATTGGCCTACAGCTGATTCGATTTTTCAACAAGCTTTAGACTAGACTGCTATTATTAGTTGCTATTACGTTTTTCTTTGTTTGATGTCCTCAATTGGTTCACTGACTGCTCTTGCTTTTCTTTTAATATGTTCCAGTTCCTGCTTCTTCCCTGTTCCTCTTGTCTTGTTTCTTTCTTTTTTCTTTTTTTTTTTTGTTTTTTGTTTCTTTTCCTTTTCCTCAATACAGTTCACGGAGCAGCGAAATCTTCATCACCTTGTCTCGCAAAAATATTGTTAACCTTAACAAATCTCTCCATGTCGTCTCTGTTTGGTGGCCCGCGTCCAGGTCTAGGAGGCCCTGGTAACACCTCAATCTCTTCCACTGCTTCAACTAATACCGAGATAAACTTAGCTAACGATAAACCTTTATGTACTCAGCCTGAAGACTCAATTTCTTCCTTGTCATTCTCCCCTCAAGCTGAATATTTATCTGTAGCGTCTTGGGACAAAAAAGTTCGCATCTATGAAATAAGCCCTCAGGGCGACAGCCAAGGCAGAGCCATATATGAACACCAAGCCCCTGTGCTGAGTACCTGCTGGTCGCTCGACGGTACTAAAGTAATTTCTGGCGGCTGCGACAATGCCGTCAGAGCCTATGATCTAGCCACCGGTCAATCTGCCCAAATTGGTCAACACAATGATGCCGTGTCCTGTGTATGTGCAGCGCAGGCAGGACCTGGCGGCGCCGGTGGTTTCGGCAGCGGTGGAGGTGGCTTCGGTGGAGGCGCATTCGGCGCCGGAGCTGGTGCTGGTGGAGCATTCGGGGCTGGCGCTGGTGCCGGCGGCGGCGGCGGTGGAACTCCGCTAATCGCTACAGCATCCTGGGATAAAACTCTTAAATACTGGGATCTGCGTCAACAACAGCCCGTGTCAACTATATCGCTACCTGAAAGAGCATATTCAATGGACAGTCAAAAGTCCCTCCTGGTCGTAGGAACCGCTGAACGAAATATCTGCATAATTAACTTGAATAACCCAGGATCAATCTACCGCACTATAAATTCCCCTCTAAAATGGCAAACAAGAATCATAAAATGCTTCCCTCAAGGCAACGGCTACGCAATTGGCAGCATCGAAGGCAGATGTTCCATCCAGTATGTCGAAACTGTCGACGCAAGTAAAAATTTCTCATTTAAATGTCACCGCGAAAAAGACGAAACTGCAAGAACTGAAGTAATGAATGCTTATCCCGTTAACGACATCTCTTTCCATCCTGGCTATGGAACTTTTTCAACCGCTGGTTCTGATGGCACTATCCACTTTTGGGACAAGGACTCAAGACATAGACTAAAGCAGTCTCCACCTCTTGGTGGCTCTGTTTATTCGACGGCGTTTAATAGAAGTGGGTCCCTGTTTGCTTATGCGATTTCTTACGACTGGAGCAAGGGTTACCAGTTCAACACCCCGCAATATCCAATCCTTGTTAATATTCATGTAGTTGATGATTCAGAAGTACGGCCAAGAGTTGTAAAGAAATGACTGGCTTTTTAACGAAAAACGAAAATAAATAAACTAAATAAATCAAAAATAATTTAATAACATCAATGATCCTAGTTAATTTTAGGCTGCACTTAGTTTTTCCTCTGTGCCTTGACTTCTTCTTGTTTCTTCCTCCTCTCGTTCTTTTCTCTTCTTTTTTTGGTTTTCTCTCTCTTCTTCTCTTGCCTCTTCCTGTTCAGCTTCATCTTCATTGTCTTTACGCATTATTTACTCTCTGTTCCTCCTCTGCTGTCTCTCTCTCTCTCTCTCTCTTTCTCTCTTGGATCTTTTTGTCTTTTTTGTTCTTTTATGCCAATGCTCATTATGCTATTCCGCGATTTGTTGCGCGCTTGCTTCAGACTCCACCGAAGTCACGGCCTCCTAGCTGTCTCAACTGCTCATCAATCTCATGCGCAGCTATCGATCCTGGCGCAAACGCCGTAGTAACTGATGACCCCATCGAAACACTAGGATGCCTCGATTGCGGTGGTGATGTCGTATGATGTGGTATAATCTCCGGCACCGGATGCTCCGATCCGATCTGCGTCGTCTGCTTGCCTGCTTTGCTCATCGCATAGTCGCCTGAATCAAAGAATTTACGATCTTTTAATTTCTTTTGCAGTAATTCATTCCGGCTCGGCAATTTACCGTACATTTTAATTATGCGTTCTTCTTCAGGTGACCTACCGCTCTCACCGCCTCCGCCACTGCTGCCACTATCCGTGACAGCTGACTCGCCGCCAGGCCCACCCATACTATGCCTCAATGCCTCTTTCCGTAAATCTTGCAGGTTCTCTTGGGCCATTGTATTATTGCTGTTGTTATTAATTACTATTATTGCTGTTTATAGCTGCCACCTATTTATGTGTTGGTCCTGAAAATATCAATTATTACTCGGTGTTAATGCGAAGTGGCTGGGTTTCTTGGCTCTTTCTGTTATTGTTATAATAAATAAACTAACTACCGTCCTGTGTCTCGGCGTCTCGCTTTCCTTTCCTTCTGTGCGGCGATGCTTTTTGCTGTTGCTGTGCTAATTAATATCTCACTGTATAATATCTCGATAATTAATTGTTAATTCCGTCGGTCTAAATTCCCTCGACCTCGTGCTGCTGTTCCCCTCTATTGATGGCTCGTCGTATAACTAAACTAGTCTTATCACTCAAGACTACACCCACCCACCACCACCACCCTCTCTCCACGTTTATCTGGCTTATGTAAGCCCACCACCTGCTCCACCACTATCACCCACCTCTTGTTTGACTTTAAACCCACTAACCCTCGGCCGCCGCCGCCGCCTTTTTTGTCAACCCACTTACTACAACTATAAACCTAACCTAACTAACTATATTTTTCTGCTGCCCCAAGAGAATCATCTGACCTGCGCCTTTTATCTAATAAGGAAATTAACGTCCAAATCTTGCTAGCCTTTTGATTGCTTTTCGAGCCTTACAACTAGTTCCTTGCTTTTTCTCGTGCGGCCTTTTTTTGTTATTTATGCATCATCTATTTTTGCTTATCTCGTCGCTGTTATGTTTGCTTTTTCCTGTTCCTCACGATATTTTCTTTTATTTGTGTTTCAGTTTTCCTCTTTCTTTGCTTTTTCTTCTTCAACGTTCCCACTATGTGGTTCGTTTCAAATCTTAGATTGCGCATCACATGTGTCCCACCAACACACAAAAGCCTTTGAAAGGCTAACTCCAAGTTGTAACTTTAGTTCAAGTGCTGATTCACGTTAACCAATAAAAAAAAACTACCCATATATCAATTTTTAATTACTTAACTATCACTACAACTAACTATCATCATCTAGTGCGTCACAGGAGGATTCACTTCCGCCTCACCTTTGGCCTGTTCTTGCTTAATATTGGCCAATCTTCGTGCCTCATTGTGTACATCCTGCACATTCTTTACCGCATCAGTATAATATGTTCGAATCTTGTTACCAGTCTCCGTACCCAAAGCCTGTTCAAAGTAGTGTTGCAGCTTTTGATGACCCTTGTACAATTGATCACTAATTCCGTAAGCCCGGTCCGTCGCCTCGGCCTTATCCTTGACGTGGTATTTCTTATCAATATCAGTAAGGAAGTTGGTAAACCGGCTAGAAATTCCGTGCTTTTGGTCAACTTCCAGCCCTTTAGCAATAACCTTGTCTCCCAACACATACCCGTGACTGAGGTATTCCGCGAGGATAGCCGCCTTAGGCTTGTCCTCCTGAGCGAGCTCCGATGCCGGCTCGTTGCCTACATCTTTCTCGCTGGCTGCAATTGCCTCAGGTGATGCTTGAACTTGAATCTTGTTTCCTTCAAACTCCGAGTCACTAAGCAACAACGCAGTCTTAATCGCTGCAGGCTTGGCAAATTCTACCGTGGCAATTGTGCCTTTGGTATTGTTGTCGGGCGACAGCACAACCTTGTTGACCTTTCCACAAAAGTTGAAGAATTCCTCAACCTTCGCTTCAGCGGTATCAGGTCCCAATCCAGTAACAGTTATTTGATTAGATGTCATTGTGTGTTTTGTTTTGTTTTGTTTTGCTTTGCTTTCTTTTTCTTCCTTTTGCTAGCTCAATTCCTCACTAATCTGACTTGCAATTGATTCAATTGGCGTCGATGTTGTTGATAAGTGATAATAGTTGTTATTAACTCTGATCAACTGGGTTTTCCCAGCCTCGCCACATTTTCTTATAAACCCTACTAGCTGTAACTTTGCTGCAGGCTCTGCCCACCGCCTGCAGTATCTCAATTCACGTGCTTGCCTAATCGGGATGTCGATAAAGAATCGGCCGGACAATTACATGCATGGCTCACCTGCATTACAAGATACGCGAGTCTTGCGACGATAATCTTAGTAATTTTGAACCAAGAAAAGAAGAAAACTGGAAACCGTTTCGGCCCCCCTTCCAGGCCGTTTGGTTATTATGTAGCGATATTATTTATCAAGCTTTGAGGCATATACTGTCTATGTCCTCAATGCTTCTTCACACGTTTCCAGTTCTACATATTCTAGCCGGCCGAGAACATTACCTGACTTGGCCACCATGCATTGACGCGTCTGAAACAATTAGAAGAAGACACGTGAATTCTTGCCGCCCCACACGGTTACATTAGTAAATTATAACTGGCTGAGATAAAAAACAATTGGTTCAGTCATTTAGTGTCAGCCAGCCAGCCAGCCAGCCAGTAGTATGGCTCCGGCGCGCGCTCCTGTTTGGCCTTCCCGCAATGACTTGGACCCTTGATCTGATCCAAGTACCAGACAGCATTTCCAAACTGTCTGCCGGAGCAGCGCCCCGTTCTTAAGGACCCCGAACTTTCTTATCCTCGAATCACCTCTACAATCCTTTACCACAATCTACAGATTTAATCTTTATAATCTCCTATTATAGCTATTTACATATCTTCACTTCACGCATACACCATCTTTCCTGTAGAAGTATACTTGACCTTACGAGCATGCTTTCTATCATCTTTGGATGCACCATATCTGTGTCCGACTTCTCCAACCTTGGCCGACGTAAATCGATAAACCGCCTTGTCCCCGTCCATAACTGGGGCATAAAACGAAAGCTCCCTCTTGTTCTTCTCTTTATTAGTCTTCTTATTAATGTTTTGTCCATGCTCCTCATCGTGCTGCGCCAACTTCTCTAAGGTGGCCGCAGCTGGCTCAATACCTAACGCTTGAGCTGCATCTATTGGTCCAAACGGCTCACTCTCAGCAATTGTCATAAAGTTCTGATGTCGAGTCTCCTTTGGAATAGGAATTTCTGTCATGTTGTCAACTGCGTGGTACGGAACTCCGCTGTCATCTGTTCTAATCTCCGTGAACATTTGCTTCATGGCTTCGGCCATTCTCTTCATGTCTTTGGAAATCTTGCCCTGTTCTTTCATATCCTTTTCAATCTCTGCCAGCTTTAAAACTGCTTCAATCCTTGGCAATGCGATGCCATATTTAAAACTAATCTTCTGCTCCGACATCTCTCCACTTTTAAAGTCTTCGCAAATCGCTTGTTTTAATTTCTCCGATATGGCTAGTGAACTCTTGCAGTATTGATTATCAGGAAATGGCTTTAAAGGGTCCACCCGGTCCCTTCGGCTCTTGGCTTCGCTAAATACTTGTTTCCAATTTACTGCTGGCCCTTGTCGATCACTGACTCGAATTGGATATGCACTAATGTAATTGGCCCGGTTATCATATTTGGCATACCCCGGAGTGTACGCTAAAGGATTTTCTGTGTATAATCCTTTAAAATTTCTAGGCCCCAAGAATCGAAATAACTCCGACCGAGGATTTGTAGACCGTCTAATAGATATCCTTGGTTTGGGCATGACTGCTTGTGAACAAGATGGTGAAGGAGAAATCAGTTTTTCATGTCGTCAACTTTAACTCGAAACCGCACAAAGTGCGGCGCTGTTTTTTTTTTTTTTTTTTTTTCCTGTTTTTTTGTGCGTACAGTGCAAGTCCGGGCGGGCGTGACATGCAGACCTAACGGTTTTCCGTCGAAGTGATCCTGTGATAATTCTACATTGATGGAAGGTATCATCTGAGTAAATCTATGTTAGCTAAGATCCAAACAAACCATACATAACGATCATGGGCGTCGCATTACTTTTATTATATGTACAATATATTACATCAGCAGGTTTTCGTTTTTGTTTTTTTTTTTTCTTCTGTATTCTACAATTTGGCACGTTGTCTGATTAGCAATAAATTCATTATCATCTAAAAATATAACACCATTAACTTACTTCTCAAGCTCAAGAGGAGTCAAACGGAGATAAGGTTTGACAGCCCGGAATTTAGGGAAGATCTTCTTAGCCTCTTCGTCAGAAACTGAAGGGTGAACAATGACATCATCACCAGGAGTCCAGTTAATAGGAGTGGTAATTCTGTATTTGTCACCAGTTTGCAAAGAGTCAACAACTCTTAAGACTTCGGCAGTGTTTCTACCAGTAGATGCAGGGTATGCCAAGATCAAGCGAATGGTCTTCTTAGGGTCAATAACAAACACTGATCTGATAGTGAATGCAACTCCCTTAGCATCAACATTGGTAGTATCTTGGTGGTCAACCATATCGTAAAGGTGAGCAACCTTGCGCTCAGGGTCGGCGACAATGGGGAAAGTCAACCTAGATCCAGTGACCTCATCAATATCCTTAATCCATCCCTTGTGAGAGTCAGTGTTGTTTGCTGACAGTCCGATGAGCTTGACGTTTCTCTTGGTAAATTCAGGCTCTAATTTAGCAAAAGCTCCCAATTCGGTGGTGCACACTGGGGTGTAGTCATCAGGGTGAGAAAACAAAATAGCCCAAGATCCCTCAATGTATTGGTGAAAGTTAATAGGTCCATTTGAAGTGTCTGCACTGAAATCTGGTGCAATGCTTCCAAGACGCAATGGAGTGTAAGTAGTGTTTGCTGCAGCCATTATTTTTGTTTTTCTGTTTTCTCGGGGATTTTTCAAGATAACGTTTTTAAAGAGTCTTAGAACTCCCTTTAAATACTTTTCAACCTGATTTGTAATTTCCGCCAACCGAGAGTGATTTTTTTTTCATGCCTAAATGATGTAAATGCACGTGATGATGCGCTATTGTTCCGTATGGTGTCATGCCGATAGATGTGGCGGTGCATGCAACCTTATTTTTCGAATCTGTGGCCGTGCATGCACGCCGGCTCATTTGAGTCATCATTCAGCCCGATAAGGACATAGCATAGTCCATGTTTTGTTAAATCCACTAGTTTAAATCAACTTTTCTCGATAAATAATATTTTTATTCTCTTCTATTTACAAAGCTCCTTTATCATCTCCTCGATTGCTCGAGCATCTACCCGGCCCTGGCATTCTCTCATCACTTGACCCACCAAAAACTTGATGGGCCCAGTTTTACCCTTCTTGACACTCGCAACTACCTTAGAATTAGCTGCAATCACGCCTTCGCACAAATCCCTAATTGCCAGCTGAACATCCTGCGAACTCTCCTCAACCTTACCCAGCTCGAATGTGTCAATAACCTCATCAACAGTTTCTGTTGGATGACTAATTAAATGCTTTAATATATGATTTGCTGAAGTTTTGGTGATCTGTCCGCCTTCCACCCGAGCAATAATATCTGCCAGCACTTTGGCAGGTATTATGTCGGGAGAAAATCCGTCTAGCTCTCCCTGTAATCGATGAACAATCCAATTCGACACAGACTTGGTATTGACTTCACGCTGCTTAATTACTTCAAACACTTCTTTATAGTAATCCAGCATTCCAGGTGTGTTCATTATTGTCCGCGCATCAACTACTGGCACATCGTACGGTGCCTGCAGCAGCTTCTCAAATAACTGGTCAGGTAACTGAGGCAACGAGCTCCTAATCTTTTCCACAATTGAGGGCTTTACATGCACCGGTAGAAGTTCAGGGTCTGGCATATATCTGTAATCTACTGTAGTCTCCTTTCCTCGAAGCTTGAAAGTGGACTTCCCATCCCATCCTCTTGTCTCGCTTTGAATTACTTTCCCTTGGCTAATCTCTTCGACTTGTCTCTTAAATTCGGCTCTAATCGCATGAACCACTGCACTAGTGCTAAATAAGTTCTTAATCTCACACCTCTTGCCTCCGTCTACTGAGACGTTAACGTCGACTCTCATAGCTCCCGTCTCTAATTCACCAGAGCAAACCTTCAGATGCTTCAAAAGTGCTTGCAGCTTTCTTACAAAGATTCCTGCCGCTTCCGCATCGGGAATGTCTGGCTCAGTCACTAACTCAATCAATCCAAAATTGGTCCGGTTCAAGTCGATCTTGGCTCCAGAGTCTCCATAAATAGACTTTCCTGTGTCTTGTTCAATCTGAATTTGCTTAATCCGAACGCAGATTTCATCAGTCGGCTTAGCATTTTTGAGCCCGTCCCGACCAAACAGCTTCAATTGTCCATCAGTTGCAAATGGCTGATAGTGTTGAGTGATTTGGTACCCTGCAGGTTGATCTCCATAAAAGTAATGCTTTCGATCAAAGCTAAAAGTCTCTTCTACATTACAATCTAGTGCAACTGCAGCTCTAAGTGCCAATCCAAGTGCTTTCCAGTTGAATATTGGTTGCGTGCCAGGCAATGCTGCGTCGTAGAATGACACCTGAGAATTAGGCTCCGCATGAAATGTCGTTCGGGAATTAGAAAATAATTTGTTCTTAGTTAAAAGTTGTGCATGGATTTCAAGTCCACATGTTAGCCGATGTTTGTGTTGTTGTTTTGTTGTAGTAGCATATCCTCTTATTATCCACCTTTTCATTAGCATATGTCAATGCGCCGTCATAATTGACCTTAAATTCTGACTTAACCTTACCGGGCAATGATTGAACCGTGCATAGAACTTTGACATTCTGGGTAGTTGTTACCAAAATTCAAAAGAAGAGAGTCATCGCTAATTCTAAACAAAAAAAATTTGATAGAAAAACAATTATGACCAGTTTTGACATATTGGCTGTTAAAAAATTAGTGCAAAAAATATCGACACCAGCAGGACTCGAACCTGCGCGGGAAAATCCCAAAAGATTTCTAATCTTTCGCCTTAACCGCTCGGCCATAGTGCCTATTTGTGAAAAAATTTTTTTTTTATTTTATTTTTCTGTCAACTATGTAACGTCCAAAGCATAACCCTAACCCACACTTTTTTCCGAAAACTATTTTTAATTTGCTCTTATTCGGTGTATTTTATCGTACAGAAAGAAAACGGCGTGTTTGGTAAAGTTTTGAGTCCTTTTGGTTACCTTTTCGAGGAGCTAGACCTTTTTCTTTTTTGGCTAGGTTTTTCAACATTTTCGGCCAAAAACACTGTTTTCCTTAGAATAAAGCAGCCATCCGGCATTTCCTTTTAGTACCAAATAATATAAAAACAAACATCTGTTCTCTTGGGGCATTTTTCGTTGTCATCCGGGCTCCAAATTCTTCGTGTTCGTATGTTCCGTCGCATATCACTTATCTGAAATATCATTTATTGAAGCCTCTGTCATCAGAAAAATTAAAATATCAGTTTTTCAAACATCGCTTTGTTTTATAAAAATTTTAGTAAGATTTCGATTTTTGCTCTTGTTGCAAAACGCCTACGAAGATGCAGACGAACTGCTCGGACTGGCGAAATCAGGTTAGAAAATTGATTTCAAATCCCATTTGGGTTTGCATGTTTGCACATGCAACTGTGGAGTTACGATCTTTAATCTGCATATAATGCATGTGTTTATTAAATGAAATTAGCGAAAGAATGAACACCCGCGAAAAAGAAAAATTCAGATTCCACTTTTCCTACATATTATTTAGCGAAGCCTGAAAAAAAAAGATACTAATCCACATTTGGCCTCTATGTGCTCACCTTTATGTTCTAACGCGCGTCGTTTAGGAGAGACATTTCCATTTCTTGAGTCTGGAAAAGCTTGCGCCCATCGGTTACAATAGCTCTTGGCAAGATATATGAGACTGTAACAGAGACTTAGATATCTAACATTTCCTGTCAAGACAGGATTTTGTCCCTCTGACATGACGATCAATGCTTATTGCAAGTAGCTTGACTTCCTCATGAGGATAAGTCCCGCCGGACTTGACGTCTGTTTTTCCTCAACTGGGTTTCGAAATTTACATTGCTGCCCTATTCGAGGTACTTTTATAATAATATAACTGACAATCACACAATCACACGACGCTGAAAAATGTCTATTCCTTCAACCACCAAAATGAAACGGGCACTGCAAATTACGATTAAGGCCCATTTCATTTGGATTGATCTAAGAGAATAGTGTATCAATCATTTTATATCTGCCTGCAGATGATATGGCAATTCATCTGTCATTAAACATCCTCTGCGTAACGCGCAAGCAGATGTTCACCGAGGGTTACTGAATAATTGAAAACGACAATCCAATGAGTGCCGCATCTAGGCCATAGTTCGCTTTGCCATTCCGCCAGGTTTTTTGAACTATCAACTACTCACTATTAAGATCCTCTCCCGCTGAACCTCAGGGATGCCTAAACCATGTGCCCGAGAACGCTACTTAAGAGACATTGTACAAATATGCATAATCCCCTAGAATCCCTCCTGTAACGGCTCCGAAAGCTATGATGCCAAGTCTCATCTGCAAAATGTGACGTGAGCAGCCTGGGAAATATACTAACTCCCATCTGGAAAATGTGACACAAGCAATTTGGAAAATTTACAAGCTCTCATCTGGAAAATTTACAAGCTCTTATCTGGAAAATGTGACTAAGCAATCTGGAAAATGTGGCGTAAGCAATCTGGAAAATGTGACACAAGCAATCTGGAAAACTTGGGAACTCTCGTCTGGAAAATGTGCTTGCTTCAGCCGCCAAGATCACTCGCATAGAGGTCTTGTGATAACTTGAACTGCTCGGTTCTATTCTCATCATCCCACACAGGATTTGTTGCCACCGAGTCCGGAAGCACTAACGCATTATCATTCTTTGCAAAGACCTACTCAGGAGCTTCAAAACACAAATGCGCCTTATTTTACGCGTCGCTTAAAAATTAAATGAGACGTCGTATTGCGAAATGTCTTGGCGGTTCCCGAGATCACAAAAGAATCTATTTCTTTATCGGAATTTCTTGGCAGCATTGATTGCAATGCTAGATTTGTCAAGGAGCATCTGGTTATCAAGAATGATAGTCATAGCCCGGCACTGACAGTCTGGTCTATATGTTTAAGCGAATAATGTAGATGTATGCACTATACAGGACGTACGCTTGATCAGAAGACTGCGGACTTTACAGTTTAAACTTTGAGCCTATGGTGAATGGAGGAGTTGGTAAACCCTGCGACTAATATTGTCAAAACAAGCAAAGGGAAGATTTTGTAATTTCACTGTGCACGTGGCCCGCGAGTTTTCGCTGGCTCATTAGAAGATGAAGTATGGTTCTGATTTCGAAACTTTCGGACCTGGACGATTAAACTGCGGTTTATAATTTTTGTGTTTCTTTGACTGCGGGAGGGAATCATCGGTGCTTCGCGCGTCGTAAGGAGGTTCAGTCCTTTCGAACGTTGGAGTTGATTTATTCGGACTGTGCCCCTGTTACTCAACGGGCATTTTATATGATCACCAGGGGTGACTATTTGGGCTACACCTCACTCAAGTGTTGGGGCCACTTTTCCGAATGACCTCATTATAGAGGCGAACAATGAATTTCGGCATAAGGGATGCCCATTGAGGGATTTGCACAGAGACGGTGGGGCCAGTGTAGAAATTGGCCCCATTCGGAGGCTCTGTTAAGGAGATGTGGTATATGGGATGCAACATGATACATAAATTACAGCCTTGAATGATATGGCAGCGAAAGCAAATCAGACTCTGAACAAGTGACGGAATGTTCGCTTAGACTGATCTACTCATGATTCGCTGCCCAGAAGCTGTGAATGATGGCTCTCTTAGCGGTCTCTGGTTACCACCAATACTGGGAAATTCCTTTTGTAAATATCTTCGGGGGACATCCTCCGGAGAAGTATAGCGAGACGCTTTCGACTTAGAGTGGTTTGGTTCCGAGGATTGTATAATCCTCCTTCCAAAAATTGATAGCCGTGAATAGAAAGAATTTTCATGATCTATGCCGAACGCGAGAAGACGGGCGTGGTTCAGGTTTTTGGCTTGAGGGCCTCAATTTCTGCTCGAGAATGTAGCTTCCTCAATGGTACTTTTGATTATGCTAAAGATCTAGAAAGGTTGCCTGCTGATTTGAGGTGAGAAAGCATGCCGACTGCCAGGAGAGTAGGCAGATATCGGATTAAACAGAAGCCACAGTAGTGAAAACGATGTCATTATCGACACAACCCTTCTGTACATGGATTGGGAAGAAGCTTGTGGAGGGCTAACTAATGGGGCCCGGCAGGTGGGGTCTGTGACAGACATTCCGTCCACGGTCGGGAAGATGGAAGGAGAGCTATTCTCTTCCATTGGTGATGCTTTTGCTACGCAAGGTTCTAGAGCAATTTGTAGCACGATACCAAGTACATGCAACTATAGCTTTCTCTCCGATTGATCAAGAAGGATGACCCCGTGAAGGTCGTTTGGATCATGCATTTGAATGCGGCGAATGAGGTGCAAGTCGAATCACCTGGAATTTGCCTGAATTAGATTCACAACCTTGTAAGGAGGCAGATTCAGAGACAGAGTCGGCGCAGGTAATCTTGCCAGCGGCTGAAGCGGAAGAAAGTAGTCGATCCGTTTCGGCTACTGATCCTTAGATTAGTTTAGTAGAAGTCATTGGTCTGGCTGACCGCGGCTCGGTAAAAGGCATTAGTTTGCCTAAATCTGAAAACGTAGGAAAGAAAGCTCAATATAGTGCAGACAAGACAGGTACGGCCTAATGACCAATGAGACATGCATACGCCGAAAAGGACTGGTAATGAAGCGTACACTCAGAAATGACACGGTATATCAGGTTAGCAGTAGTTCGCTGGACCTAGACAACCTCGACAATATACCAACTCTTATCTACAAAATGCCAACGTTCATGTGGAAAATGTGAGGTAAGCGATCTGGGAAATGAACCAACTCTCAACTTATAATGTCGCACAAAACAGTCCTGACCAAGATCGCCTTTCTTCAAGGCCGAATAATTGTTTTTAGCCTCACGGCTTTCACGCCGCATAACGCCGCATACCGCCACAAACTGATACGCCGCGCTTGGTGCGGCGTTAATCATATACATTTTGAGTAAAAGAATGAAAAAAAAATTTCATGTAACGTGACAAGGTTTTAGGTTCTTGTCAGTTACCTAAAAGAGAA